>JARQOC010000007.1:13926225-14268725 GCA_033576535.1 Allobates femoralis | reverse complement strand
CTCAGGAAAACTGGTAGTGATATCCTGTTCCTCCAGGAAACACACCTCTTGAGTGGAGACTGTCACAGAATGGCTTCTCAGGTCTATCCCTCTCAATTCTTTGCTTCAGCTGAATCCAAACGGGCAGGTGTGGCGATTTTCGTTCATAAAAATGTTGATTTTTCCCCTGTTGAAGTGATTGCGGACCCAAATGGACGCTATGTCATTGTTGTGGCACGACTGGGCAGAGTCCTGTATACACTGGCTTCAGTTTATGGCCCAAATACAGGACAACGCTCTTTTCTGAAGGGATTTCTTAAGATTCTGGCCTCACACACTAAAGGCTGCAGATTAGTTGTTGGAGACTTTAACGCCCCCATGGAGAGGCGTCTTGATTGCTCGAATCCCTCGACATATCGGGGTGACCTGGGTCCCCTTTTCGCTCAGTCTCAGTTACATGATATCTGGCGCTACCTTCACCCTTCTGAGCTAGACTATACGTTTGTCTCCCCGGCATGGTACCCTGAGTAGACTTGACTACTTCCTGGTTGATGACTCCATCCTCTCACACTGTTACTGCCAGCATTGCCTCCATAACCTGGTCGGATCATGAGCAGATCTCCCTGGAAGTAGCCGACCCTACCTCGATCAGACCGCCAGCTCGCTGGAGGCTGAATGAGTATCTTTTATCCTTTCCACCTCATGTACGTCATATAAACAAACATTTGGAACAGTACTTTGCCTCTAATGATGTACCTGGGACTGACCCGGAAATACTTTGGTATGCCCATAAGGCGGTGCTCCGGGGTGTTCTACTTCAACTAGCGGCTAGAACCAAAAGGCAACGTGAAGCCACAATAGCCTTTCTGCTCTCTAAGGTTAAACTTTTGGAGGCAGAACATACGATATCCCCCGTGGGTCCTGCTCTAGGAGAACTAACGGAGGCGAGACGGGATCTGAGGGCATGTCTACTTGAAACTGCTGAAAAACATTTGAGGAAAACCAAGTCCAGGTTTTACGCTATGGGGGATAGAGCGGGCGCCCTCCTAGCTAGGAGGATTAAAAAGAAGGAAATGCAGTCGAGAATCTCTACCTTGCGGACTCCATCGGGGGTTACTGTACGCAATCCAATTAAGATTGCGGAGGAATTCGGGAAATTCTATCACTCCTTATACAATTTAAGGGACTCGAAGGATGTTCCTCAACCCTCTAGCGAGTCCATACAGTCCTTTCTTTCTAAAGCTTCCCTCCCCTGCCTTTCCCATGAACAATTGGGATTCCTGAATGCACCGATCACTGAAGGGGAAATAATAACGACCATACGGTCAATCAAGAAACGTACCTCCCCTGGCCCGGATGGTTTCTCTTACGCTTATTATTCCTCCTTCTCTGCTCTTCTAACTCCGTACCTTCTTAAGCTTTTTACTTTCTGGCAGCAGCGGGGCTCGATACGTGCGGAGGGACTGGAGGCCCTTATATCTACTATCCCTAAAGCGGGGAAACCTCTCGCCTCCCCTGGAGATTTTAGGCCCATATCATTACTCAACTGCGACCTCAAGATATATGCGAAATTGCTTGCTGCGCGCCTCTCGGCTGTTCGCCCCTCCTTAATTCAACTGGATCAGGTTGGTTTTGTTCCTGAGCGTCAGACATCTGACGGTACACGCAGACTCCTGAATATTCTGGATCTGCTTGAGCGTCGGAAACTCCCCAGTGCGCTCTTGTCTCTGGACGCTGAGAAGGCCTTTGACAGGGTGCACTGGGATATCTGGACGAGGTCCTCTTGAAGTTTGGACTCCGGGGGCCGATTCGAGATGCAGTTAAGGCCTTGTACTCTAACCCCTGTGCTGCAGTCAGTGTTTCAGGCTTTCACTCTCCGCGCTTCAATATCTCTAACGGCACCCGTCAGGGTTGTCCTCTCTCTCCTTTAGTGTTTGCCCTCATAATGGAACTACTCGCCTCCATTGTCCGTAATTCTCCGGACATACGAGAGGTTGAATTGGATCCTTTGAACACAAGATAGGGCTATACGCGGACGATGTGGTTTTCTTCTGCACTGACCTAAGCACCTCTCTGCCAGCCATTCTTTCAGTTTTGGAGGATTTCTCTCTCGCTTCATACTACAAATTAAACTTCTCTAAGTCTACTCTTCTCCCTCTGCATCTACCTGCTGCTGATCAGGTCTTTCTCAAGCGTCTGTTTTCGTTCACCTGGGCCAGGGAGGGATTCCAGTATCTGGGGATCTATATAACTAAACTCTCAACGATTGTCAGGCGTAATTGGGAGACTTTATATGCTGCTATATTAGGAGGAAGATTGATGGACTCTTGGGGTTGCAGTTGTCCTGGATTGCTAGGATTCAGACTATTAAGATGTCCATTCTCCTGAAGATTCTCTACTTATTGCGGTGTATACCTCTGAACTACCCAAGCAGTCTTCTAAAAGCCCTACAGGCCACCCTGGGTCGTTTTGTGTAGGATGGCAGACCCCCCCCCCCCCCCCCCCCCTGAGTCGCTAGACGGGTTCTCTTTCTTCCTTATTCTGGGGGAGGAATGGGACTTCCTAGTATTTCAACATATGCGAGAGCTGCTGTTTTATAGGCAGCTGGAGATTGGTGGTCTGACGCTCCCTCCTCCAGATGGATGCAGATGGAGTCCTCCTTTTCTCCGGGGGGCTCTACCCGCCTACTCCTAGAGATGAATCTACTTAAGTATCGGCCTCCGCCCACCTGCCTTAGGGTTATGTCCACCTTGCTGGGGGTTTGGGCGAAGGTTGGTAGATCCCACTTTCCCTTTCTTTACCGTTATGTCTCTCTGGTTGCTGCTGAACACTCGGTGCCTGACCTGTCTCTCCTGGAGTGGAGGAGGGGGGGGGATCCGGTACCTCTCGGAGCTGATGGACTTGTCTGGCCGCCTCCAACAATTCTCCACTCTAGCCTTACCAAAAACCACTTTTTATTGGTACTTACAGCTCCGACATTTTCTGACCTCCTTGGTATGGCCAGACCCGGACCTGACTTCTATAGACCCAGGGTTACAGGTTTTCATGAAAGCTGGGAGCTCTGCCCGACATGGAGTGTCTATCATGTATATAAGGCTTTACAGTGTTCTGAGGGGAACCTTAAGCTTCCTTATATGCTAAAATGGGAGACTGTCCTGTCCTTCTCTGCCTCATGTGAGGAATGGCGAACGGCTGTGACACATGCTTCTCATTATTCTTCCTGTGTGACTCATCTGGAACAATCTAAAAAGACTCAAATGCAATGGTACCATACCCCTGAGCGTCTAGCTCGCTTTGCCTAGGGTTCCCCTCGGACCACTCCCTACTGCTGGAGGGGTTGTCAGGATCTTGGTGACACTCTACATATGTGGTGGGGTTGCCCTGTGATCCGGCACTTCTGGAAGAGGGTGGAGTCTTTGTTGTTGGAACTGGCTGGATTTCCCACTCCCTTTCCCCCCCAAATGGCAATCCTGGGTATTGGCCTCGAAAACATTCCGGCCCCAATACGTCCTATCTACACTAATGTTCTTATCGCAGCTAGGCAATGCCTCGCGGCGAAGTGGCGATCCACTGTCGCTCCTTCTGCAGACTTGATGGTTAAACTCAACACTCATTTCCAGTACGAACTGATCCTGTCTCACACGGTAACTAGAAGGAACAGAGTTCTTGGTTGGTGGGACCCCTGGGTCTCTTCTGTACATAATACTGTTCATGTATAATTGTTTCAAGGCAACATCCCTTTCCTTCCCCTTCCTCCTCCCTCCCTCTCTCTCCTCCCCCTACCCTTACCTCCCCCCTCCCCATTCCCTTTACTGCTAATTGTTGGGCCTCATTGTTGTAGGCCTTTTTGTTATGATTTATCTTTTTTCTTGATTGACTTTGATTGTCTCTGTGTTATCTGAAAAACCTAATAAATATCTATTGGTTAAAAAAAAAAAAAAAAAGGAGCAGCTAACATCGTTTTAGTGATTGTTCGCTAGCCCTGTCCTCATCAACACCCACACCTGTGTTAATGGAACAATCAGTCATGATTAAGTAAGAATGACACCTCTGGACACTGTCCAGGAGGCTGGTGCTTGGTATAATTGTTTCTCTTCAGTTAACCATGGTTATCTCTAAAGAAACACGTGCAGCCATCATTGCACTGCACAAAAATGGCCTAACAGGGAAGAGTATCGCAGCTAGAAAGATTGCACCTCATTCAACCTCATTCAACAATCTATCGCATCATCAAGAACTTCAAGGAGAGAGCTTCCATTGTTGTCAAAAAGGCTCCAGGGCGCCCAAGAAAGACCAGCAAGCGCCAGGACCATATCTTAAAACTGTTTCAGCTGGGGGATCGGACTACCAGCAGTGCCGAGCTTGCTCAGGAATGGCAGCAGGCTGGTGTGAGTGCTTCTGTACGCACTGTGAGGCGGAGACTCTTTGAGCAAGGCCTGGTTTCAGGGAGGGCAGCAAAGAAGCCACTTCTCTCCAGAAAAAACATCAGGGACCGACTGATATTCTGCAAAAGGTACAGGGAGTGGACTGCTGAGGACTGGGGTAAAGTCATTTTCTCTGATGAATCCCCTTTTCGATTGTTTGGGACATCTGGAAAACAGCTTATTCGGAGAAGAAGAGGTGAGTGCTACCACCAGTCTTGTCTCATGCCAACTGTAAAGCATCCTGAAACCATTCATGTGTGGGGTTGCTTCTCAGCCAAGGGAATCGGCTCACTCAGTCTTGCCTAAAAACACAGCCATGAATAAAGAATGGTACCAGAATGTCCTCCAAGAGCAACTTCTCCCAACCGTTCAAGAGCAGTTTGGCGCCCAACAATGCCTTTTCCAGCATGATGGAGCACCTTGCCATAAAGCAAAAGTGATAACTAAATGGCTCAGGGAACAAAACATAGAGATTTTGGGTCCATGGCCTGGAAACTCCCCAGATCTTAATCCAATTGAGAACTTGTGGTCAATCATCAAGAGACGGGTGGACAAACAAAAACCAACAAATTCTGGCAAATTGCAAGCATTGATTATGCAAGAATGGACTGCTATCAGTCAGGATTTGGTCCAGAAGTTGATTGAGAGCATGCCAGGGAGAATTGCAGAGGTCCTGAAGAAGGGTCAACACTGCAAATATTGACTTGCTGCATTAACTCATTCTGTCAATATAACCTTTTGGTACTCCTAATATGATTGCAATTTATTTCTGTATGTGATATAAACATCAGACAAACACAAATAAAAACCAGAGGGCAGCAGATCATGTGAAAATATAATTTTGGGCGTGTCCTGGCCATGGAGGGAGCAGTGCACTAGAAACTGAGCTCCGTCTCCCCGGCCACTTCAATGAGACAATAGCGTCTTCCACCCCGGCTTTCCTGGCTCCTCATGCCGGCGAAAAGGAGGAGCAGACACCCGGCAACCACCCCGGACCCTCAGATCCCGAATCCGGGCACCATAACCCGGTATTTAAGAAGCTCCAACAGGCCCCTGGTCCCTACAGCAGGCTCCAAGATGGCCGCGCCTGTAGCTGCACAGCCTGTCTCTGTACACAGTGAGGAGGGAGAAGAGCGCTCCGGATCCTCTTCTCAGCCATCCTCTGCCTCCAGCGCGTTACCCAGCACCTACATATGGAAGGACACATGTGGAGCGGAGCCCGGTGAGTCTGGTGAGCCCGAGACCCGGGTGGGGGATGTGATCTCTGAAGGAGCAGCGCGCTCCTCCACAGACAATTCAGTGGCTGGGAATGATATGGGAGCTGTCCTAATGGGAGAAAATCATAGAAGCAGCAGGGGCTCAGTGACTGAGGTCACAGAAGGATATGGAGAAAACTTCACTTGTGGATACTCACAGATGAAAAATCCATGTGTGGCTTATGGCCCCTCCGTGGGCTTCATTCAGGCAGACAGTACCCCAGATAGGGAAGTGCATTCCCCTGCCAGACCTTCACAAGAGGGGGCACTGCAGCAGAGTCAGACACTTTTCACTAATGTCCATTCTGAATCTCTGTGCACAGGATTGGAGTTACCAATATCTAAGTCATACCTCCCTATGAATAAAAAGGACGTCACATCCCCTAATTCCTCAATACCCCTTGCTGATCAGACAAAGGCTGCTGGAGACTCCCCAACCTCGGAGGGAGATATGTGGGAATCCTTTAAGGCACGAATAATGAACATACCCACTAGAGAAGAACTGTCCGATTTTATATTTAAAGTGGAATCCTCCCTTAAATCTACGACAGCATCACTACGAGGAGAGGTCCAGGTGATATCAGATAAGGTATCCCGGACCGATACCACTGTTGAGGACTTAACTAAACGAGTCCAGGCCCTGGAGGAGGAGATGTCACTACAGAGATCCCAACAGGAAGCCTTTTTGGATTCTCTGGAGGACCTTGAAAATAGGGAGCGGAGGCAGAATATACGGATTCGGGGCCTTCCAGAGTCTGTGACTCCATCTGAATTGTGGTCCACTTTAAGAGACTTATTTAACGATATCCGAAACACCCCTGCTGGGACTGTCATCGAGTTCGACAGAGCGCATCGTTCCCTTGGCCCTGTCCCCCCGGAGGGAGCGCTGCCACGTGATGTCATTTGCAGGTTCCACAGGTACCAAGTCAAGGAAGAAGTCCTTGTCAAAGCAAGACAGCGTGAGGGAGTGTCCTTCCAGGGGGCCCAGCTGCAATTCCTAGCAGACCTGTCCAGACGGACCCTTCAGAAGAGGCGCGCATTGAGGCCTCTTTTGGATCTTCTGCGTCAGAATCAGATGCTGTATTCCTGGGGTTACCCGTTCCGCTTACAGGTTCGCCGCGGTAACCAGCTGGTTTTTCTTTCTCATCCTCTGGAGGTGCGTGTCTTCCTTCAGGCCCTGGAAATACCCGATCCAGGCCTTTCGTTCCCAGATTGGCCGGCTTTCTCATTTGACGGTATGCTCCAGTCAAGACCTCGTCTGCCGTGGAATAACCGTAGAAGAAGAAACGGGAGAGGCAGAAACCGTAGACGCCGCAGACTCAGCGATGTGAGCAGATCTGAAGATGGGTGACTTTTGAGTTGTATTTGGGTTCTTGAGAGTTAACATATTTTCTTCTTCTTTTTTGTTGCCATAACAGTTGGGACGAGAGACTCCATACAATGCTATGGGATGATGTGATGTTTTATACTGATAATTACCTTTTCATTTTAGGGATGTGTTTTACCCATTCCTTTCCGTACTTTCCCTCTTCTTCTCCATTCCTTTCTTCTCCCATTCTACTCCCTCCGCTTCATTCTGATAACATTTTTTGGTCAATGACTGCATATATTCATGCGCAGAGGTCCAAGAGTGGACTTTACTTCCTTTCCCTTTCTTTCGCTTTTTTCCCATTCCCACTTGTTTCCCCTACCCTCTTTAAGTTTCCCACTTCAAATATAATTATTCCATCCCCTCTATACTCCCCCCTTCTCTATGATCCCTCATAAAATTATGCTTGGGTAAACGATTCCCTTTCTCACCATAAACTGATGGTACATATAGTAGAGAGTATTTCGTCCTGCCACTTGGTAAGATGGGGGCCTCTCTCCTTCCTTTTGCTATATGATATTTTCATTTGAATAAATAAGTTGCCTGATAGCCGGAATAACGATGCTATATTAGAGTTATGTTATTTAAATGTTTATGCTTTTGATGTTGGCCGGGGAGATGAATATCCTCGGTTGTTTGTAGTTTTTGTAATTACTTTTAGATCTGATACATTTACACTCTCTAGGTGTTTTATCCGGAGTGTGCTCTTGTCTAAGACTCCTTTCCATCGGAAAGGCATTCTCCCACGGGGACGTCACACATCCCTTTGAGTGTGACGCTGCTGTAAAGAACATTCCCCACGTGACGGTATTACCAGCCTCGCGTCAGTCCAGCGAGATATCTCTTTGCTAAACTCTTTTTAATTTATTCCTCCCCCCTCACCCTTTTTTTTTTTTCTTTTTTTCCTCCTCCTCTATTCCGGGTGTTATTTAGGTCATTGACTCATCATCAGGTGGGTTCGATATGGCGGGCGGAACTTTCACAATAGGGTCCCTAAATGTCAGGGGTTTTAATACCCCCCAAAAGCGAAGTCACATTATTTCAGACATGCAGAAGAAGGGGGTACAGGTGTTGTTCCTTCAGGAAACGCACTTCAAGGAGGGCCATGTTCCGTCCTTTGGAGGAGGTCAGTTCACTGAATGGATACATTGCGTGAATCCCGAATCCAGATCCAAAGGTGTCTCTATAGCCCTTCATAGGAATTTGCCATATAAAATTTTGGATTCGGTGATTGACAAGGGAGGTCGTTACATCTTTCTCAAGTTGGAGATTTCTGGAACTCCATTGACTTTGGTCAATTGGTACCTTCCTAACAGGGAGCAGACAAGGGTATGTAAATCTCTCTTGTTGAAATTGGCAGATTTTGCGGAGGGGCGGGTCATCATCGGGGGTGACTTCAACTTTGCCCTTGACCCTTCCATTGACACTACCTCTGGCAGGGGAGTGACACCTCGTAGGCGTGTAATGGCTCTCCGGAAACTTTTGCATAGACTCCAGTTGGTAGATATTTGGAGGATTCTTAATCCTACGGACAGGGACTATACTTTTTATTCGAGTGTACACGGCTCTTATAGTCGTATTGACCTGTTCCTGGTAAGCCATGGAATCCTATCTTGGACACCCAAAGCCTCTATAGGCAATATTGTCCACTCAGACCATAGTCCCATCTATTTGTCTATTGAGGTTCCCGGACTAGCTAAGAAACAGTGGTCGTGGAGACTAAACAGCCATCTTCTTTCCGATGCAGTCTGTCTAGAGGAATTAAAATCGGATATCGAGACATTCTCTCAGACACATGCTTCCGATGAGTCCTCCCCAACCATTAAATGGGAAGCCCTTAAATGCATTCTCAGAGGAACGCTAATCAAACATGGAACTAGAATCAAGAAACAACAATCTGACCAGATGAGTGAATTGCTCTCCCAGATTGACAGATTGGAGGGGACACATAAGGCCTCTAGAAATCATGGGGTGTTAGTTGAATTAACATCCAAGAGACTGGAACTAAAGAATTTACTAGACAGGAAATATGACAGACAAAAGGAAAGATCTAGGGCATTCTTTTATAAAAAAGCTAATAGTTGTGGAAGACCTTTAGCTAGACTCTTACATCCTCGAGGGGGCCCTGCATATATTTCCTCCATAAAGACACCAAAGGGTAAGATGGTGCACAGCACAGAGGATATAGCAGAGGTATTCCAAAACTTTTATGCTGATCTATATGCCTTGAGAGGAAAATTCGCCGACATGCATCCCGACGACATGCGAGCTAAAATTCAGGCATATATTTCTGAGGTGAATGTCCCGACTCTATCAGATGATGATGTTCTGTCCCTGGAAAGTGACATCACAGAAGAAGAGGTGGCGAATGTGGTCAAATCGTCCCCGACATCTAGGTGCTCTGGCCCGGACGGTTATACTCCTATCTTTTACAAAACCCTGATTGACAGCCTATTACCTCACATGCTCTCGGCATTTAAAGCTCTCATGGAGGGGGGCACCCTAACGTCGCAAGCCTTAGAGGCACACATTTGTGTGATTCCCAAACCAAACAAAGACCATTCTGAGGCGGCAAGCTTCCGTCCAATATCTCTGCTGAACATTGATGTTAAGATGTTCGCCAAGATTTTGGCGGACAGATTGTCTTTGAGGCTCCCCTCGATTGTCCACCTTGATCAAGTGGGCTTTGTTAAAGGCCGAGAGGCGCGGGACAACATCATTAGATCTTTTCTCCTGATTGAGAAGGCTAAGATGTGGAAGTCCCCTCTATGCCTGCTCTCTATAGACGCAGAGAAGGCCTTTGATAGAGTCCACTGGGGTTTTTTGTGGGAGGCGTTGAAGCACATTGGCCTGGGTAGTAAGTTTATGAATGGGATTTCCTCACTGTACTCCTGTCCCTCCGCCAAGGTACGCATTAATGGTAGCCTATCGGGTTCCTTCCCTGTCAGGAACGGAACTAGGCAGGGTTGCCCACTATCTCCCTTGCTTTATGTTATAGTCATGGAGCATTTGGCGAAAGCCATCAGGGACAATGGAGGCATACACGGGATTTCAGTGGGGGACAACCACCATAAGACGGCTTTATTCGCTGATGATGTCCTTTTATATGTCACTCGCCCCTCCGAGACCTTCTCCGCCTTGTTATCTGAGTTCAATAGATTTGGAGACCTTAGCAACTTTAAGGTGAATTATTCCAAATCCGAGGCGTTGAACGTATCTCTGTCTGCATCTGAGGTGGCCTCCCTTGCTGGAGGATTCTCCTTTCGGTGGAGATCAGGACATATTTCATACCTAGGTATAAATTTACCTGCTGATGTGCGCGAGGCCTTTCACTTAAACCACAAGGTTCTTCTGGAACGAGTGGGCGCTCTACTGGAAGCTTACAGACCCTTAAAGATATCTTGGTTGGGTAGAATTCATGTCGTGATGATGGACATCCTCCCAAGATTTTTATATGTCTTTCAAGCGGTGCCTATTTGGCCATGCGGGACGTTCTTTCGCACCGTTCGCAGATTGATATCCAGATTCGTCTGGAACGGGATGAAACCGCGAGTGGGCTACAGGGTTCTGTCCTCCTTGAGAGAGGCTGGAGGTGTTGGACTGCCGGACTTGCGACGATATTGTTTAGCTTCCATTCTTGTGCGTCTGCTAGATTGGCATTTCAAGGCGGACGCGAAACAATGGATTCAGATTGAACAGTTTGGTAGTTCTATCCCTCTATGCCACTTACAGTGGATCCCAAAGGAGGCCCTGACTCCGCCAGACCAACGATCCTACTTGACTGTTGAACTGCTGAGAGCATGGAGAGTGGCGTGGGTTGATTCGAACGGGAAAACAGTGGTTAGCTCCCTGATCCCGATCTTTTACAACCCGGCTTTTCCTCCGGGCATGACTCACCAAGTTCTCCTTCTGTGGCGAGCAGAGGATGATACCCGTGTGGGCCAGATTCTCCGTCGGGGCGATCTCCCTTCGTTTACCGACTTACAGACGTCTTCCCCAACCGTGAGGCTGAAGTGGTGGGAATATCTCCAACTTCGCTCCTTTGTACGTTCTCTACCCATCCGACGAGATCCCGAGGATACATTAACTCCACTTGAAAAATTATTTACATCCGAGCAGGGACCCTCTAGAGGCATTTCGGCCATTTATTATGTCCTCTCTAGAGCAGCAGTGACAGGAGCCCATAGTTATCAGCGAGCATGGGAGGCTGACTTAGGAAGGACGATAGATACTCAAGACTGGGAGAGATGTTTTCTGATGTCTCGCAAAACCTCAGGATCTTGTGAAGCACTGGAAAAGTGTTTCAAGATACGCCTCAGATGGTATCTCACCCCGGACAGGCTGCATCGGTTCTCCCCGACCAACTCCCCACTTTGTTGGAGATGTGGTCTTGAAGTTGGCACAATGATTCACATTTGGTGGAGCTGTCCCGGTATCAGTGACTTTTGGAAAAAGTATTCCGTAACTATAATATAGTTACAGGCAGGCATGTGGAGGGTGCCCCCGAGGTGGCCCTACTCTCTTTGCTCCCTGGTTCATGGAAAAGACAGAGGAAAGACATCCTCCGGTTCTGCCTTTGTGCAGCACGCAATGTGATCCCCCGACACTGGAGGGAGCAGACACCTCCCTCTACTTTTGAGTGGTACACCGAGATGGAATCCCTCAGACGTTTTGAGGAGATTTCAGCCGAATTTTCTCAAACTCAAACAGAATATGTAAACACCTGGTCAGAATGGATCCTCTTCAAGGATGCCTCTAATTTTGGAGACATTTTTTCCTGAATAGTGTAACACCTGTACCGTTTCTGACCCTGTGCTATCCCTTCTTTCGAATTAAATGACACCCATTACATTCTAATTTTTTCCCTCATAACCCTCACTCACTTTTTGTACTACTACTTCATTTTCGATTTCTCCTATATATGATTTCTTTTCTTTCTCTTTCTTATTCCTTTTCTCTAGATTCTTGTAATATCACTTTGATATTTTCTCCCTCGCCTTCCCGTTGGACTGACGCGAGTTACAAATTGTTTGTATATGATTTAATACTAACTTTTTCCTCACTATATGTTATAATTTTTTGGTTTCATTTGTTTAGAGATGGAACCTAACCTTATGGTTCTTTGAACATTAAAAGGGAATTCCCCTTTATACCTGGGAGAGACTTTCTGAGACCAGTACTACCTAGAATTTAACTATAAGGTTTACGGTCTATTAATTTTCTATGTACCATTCTCCAAAGGAATTTTATTGTTCTATTTGTTTTACTGTACTATGTGTACATTCTTTAATTTAAAAATTTCTTTCAATAAAGATATATTTACAAAAAAAAAATATAATTTTGGTGTCATTCTCAAAAAATCAGTACTGTGGTATATGGTGGTACATTACAGCACATGTATAGCAGCACTATAGTATATGGCGGTACATTACAGCACATGTATAGCAGCACTATAGTATATGGCGCTACATTACATTACATGTATAGCAGTGCTATGGTACATGGCAATACTCCGCTCCTCCACAGTAAAAGTAAAAATAAAAAAATCCTCGGTGAGGATACGCGCCTGTCCGCCGACTCGCTCTACCTCCGTCTTCTAGGTCCTACAGGCCTTTAGGACCTGTCGTTGCCTGGGAAACCGATCAGCTGATCAGTCACATGACCGATAACTGGGGGGGCAGGATGGTGGCACGCTGGACAGGATGGAGCCAGCGGGGGGGTCAGGATGGATGCGGGGGGGGCAGGATAGAGGCGGCGCTCCTGCAGCCCCCCAAACCCCCCCCCCCCCCATCCCCCCGCTCCTCCACGGTGATAGTAAAAAGAAAAAAATTCTCACCCATCCGCCGGCTCACTCCACCTCCATCTTGTAGCTCCCAGGGCAGGACCTGTTGTTGCCTGGGAAACCGATCAGCTGATCGGTTTCCCAGGCAACGACAGGTCCTCAAGCCCTGTAGGGGCTAGATGAGAGGTGGAGCGAGCCGGTGGACGGGTGAATACCCTCACTGAGTTTTTTTTTTTTTTTTCTTTATTTTTATTATTACCGTGGAGGAGCGGGGGGACAGAGGGTGGTAGGGGCAGGGGGCCGTGGGTGCCACGAGGAGCAGGGGAGCTGTGAGAGAGCCGCCGCTGCGGCCACCGTCGGCCGGACCGTGTATCCCGGCGACAGCGGCGCTAACGCTGTCGCTGGGCTGCAAATTGGCGCGAAATTCTAACTTTGAATTTGCGCGCTCATTGGTGCCTCTGTCTGGCGTGTGATTTCCGTGACAGACAGACAACATTAGACAAATATATGTGTATGTATGTATATATGTATGTAGTATATACTGTATACAGTCATGTGAAAAAGTTTGGGCACCCCTCTTAATCTTGCTCTTTTTTTTTTTTTTTTGTTTAAAATTGGGTTTTTTTTTGCAACAGCTTTTTCAGTGTGATATATGTAATAAATGATGGACACAGTAATATTTCAGGTTTGAAATGGTTTATTGTACTAACCAAAAATGTGAAATATGCATTATTTCAAAGTTTTACAGGTGCCAAAGTATGGGCACCATTCTGATTTTCATGATTTGAATACTCCTAACTACTTTTTACTGACTTACTGAAGCACTAAATTGGTTTGGTAACCTCATTGAACTTTGTACTTCATAGCCCGGTGTATCCAATCATGAGAAAAGCTATTTCAGGTGTCCACTTGCAAGTTTTTCTCTAGTTGCATCTTCTCTGAGGAGTGTCATCATGGCCTCCTCAAAACAGCTCTCAAATGATCTGAAAAAAAAAATTGTTTAACATAGTTGTTCAGGGGAAGGATACAAAAAGCTGTCTCAGATTTAACCTGTCAGTTTCCACTGTGAGGAACATAGTAAGGAAATGGAAGACCACAGGGACAGTTCTTGTAAAGGCCAGAAGTGGCAGACCAACAAAAATATCAGAAAGGCAGAGAAGAAGAATGGTGAGAACAGTCAAGAACAATCCACAGACCACCTCCAAAGACCTGCAGCATCATCTTGCTGCAGATGGGGTCACTGTGCATCGGTCAACAATACAGCGCACACTGCACAAGGAGAAGCTGTATGGGAGAGTGATGTGAAAGATGTCGTTTCTCCATGCACGCCACAAACCGAGTCGCCTGAGGTATGCAAAAGCACATTTGGACAAGCCGTTTTCATTTTGGAAGAAGATCCTGTGGACTGATGAAACAAAGATTGAGTTGTTTGATCATACAACAAGGCGTTATGCATGGCGCCACAAAAACACAGCATTCCAAGAAAAACACTTGCTACCCAGTGTCAAATTTGGGGGAGGATCCATCATGCTTTGGGGCCGTGTGGCCAATGACTGCATCGGGAATCTTGTCAAAGTTGAGGGTCGCATGGATTCCACTCAACATCAGCAGGTTCTTGAGAATAATGTTCAAGAATCGGTGAAAGTTGAAGTTACATCGGGGATGGATCTTTCAGCAAGACAATGATCCAAAACACCTCTCCAAATCTACTCAGGCATTCATGCAGAGGAACAATTACAATGTTCTGGAATGGCCATCCCAGTCCCCAGACCTGAATATCATTGAACATCTGTGGGATGTTTTGAAGCGGGCTGTCCATGCTCGGCGACCATCAAACTTAACTGAACTGGAATTGTTTTGTAAAGAGGAATGGTCAAAAATACCTTCATCCAGGAACTCATTAACAGGTACAGGAAGCGACTAGAGGATGTTATTTTTGCAAACGGTGGATCTACTAAATATTAATGTCACTTTTCTGTTGAGGGGTCCATACTTTTGCACCTGTCAATTTTTGAAATGATGCATATTTCACATTTTCGGTTAGTACAATAATCCTCATTTCAATCCTGAAATATTACTGTGTCAATCAGTTATTACATATATCACACTGAAATAGCTGTTGCAAAAAAACTATTTTTAAAAACAAAAAAAGTAAGATTAAGAGGGGTGCCCAAACTTTCATATGACTGTATATATAATATATATGTATATGTGTGTGTATATATAATATATATATTATATATTATATTAAGTATTATAATATATTATAATTATCTATTATAATGTATATTATATATTTAATTTTAAGAAATAATTAAAGGGGGAAGGAAGGGCTCCCCTGTATTTTTGATTATGAGCTAGGTAAGAGTAGGCAACTGGAGGTGGATGGCAGCCCGTACTTGTGTGTGCTGGTGACCAAAAATACAGTGGAGCCCCACATTGTCACATTGACATATTGATGATTTTTTTTTTTTTTTTTTTTTTTTTTCCCCTTCGGCCGTTAGCTTAGCTTTATTCAGTAAAAACGGTGAACAATTGCTTTAAAAAAAGCAGCAAAATATGCATGAAAAGGCACCAGGAGACCACCAACTTATCGGTGCAGATCTGTGAAACATGATGCGGGTTATGGATATCAAACGACCGCAGCACTCAGTCTACTTTAGCCTTAGAGTACTGTAGGGGATCTCTTGTTTTCATCCTCTGCTGGGAGCATTCGGAGGTTTCCCACTAAAGAACTGCGGACAACACAAGCCAAGCTACCCATGCTACCACCAGAAAGATTTCTATGGTCTCCTTTCCTTCTAGCAGATACTAAAACAATTAGATGCAACTAACTGCCTTTCCATTGAGCATTCCACAAAAGGTTTGTTCACTACTTTTTTTTTTTTTTTTTTTTCTAAACCCATTGTAGATTCTTCATTGGGCGCGGGTGTATGTAATAAACTAACCACTGCTGTTTGCCAATGCATTTAATTGAAGAAATCTGGCATGAGTACTATTTTTAAAAGGATTGGATGTTGGATCATTCATACATCTGCTCTGGACGTCCTAGGATATTAGGACATTTTCTGTATATACTGCATAATAGCTCTAGATAAAGAACAAGCTACCTGACATTCACATGTTAATTTAAAACCAACTTCTACATTTCATTATCTAGTCTTTCCCCCCACTCCTCAATCAGATCTGAAAGCTCAAGTAGTCATGTCATTTTCGCAACGCAATGCACACCATAAAAACAAAATTCCACTGTCACTGGTGAAATTGCTATTTTTTTTTACCACTGTTGTAATTGTGGACATACTTGTACTTCTCCTGCCCTTCCCTTCATTTTGGACTTCTAATTACAGGAACTAGCTGCTGCAGAGCGTGTTAAAAGGCAAGCACAGCAGGAGAGAGATGAACTGGCAGATGAAATTGCAAACAGCAGCGGTAAAGGGTAAGAAAATCCATTTTTTCTTAATGAACCCAGCCTATAATTGCTACCATAGCAAATGCTAATATAAATATTTACTTCTCTTTTCTGAACATTTGCCAACCTCTGCATGCTACCTTTTCTACGTATTTTTATACTGCCAGGTTGACATTGTTAAAAATTAATATTCGGGACCTTAACCTTTCAGTGCCCTGGCTTTGGAAGAAAAGAGACGTTTAGATTCTCGCATTGCTCAGCTTGAGGAAGAATTGGAGGAAGAACAAGGCAACACTGAATTAGCCAATGACAGGCTGAGAAAAGCTACATTGCAGGTGCCTTAACTGGTTTTTAATTTACAGGGGTTTTTCAGGTTTATAAAACTTCAATGACCCAATTGCCTGGGATTATATAATGCAATAAAGGTGGTTATTTTTCACGAAATATAGACATTTTACATTGGAGTGTGAACAAATTTTACAAAGTTTTTACATAACTTTATATCAGCGGAGACTAAAATTTCTTGTACAATGTAGTCTCTGGCACATTATCCTCTTTCAGTATTAAACGAGTTGGCCACTACTAGGACAGCCCCTTCTGATTCCACTTGTTTCCTCCTGTTAAAATATGTACTCCCCTCCCTTGCTGCCACTGTTTCAGCGCTGTCAGTAATCACTGTTCAAGACTCGCGTGACGTGACTTCATGTGAGCCATGCATCCAATCACCACCAGCTTATGTCTCTCTGCCTTGGGACACTGGAGAAATCAACAACAAGTAAACAGCAGCTGCAGCGTCACTTCCTATTGATTGGTCCAAAGGCGGGGAGAAGGAAGCCAGCAATGATTAAACGCAGGGCTTGCATGACGTCACAATGTCACGTGAGCACCAAACCACGATTACTGACAGTGCTGGAATGGCGGCAGCATGATAGGTGAGTACAGGGTCTTATTTTAACTGGGGTAACAAGTGGAATCAGAAGGGCTGTCCTATTGGTGGACAACCCCTTTAAGTCTCTGTACTGATCCAGTAGTCTGCGAGGAGGATGTGATGGCAATTTTTGGGCAGGGGGCAATCACAAAGCATTGGTCCATGATTAGCAGCCTATACTTATAGGCTCTGATTCATTAAGGAGGTGGTCCAAAATTAATTTGAATTTCACTCCTAGTTATCTAATGTCATCATGTGGTGTTTTTTGTTTGTTTTTTTTCCCCTAATATACTTTAATTGACCCCTTCATGACCAAGCTGATTTTGGCCATACTGACCTTGCCAGTTTTTGCAATTCAGACCAGTATCCCTTTGAGGTAATATCTCTGGAATGCTTAACGGATCCTAGCAATTCTGAGATTGTTTTTTTCGTGACATATTGGGATTCATGTTGGTAGTAAATTTAGGTCGATAATTTTTGCATTTATTTGTGAAAAAAATCAATTTGTAAAAAATTTAGAAAATTTACCCATTTTCAAATTTAGAATTTTTATTCTGGTAAACCAGAGTTAGGTCACTCACAATAGTTAACCCCTTCCCGACATAGGACGTTGTGCAACGTCCTGTGTTTCTGCCCGTTCCCGACACAGGACGTTGCACAACGTCCTGGCAGATTTGAGCTGCTGCAGCTCCTGTGAGTGGGGTCGCTCAGGTGTCAAATATGCTGCTGCTCTGTGACAACCTGTAGATGATCCCACAGGGAGTGGATTAACCCCCCCGTGCCCAGGACCACTCCGATCGGCAGTTTCACTTTTAAACTGTCTATCGGAGGGAATCATAGGGATTCATCCCTCCAGATCTGATTGGAGCTCTCCAATCAGATCTGGAGGGGCGGATCGGCATGTGTCCACCCCTCTTCACCCCCCTCCCGCTCCTTGACTCACAGGGGGCCCTCCAAACCACCCGCCCCCCTCTATTATGTATATGCCGGCGGGCTGCACCCGCTGATGTGCCCGCCGGCAACGCTGTCCGATCCCCTCCTACAGACTTCCCCCCCATCCTACCAGAGATTCCTAATGGCGGGTCTAACATTGGCCCTATATTATGAATCTCGGGCTTAGTGCCAGCTGCCAATAAAAAGCTGGCATTAACCCCTTTATTACCCAGTTTGCCACCGCCACCAGGGCAACTGGAAGAGTCTGGGTACAGCGCCAGAAAATGGCGCTTCAATGAATGCGCCATTTTCTGGGGCGGCTGCGGGCTGCAATTCGCAGCATGGGGGGCCCAGAATGCTTGCGCCTCTCCATGCTGCGGATTCCAGCCCCCAGCTGCCTAGTTGTACCTGGCTGGACCAAAAATATGGTGGAGCCCCACGTCATTTTTTTTCTAGAGTTAGTTCTAGAAGAAAAAAATGGGCTTTGCTGTATTTTTGGTTGCCAGCCAGGTACAATGAGGCAGCTGGGGGTTGCTGGCAGTCCGTAGCTGCCAAGTTGTACCTGGCTGGAATTAGTCCTAGAAAAAAAATAAAGGGCTTTGCTGTATTTAGATGCATAGTGAACACTTTGAACCCCCAGGTGCTTCACAAATTGATCCGTAAAAATGAAAAAAGAAAATTTGTGTGAAAAAAAAAAAAAAAGTACTTATTCCTTCTTACGGATCAATTTGTGAAACACCTGGGGGTTCAAAGTGCTCACTATGCATCTAGATGCATTCCTTGGGGGTCTAGTTTCCAAAATGAGGTCACTTGTGGGGGAGCTCCAATGTTTAGGCACACATGAGCTCTCCATATGCGACATGGTGTCAGCTAACATTTTCAATAGTTAGCGGACACCATGTCGCGTATGGAGAGCCCCTGTGTACCTAAACATTGGGGCTCCCCCACAAGTGACCCCATTTTGGAAACTAGACCTCCCAGGGAACTTCTCGATGAATTGTTAGCATTTTGAACCCCCAGGTGCTTCACAAATTCATCTGTAAACTTGAATAAGTACTTTTTTTTTCATTTTTACAGATTAATTTGTGAAGCACTGGGGCGTTCAAAATGCTCACCACCCATCTAGATAAGTTCCTTGGGGGGGTCTAGTTTCCAAAATAAGGTCACTTGTGGGGGAGCTCCAATGTTTAGGCACACAGGGGCTCTCCAATTGCAACATGGTGTCCGCTAACAATTTGACTGAAAAATCAGCTCAAATTATTAGCGGACACCATGTCGCATTTGGAGAGCCCCTGTGTGCCTACACATTGGAGCTCCCCCACAAGTGACCCCATTTTGGAAACTAGAGCCCCCATGGAACTTATCTAGATGGGTGGTGAGCATTTTGAACCCCCAGGTGCTTCACAAATTCATCTGTAAAAATGAAAGTATTTTTTTTTTCCACAAACATTTTCTTTTAGCCTAAATTTTTTCATTTTCACATGGGGAACAGGATAAAATGGATCCTAAAAATTGTTGGGCAATTTCTCTGAGTACACCAATACCTCCATATGTGCTCATAAACCACTGTTTGGGCACACAGCAGGGCTCAGAAGTGAAGGAGCGCCACTTGACTTTTTGAATGGAAAATTAGCTCCAAAAGTCAAATTGCGCTCCTTCCCTTCTGAGCCCTGCCGTGCGCCCAAACAGTGATTTATGACCACATAAGAGATATCGATGTACTCAG
Source organism: Allobates femoralis (assembly GCA_033576535.1). NCBI lineage: Eukaryota > Metazoa > Chordata > Amphibia > Anura > Aromobatidae > Allobates > Allobates femoralis. Next base: position 14,248,916 of record JARQOC010000007.1, on the reverse strand, counting down.
GAGAAATTGCCCAACAATTTTTAGGATCCTTTTTATCCTGTTGCCCATGTGAAAATGAAAGAATTGAGGCTAAAAGAACATTTTTCTTGGAAAAATTAAAATTACCATTTTTTTCCTTCCACGTTGCTTTAGTTCCCATGAAGCACCTGAAGGGTTAATAATCTTCTTGAATGTAGTTTTGAGTAGCTTGAGGGGTGCAGTTTTTGGAATGGTGTCACTTTTGGGTGTTTTCTGTCATGTACATCCCTCAAAAAGACTTCAAATGTGATGTGGTCACTAAAAAAAATGGCTTTGTAAATTTTGCTGGAAAAATGAAAAATTGCTCATGAACTTTGAACACTTAACTTTCGAACAAAAATTTTTTTTTTTTCCAAAATTGTGCTGATGTAAAGTAGACATGTGGGAAATGTTATTTATTAACCATTTTGTGTCACAACTCTCTGGTTTAACAGAATAAAAATTCATAATTTGAAAATTGCTAAATTTTCAGTTTTTGCCAAATTTTTGATTTTTTTTCACAAATAATCGCAAAAATTATCGACCTAAATTTAATACTAACATGAAGCCCAATATGTCACGAAAAAACAATCTCAGAATCGCTCGGATCCAATGAAGCGTTCCAGAGATATTACCTCATAAAGGGACACTGGTCAGAATTGACAAAAATGGCCTGGTCATTAGGGTTATAATAGGCCCGGGGTGAAGGGGTTAATAAATAACATTTCCCACATGTCTACTTTAAGGCCCTTTCACATCAGCGGTTTTCGTAATTCGCAGCAGATGCGGTGAAAAAAACGCGTTTGCCGCATAACCGTTACACTTGCGGCGCGGTTGCGGTAATCCCCATAGAAAGTATAGGGGACTTGCGGCAGGTGCGGCAAGTGCGGTTTTGCACTTGCGGCAAGTGCGGCCGCGAAAAAAAACGCAGTCAGCTGCGGTTTTTTTCGCGGCCGCACCTGCCGCAAGTGCAAAACCGCACTTGCCGCAAGTCCCCCTATACTTTCTATGGGGATTACCGCAACCGCGCCGCAAGTGTAACGGTTATGCGGCAAACGCGGCAGATGCGGTTTTTTCACCGCATCTGCAGCGAATTACGAAAAACGCTGATGTGAAAGGGCCCTTACATCAGCACAATTTTGGAAAAAAAAAAAATTTGTTAGGAAGTTATAAGGGTTCAAAGTTCATCAGCAATTTCTTATTTTTCTAGCTAAATTTACAAAACCATTTTTTTTTTTAGTGACCACATCACATTTGAAGTCCCTTTGAGGGTGTACATGACAGAAAACACCCAAAAGTGACACCATTCCAAAAACTGCACCCCTCAAGCCACTCAAAACTACATTCATGAAAATTAGTAACCCTTCAGGTGCTTCACAGGAACTAAAGCAACGTGGAAGGAATGGACATTTTAATTTTTCCAACAAAAATGTTTTTTAGCCTCAATTCTTTCATTTTCACATGGGCAACAGGATACAATGGATCCTAAAATTTGTTGGGCAGTTTCTCCTGAGTACACAGATACCCCATATGTGGTCATAAACCACTGTTTGTAGGGCTCAGAAGGGAAGAAGCGCAATTTGACTTTTGGAGCTAATTTTCTGTTCAAAAAGTCAAATGGCGCTCCGCTCCTTCCCTTCTGAGCCCTGCCGTGCGCCCAAACAGTGGTTTATGATCACATATGAGGTATCGGTGTACTCAGGAGAAATTCCCCAACACATTTTAGGATGCATTTTACCCTGTTGCCCATGTGAAAATGAAAAAATTGATCAGTAAAAATGAAAAAGTACTTTTAGCCTCAATTTGTGAAACACCTGATCGCCTCCGACGTAGTCCACAATGAAGGTCCCACGATGCTCGATCACTTCCGACGTAGTCCACAACAAAGGTCCCACAACGCTCGATTGCCTCTGCTACATCCAGAGACTGCAGCAAGTGATCAAGTGTCCTCTTGTTGCAGTCTCTGGTGTCATAGTGGTGATGCACTGTATGCCATACAGTGCAGCATCTCTGTTCAAACCCAAGGCTGAGATCACATGATCTCTGAGGCTTGGGTCAGGTGACCCGACATTGCAGTGAAGTGATCTGACAGCCCTGGCACAGTGATCACATAATGGATCACATTGCCAGGGCTGTCGGATCACTTCACTGCAGCCTGATCCCCCTGCATGGAGATTGGGGCTGCAGTGAAGAGATCTGACAGCCCTGGCACAGTGATCACATAACGGATCACATTGCCAGGGCTGTCAGATCACTTTATTGCAGCCTGATCCACCTGCAGGGGGATCAGGGCTGCACAGAAGGGAACTCGCAGAAGGGGCTGGAACCTTTGGCGTCAGGGACTGGAGAACAGGAGGACCGGAAGAGGAGGTCCCAACATGGAGGATAGCGGCAGGGAGCACCGGAGGTGAGTGGGCAGCGGCTGGAGGAGGTGATCATTAGTGATCACCGACGTGCAGGGGGGTGACAGCGGAGGACAGGGGAAAGAAGCAGTATATTACATTTGTGGTGATTGGCGGTTTCACTTTCAACCGCCAATAACTGTAAAGGTACAGAGGGGGGAGGTGGGGGGGAGGCAAAGCCTCCCTCCTGCCACCCGTGGGAAGAAACAAATCCCCTCGTATCTGCAGATCGGGAGGCATTTCACAGATCACGGCCTCTCAACCTGCAAGAACGGCATCCCGCCATGACACAGCATACATGTCATGGCTCGGGAAGTTACTTGTTTTCATGACATGTATGCTGCGTCAAGGGTTGGGAAGGAGTTAAAAATCCCCTATCCTTCCCTCACTATTCTTAACAGCTTACTTTTTTTTTTTTTCCCCCCATTTCTACTACTTCCTCTTTGACACTTTGAAAATCCTGAACGCATGCTGAAATACTCAAACGTAGTCGGGGGATAGAGTATACAGTGGCTGCCACAACATCTGCCCCTGCCCCCTCCCTTAAACACATCAGTAACTGAGGTAGTTCCTGCTCTACTTCGTTAGTTCCTGCTCTACGGCACTAGTATCTGTTGTCAATCCCGACTGAAGCTCTGTACATTTCAGATTCTTTGCACTGTTTGAAGTGCAGAATGAGTTCACTCTCGTCTGCACTGATCAGAAGTGACGTACTTACTCGGGCGGTGCTGATTTCGCCTCTCGTTCTTTACTTTAAAATGTGCAATGAACATGAGCTGTATTGCCAGCTTAGTGACTAATAAGAGCCTTTGAGGGATTGCACAGGCCTGTGCTCTCAGAATAGTGCATAGTGATAAGATTCTATGCTCCCCACTCAGGCCTCCGACCCCAGCCGCACCGGCAGCAAGGAGCTTCCAACGGCACCACTGCCTCTCCGATCTTCTTACACGGGGACCCGCTCCAGCAGGACTACCTCTGGCAGCATCCTGGAAGTGCTGCAGCTGAAGGTCTGCGATCCAGCACCATCTCGCCGGCGGGCCTCTCAGCACAGTGCGCGGCCCCCAGTGGGCGCAGAAGGCGAGCGCCCCACGCTGCAGCTGTGACTCCCAGCGGGCTCATAAGTGAGCGCTCCGCGCTGCAGCTGTGGCTCCTGGTGGGTGCATAAGGTGAGCGCCCCGCGCTGCAGCAATCACACGGCTGCCTTCTATAGCCTGTCCTGGGACCCTCGCTGACAAGCGACACCTAGCACCACCGCGTCTGTCCCCTGCTGCCAAGTGTGGGGCCCATGAACCGGCACCGGCTCCATCCCGCCGGTGGCCCTCCCAGATCCACTCCAGTTGCCCAGCAGCCGTCCACCCGTGGCTGGCACCTAGGGCGATTCCTGCAACCGTAGTTGGGTCTATCGGGTGGGCGGCCTCCCCAACACTGCTCCTCCAGGATCGCCATCCATCACGGCGCGCTGTAATCCCACCCGTGGCTGCATCTCATCCCACCCGTGGCTGCATCTCATCCCACCCGTGGCTGCTCCATCCCACCCTGCTGCATCCCACCGTGGCTGCATCTCATCCCACCCGTGGCTGCATCTCATCCCACCCGTGGCTGCATCTCATCCCACCCGTGGCTGCATCTCATCCCACCCGTGGCTGCTTCACCTGACCCTGCGGCCGCCACAGCCAACCCCGACTGCCTAGACTGATCCCCCAACCCCATGTATTACATCTCATCCTCGGTCATCACCCATCCAGGGACCGCTCCCCACTGACGACCATTCATCCACCACCACAACTTTCCCCCTCTGCTTCTGACCCCTGCCGCCACACTCACTCCCTGCTCACGGTACACAATGTTCCCGCTACTCCTCACTCACTCCCATCCTTCTCCACTTCCTACTACCCCCACTTATTCCCTCACCCAGCAACGAAATACTGCTCTTATCCTCCATCCTGCCTAACCACCTCACCCACTTCTCCGACCTATTCATTCACTTTCAATCCTCAATCACCAAACAAGCACACCCGCCACATAAGCTCTCCTGCTCCCACCTGCTAACCCTCTGCCTACTCCTCCTCCTTGCCGGTGACATCTCCCCCAATCCCGGCCCACCACAACCACCTTCATCCCACACCCACGACCCATCGCCAACCCTTGCAACCTCACCACCACTAGCCCTCGCAACCACACCAACCGTCCTCCCCAATAACCTTTCTGTCCCCAACCCTAAACAGCTCTTCAAAACCTTCAACTCCTTACTCCTCCCGCCCGCTCGCTCCTCCCCCCTCATCTCTGCTGAAGACTTTGCGACCTTCTTCAAGGAGAAGATCAACAGCTTTGGCCCACTATCCCCACAACTCCCCCTCTCACCTACACTGCCCTCCTCCTCCATTAGCCACTCCCCACACCCCCCATAACTGAAGACAAACTCTCCTCCCTCCTGTCGAAATCACACCTCACCACCAGCGCCCACAACCCGCTCCCATCCCACCTCATTCCCAGCCACACCTCCATTTTCATCCCAGCCCTCACCCACCTCTTCAACCTATCACTTACCACTGTCGCCTTCCCCTCGGCCTTCAAACACGCCCTAATCACGCCAATCCTTAAAAAGCCCTCCCTCAACCCTACCCCTTTCTCCAACTATCGCCCCATATCTCTTCTCCCATTCACCTCTAAGCTACTCGAACAGCATGTCCACTCCGAACTGTCCTACTGCTCACACTTCGACTGCCTACAGTCTGGCTTCTGACCACTCCACCGAAACAGCCCTGACCAAAGTCACCAACGACCTACTTGCTGCCAAGAACAAACGCCACTACTCCATCCTCCTCCTCCTCGACCTGTCTGCCGCCTTCAACACGGTTGACCACTCCCTTCTTCTCCGGATCCTGGAATCCCTCGGCATCACCCACCTTGCCCTCTCTTGGATCTCCTCATACCTAGCAAACCGAACCTTTAGTGTCTCCCACTCCCACACCTCCTCCTCGCCTTACCCCCTTTCTGTCGGAGTCCCCCAAGGTTCGGTCCTGTGACCACTACTTTTCTCCATATACACTCTCGACCTAGGGCAACTCATTGAGTCCCACGGCCTCCAGTACCACCTCTACACCGACGACACCCAAATCTACTTGTCCGGCCTCGACATCACCTCCCTACTCTGCAAAATCCCACAATGCCTTTCCGCCATCTCATTCTTTTTCTCTGCTTTCTTCCTTAAACTCAACATGGACAAAACTGAATTCATAGTCTTCACCCCCCCCCCCCCCAGAAATTCCCCACCCCCCCCCAATTCCCAACCTATCCATCTGCATCAATGACTGCGCCCTCTCCCCAGTCTCCCAAGCCAAGTGCCTCGGGGTAATCCTTGACTCCTCCCTATCCTTCAAGCCCCACATCGAAGCCATCACCACATCCCTCCGGCTCCAGCTTAGAAACATCTCACGGATCCGCTCCTTCCTTACCCAAGACACTGCTAAAACACTTATTCATGCTCTTATCATCTCCCGCCTTGACTACTGCAACCTCCTTCTCATTGGCCTCCCACCTAACTCCCTTACACCTCTCCAATCTATCCTCAATTCCTCTGCCCGACTAATCCATCTGTCCTCCCGCTACTCCCCTGTCTCTCCCCTCTGCCAAGCCCTTCACTGGCTCCCCGCCTCCAAGAGATCCCAGTTCAAAACAATAACCATGGCATACAAAGCGATACACAACCTGTCCCCACCATACATCTCCGCCCTGGTCTCCCGATACCTACCCTCACGCAACCTCCGTTCCTCCCAAGAACTCCTCCTCTGCTCCCCCCTCATCTCCTCTTCGCACAATCGCGTTCAGGACTTCTCCCGGGCATCTGCCATACTCAGGAACTCCCTGCCCCAACACGTCACACTCTCCGACCCTGAGAAGCTTTAAGTGTCGCCTGAAGACTCGCCTACTCCGTCCAGCCTACAACCTGCCATGAGACCCAGGTGACTGCCCCATAACTGACACTCCCCCAGCCTACTGTAACCCCACCTGCCCCTTGTAGACTGTGAGCCCTCGAGGACAGGGTCCCCTCCCCTCCTGTACCTGTATGCTTGATTGTCTAGAGTTATTGTAATTATGCTTGTCTCCCCTATCCTCATCTAAAGCCCCATGGAACCTAATGGCGCTATATAAATAAATAATAATTCTACTGGCCATCCGTCAATTAACCGGCATATGCTCAATAAAGCTGGGACAAGCCCAGCCGTTGAAATGGAGATCACTGACTTTTAGTTTCAGGGTGGGGGCAGGGGCTGTGGCAGTGACAGCAGCCTCTGCCCCTTATGGCAACTTATTTAACTATCCCAGCATGCAAGAGGTGATAGTTGAAAAAAAATAAAGCGGTTAAAGCAGTGAGGGAATGTTTTTTAAGTATATTAGAAAAAAAATAGAGTATAATATTAGAGATTTAGGAGTAAAATTAAAGTTTCATGTCATAATCGCCCACTGCACTTCAAAGTGCATTTTCCGTTTTATAAAGGGGCTGTGCGAATCTCTACAGCCTTACCTCCAGTGCTGGTATATTTATCATGAGTCCCAAAAGCTGTATTTGTAGGTAGGTGAAAAATGCTGTCTATCATAAAACCCCTATAATACTGTTCACACAATTAACAGAGCTTGACACTGCAAGCAAATTGCAGTGAGGTCCTTAATACAGTACCTGCTGTGCCATATACAGAATACGCTCCAAAAATATGCTATACACAGAAGCCATCAACATCAGTGTCATACACTCACAAATCATGTCATATATTTACAGGGGTTAACCTTAACAGCATGTTGGCAAACCATTATCCTATCCAGGGGATCCATCTATTGGCCGACTATATAGCCATTCCTGCAGGTATTGCGACATTGTACCTTTCATGTGACTAGAACAATGTTGTGATACCTTGAAGAACCTCTTGAACCACAAACAAGCGGCTCCCAAAGTAACAATGCCTAATACTGAACACCATAGTCCCTGCAAACAGCAGATCAGCAAATCAGAACAAAGACACATCATAGTAATCAGTACTAAAAATAGTTCTACCAAATCACCTCACAATAATTACGGATATTTAATGCCTCAACAAAAATAAATACAAATTTATAAAAATCTCGACATTTTATTAGTAATGCTTTTAAAAGTCATACAACTACTGAATAATTTATAGTTTTGCTGAATAACACCAAACATACCAAAACCAATAATCTAATGTACAAAGGTGTGCGTGTGTCCACTAAAGAAATCCGCACCATTGCATCTACGATCGCCATATTTTGCACACACTTGACTTGGGGAACTATTATCATGTTTTGGGGGGAAATTTTAACCCTGTGCCTTAGTTGTCACCAAAGAAATTCCTGTTGACTGTATGTGCACTCATGGCTACGCCCCCTTCATAGCCACACCCCTAATTACTTTGTGACTTATCTGCAAAATAAACATTCTATTTTGTTATAACTAAGAACAATTACTATGCCCACAAACACTGGCAATGAGCAGTGTGGACACACCTTGGAGAACAGACACACTCTGGCAGGTTAATAGTTAACATTTCAGCTGAATTTCATAAGATCCTGAGGGACCTGTGTGATGTCACAATCATTTGAGTATAATAGGCAAGGCCACATTTCCAAAGACCATAATAATTTTGTTTGCTTTGCTCCGCCCACTATGGTCACATGATCGTGACATCACACAGGTCTTTTTACACTATAGTACGATGAAGCTACAGGTACTGACAGTGATAGCTGGAGGGGGGTGGGAGGCATAAAGTAGTTGAAAGGTTCCCTTTAATGTAGTTGCACCTAAGCATAATTACATGCTCTTGCTACAGGTGGCTATGTGCCTCAGGTTATTAAAATAGAAAAGAGGTGTCTTGGTCACTTTTGGGGTTGGTGGGGTTGCTGCTTCACTGATAGTCATGTCCGAATGCACTCCATTTTTTACTATCATTACTTGGGTAATCATTTAGTTAATTTGTGCTACAAATCTGTAGTGTTGACTATATGATATGAAATGGTTTTATGTGCAAAATAATTATTCTATTTTGTTATAACTAACCGCAGTTTTTATGCCCGTTCAATGCCGGACTCTTAAGGTAGTCTTCTCTATACATAATCATCAGTTTGGCGCTTCCAGCCACTGTGCCGCTATGGAGCAAGGGCGCGTGCGCTAAACTGATGATTATGCCTACCCTGGAAGCGCCACCACATTACTACACCCATGCCGCGGGCTGGCGGTGGCTCCCTCCAGGCTCCCGTCACCGCACACCCCCGCACGCTGCTGCCTCCACCGCTCTCATGCTGCCGCGGCGCGACTCGGTTTAAACCCTCCAGCCCCACCGCCCGCCGCAGCCAGGGTAAGCGCCATACAGAAGCGCCTTCATCACACACCGCACTCTCATTCACCCTCCAGGCCCCCCGCCCCCTGCCGCAGCCAGGGGCACCGCTATTACTGAAGGGGCCGCCGCCACCATCGGCGGCCCTCTTCATCACACACGCTGCCCACCGCTGCGGCCCTCCCTGTGATGCCACCGCCGCCCCACTCTCTTTGCAGCCTGCAGGGCCGCCGGCCTGCTGTCTCCTACCACCACCCCCCCATCCTCAACTAACGTTACAGAGCCAGACACACTGCCCCTCATTACCCCCCAATCACCCACACTGCCCCTGCTCACCCACACTCACCCTCCATGGCCCTCCAAACTCACCCACACGGCCCCTCCTCACTCCTCTTCCCCCCCCCCCCCCCCCAATGCCCTCACTCACTCCTCACTCTGCCCCTCATTACCCCCTACTCACCCACACTGCCCCCACTCACCCACACTGCCCCCACTCACCCACACTGCTCCAGCTTACCCCCACTCACCCATACACCCTGCTTACCCCTCTCCCCCCCCCCCCCCCAAACTGCCCACAATCACCCACACTGCCCCTCATTACCCCACACGCACCCACATTGAGTCTGCTCACTCCTCTTACCCCCCCTATCTCATCACTCCTTACCCCTCTCACCCCCCCAACTGCCCACAATCACCCACACTGCCCCTGCTTACCCCCCCCCCAATCACCCACACTGCCCCTGCTCATGCCCCCACTCACCCCACACTGCCGCTCTTTATCCCTTTCACCTCCCCACACTGCCCCTCCTCACCTTTCTTACCCCCCCCACATGCTCTCACTCCCCACACTACACTCCCGATGCGACAGCATCGGGCCTTTTTACTAGTAATATATAAAGCTGAGTGTATGTATGTATGTATTTGTGTTTGTCACAGCCATGCCCCCTTCATAGCTCTGCATCTCCTAGCCCCACCCCATCCATAGTGCCACCTCCCCATCTAGCCACACTCCTTTATAGCTCCACCCCCTCCACATGGTGCAGCCCTGCTCCTTCAGAGCTCCACCACTTCACATAGCCCCACCCATTCATATGTATGCTCCTATATAGCCCCACCTCCATTAAATTTGTGTTGCAAATCTGTAATGTTGAATATATGATGTGAAATGTTGTGTAAAATAATCATCCTATTTTGTTATAACTAAGCATAGTCCCATTGCCCAGGCATAGTAACTATGTGAGGGGTGGTGCTATGAAGGGGTCACGGGGCTATGATACATGCATCCATAACCATATATGGGGATGATATTGCCATACATGGGCATTACGCCTGGACAATGCTGGGCTCTACAGATAGTACTATTATAAATTGCAAAATAATGTTGCCACACCATGACAAAGAATTGTCACCACATGGGTGGCATATAAGAACCATCCAGTTATTGACCAAAACTCAATGCTCCAAGACCAGTAGGTTTGCAATGCAATGTCTGAGCTTGGTCTGAAGTAGTAATGTCCATTTTTGTGCCCCTCCCTGCACACAATCTAAATGTTCATTTCTGTCTCCTACATATAGTAGTAATGATGATTGCCCCCTTTATGACCTTATATATTATAGCAAAATTCCTCAAGGGTAAGTTAACACAGTGGTGTCACAGTACAATATATTATACATAGGGATTTCACAATACATTACAATACATAATGATGTGACAATTCTGGGATGGGCACAGTGATGTCACAGTATTGGGGTAATGCGCACTGTCATGACACAGTACAGTGATAATGTAAATAGGCATGTCATAATACAGGTTTAGAATAAATGGTGACGTCACAGTACAGGACTGGTATACGTAATATGTAGTGACGTCACATAGGTGGTTTGTATTGTTACATGCAAATATTTCATATAACTCGCCTGTTCCATGAGAGAATGTTAGTGGCTCCTGCCTGCATGCTGCACTTGTTGTGGTGCCTTTTGGCTGTGTTGTTCAGATCACATTCTCTCTGCTTTTTCTTTGTTTCTCTGCTCCTTCCTTTATGATTCTCCTGTTTGCTCGGCTCCTTCATTTCTAATTCTCCTGTTTGCTCGGCTCCTTCATTTCTAATTCTCCTGTTTGCTTGGCTCCTTCCTTTGATTCTCCTGTTTGCTTGGCCCCTTCCTTTTTGATTCTCCTGTTTGCTTGGCTCCTTCCTTTCTGATTCTCCTGTTTGCTTGGCTCCTTCCTTTCTGATTCTCCTGTTTGCTTTGCTCTTTCCTTTCTGATTCTCCTGTTTGCTTGGCTCCTTCCTTTCTGATTCTCCTGTTTGCTTGGCTCCTTCCTTTTGATTCTCCTGTTTGCTTGGCTCCTTCCTTTCTGATTCTCCTGTTTGCTTGGCTCCTTCCTTTCTGATTCTCCTGTTTGCTTGGCTCTTTCCTTTCTGATTTTCCTGTTTGCTTGGCTCTTTCCTTTCTGATTTTCCTGTTTGCTTGGCCCCTTCCTTTTTGATTCTCCTGTTTGCTTGGCTCCTTCCTTTCTGATTCTCCTGTTTGCTTGGCTCCTTCCTTTCTGATTCTCCTGTTTGCTTGGCTCTTTCCTTTCTGATTTTCCTGTTTGCTTGGCCCCTTCCTTTTTGATTCTCCTGTTTGCTTGGCTCCTTCCTTTCTGATTCCTGTTGCTTGGCTCCTTCCTTTCTGATTCTCCTGTTTGCTTGGCTCCTTCCTTTCTGATTCTCCTGTTTGCTTGGCCCCTTCCTTTCTGATTCTCCTGTTTGCTTGGCTTCTTCCTTTTGTTTCATGTTTTTATTCCACTGCTATGCTGCAGGCATCCACCCCTCTCCTGATTGGCTGCCCTCCCACTGGCATCCAGGGTTGTGGAGTCAGTAAGCCGAACCTCCAATTTCCTTGAATCTCAACGCTCCGACTCCCTTATACATGACTCATGTTTTAAGTGTTGAATTTACTGTAGTACAATGTGAATATCGGGCTTTAATCAGAATTGTGATAAAATAAAGCTATTTAGATAAAGCATAATAATTCATGATAATATTCAGCACATTCTGCATTTGTACCCAATTCATTAAATAACAAGAAAAACTGCACAGCACTCAACAGACTAGTGTGAACTGGTGCAAGCAAAGACGCAGAGTCAAATAACATGAAAAAAATCCTTGCAGCACACCACTACTACCAATGATGTACAAGTGCTACAAGCTTGTAGCACTGGTACATCATTGGTAGTAGCTGTGTGCTGCAAGGATTTTTTCCATGTTACCCAATTCATTATATATTTTAAATGTCTAAGGGGCCTTTCACACTTGCGGTTTTTTCCTGATTTGGAAGATCAGGAAAACACCTGATTCTTACAGGATTCATTTTTTTTGCCCATTCTCTTTACTGATTTCAGAAGAAAACATGAAGCAATAAGATTCTACCTGACAAAATTAAAGTGAATTGGCAAAATACTGTAAGAATTGGGTTTTACCTGATCTTCCAAATCAGGAAAAAAACGCAAGTGTGAAAGGCCCCTAAGTCGGACCATTTTATACGGACTCTGCCAAAAAAGGCTCCGACCCGGACTTCATTCTTTTCGGCATCACTCACAGCTATACATCATGGGGGAAATGGGCCCGGATTGTCTGTTGCTACGGCCCCATGAGAACCAGCCAGATTTAGTGATTTGGGGATTGGGGAATGTTTTCTTCCCTGATGACTACTAAGTCTCTGTGCAGCTCCTGTATGGGTTGGGAGGTAGACCCTCCAGAGGAACCACAGACTGTCTTGCCAACATGCTCCTCCAGTAGGGAGAATATGCAGCTTCCCTCTACTTCAGCAGATGGCTGCACACTAGGTTCAGAGTGGGCATGTGTGCATCTGTTGTGGTTAGCCTGCACATATACAAGTGTCGGATATCTGCTGCTTTAATTAGCTTTATGGTGACCGGCTCTGGAGGCATATTACCCCTAACCCTGCCCATCCCTGTCTGATACTATATAAAGATTTTTTTTTTTTTTTTTTTTAAAAACTTGTAAATTGATGCTGAAAATTCTTTTCAAGAAAAGTTAAGAAAAAAAAGTTGAGCTTAGTTTAGTGACCATTTTTTAAATTTGTGTTATCACTCTTTCAAGAAAACAAAAGTTACAATTGGAAAATGATCAATAGATTTAACCTAATTTAAAATTTGCTTTAAAAAAATCATTTTCACTTCCTTATCACTACCTGCATTAAAAGTTGAAATCTTGTAATTTTCACACTTGCTATAAAGGTTTTTTAGACAGTTAATTTCCATTTGTTTCAGCAGACACATGTAATTAGTTACAGTGCACTGACCCATGAAACATGTAAGGAGTGTTTGTGATAAGAGGGTCACCTGTGACATCGCCTATTGTGATTAGTGGATCTTGTGTAGGGTGTTACCGATCACTGTAATCTGTAGGAAATTCTTCCTGAAAGTACCAGTCTAAAGTCTGTGGTCACTGAAAACTGCATGGTTACAAAAATGTATTAAAGATCTAAATATTGGAAAAGTTGGCATTTAAAAGAAATTTACCAAAAATCACATGTTTTTAAATGGTTTCTTTTTTTAAGGTTTGTTTTTCTGCAATTTTTATTTTTCTTTCCACCTGTAACCAAGGTTGACCAAATGAATGCTGATCTGAATGCAGAACGTAGTAATGCTCAGAAGAATGAAAATGCACGTCAGCAATTAGATCGCCAGAATAAGGAATTAAAAACAAAGTTGCAAGAATTAGAAGGCTCTGTTAAATCTAAATTCAAGGCTTCAATCACAGCTCTGGAAGCAAAGATTGCACAACTGGAGGAACAGCTGGATGCTGAAACAAAGTATGTAGTCAGCAGTCTATGGGCTATAACCATGTATATGTGCAGGATTGAACAGATTTGATGCAGCAGTTCTTTACTCCAAATGTTTAATTTTTGAAATAGAGAGAGACAATCTGCAAGCAAACAAGTACGTCGTACAGAGAAAAAGCTGAAGGATGTACTAATGCAAATGGAGGACGAAAGGCGCAATTCTGAGCAGTACAAAGACCAGGTGCTCAAATACTGAATGTTAATAAATTTTATATATATATAAATATATATATATATATATAAATATTATATAATATATATATATATATATATATATATATTATATATAAACATTTTAATAATGCACAATACATATTATAATTTTAGCTTGTGTAATCGTAAAGATTTTTTTTGTATTAGGCGGAGAAAAATAATGTTCGACTGAAACAGCTGAAGCGCCAGGTGGAGGAAGCAGAAGAAGAAGCTCAACGTGCCAACGCATTGAAACGTAAATTACAGCGCGAATTCGAGGATGCCACAGAGACAGCAGAAGCGCTGAACCGTGAGGTTAACGCTCTTAAAAGCAAACTTAGGTAGGCTATCAAACAAAATCACTTTAGTAGCAATATTTTTGTTTTCATATTGCAATAGTTTGCTAGAGAGATGGCTTCACAAATTATGGAGCCCATTTTATCCTGTTACCTCGCTTGGGGCCATCACAACATCTGTGGGAAAAATAACTTTGTTTCTATGTCCATTGTTAAAATTCTTTGAAACACCTGTGGGTTGTAGAGTTTGACATCTTGTTTTGGGGAAGGAGTCCTATTCTGGAACCTCATGAACCATACACTTGGCACACGGCTACTACTACAGCCTGATTTTCCAATAGCCATTTTTCATTCTCACGTCCTGGTGTTCTGAATTTTTGTTCAAAATAGTCACTATACACGGCACCAGTGACCATATAGAGGTGGTTACTTGGGAGCTGGAGGAGTTTCTTCTATTTTCACACTTCATGGTCACCACAGAGGCAACATGGCATCACAATATATTGCTGTGAAACTTGCACTTTCAAAGTAAAATAGTGCACCTATCCTGCCATGCTGTGTCATATGCCTTTATTCTTTTCCCAGTTTTACCAAGTGTATATTTTTAAATGTTCCACATAATCCATTTAGTCTCAACTTATTTTGACTAATTTTTGATATTAACAACATCAATAGATTTTGTCATGGACTACTGTCTTAATACTTTAATATGCAATGTGTGACCTAAAATGAAATGCACCCCATACACCCTTTACCAAGAGACTTGGGCAGCCTGTGATGCAATAGCTATTTAGGCAACCAAACATAGGCTGCCAATCTAATCTCAGTGCTATCCAAGCACTTATATGGGCACACGGGGTGGACAGCAAGAGACGTGTTGGCATAATAATAATTCTTTTTATTTATATAGCGCCAACATATTCCGCAGCGCTTCACAATACAAGGTTCTCGTATAAACAGTCATAAGAAACAATTAGAAAATACAATACCAAAAACAATACAATACAAAGCATAATATAATACAATAATTAGAGCAAAAAGATGGCAGCCCTGCTCATAAGAGCTTACAATCTAACAATGAGGTGGGGGTGACATAGTACAGGCGCTTATTTACAATGATGGTATAGTCAACTTGAGGAGATGGGGAACAAATAGGAGCAGTGTAAGTGGCCACCAACCATTATTTGTGATCCACTTGAGACTGGTGGTGCGGATAGGCTATGTCTAAATGACTTTGACTAGGGATCATGATAGGTCGCCCTAAAAAGATGTTTGTAGGGATCGCCTGAAACTATGTAAGTTGTGGATACACCTAGTTTCTTGGAGTAGATCATTCCAGAAAATTGGAGCAGCTCAGAAGAAGTCTTGGAGCCGGGAGTGGGAGGTTCGGATTAATGCAGAAGTGAGTCTAAAGTCACTTCCAGAGTGAAGAGAACGGGTGGGGAGATAGACAGAGAGGAGATGGAGGGGTGCTGCACTGTGAAGAGCTTTGTGGGTGAGAACAAGCAGTTTAAAATGGATCCTATAGTGTATAGGCAGCCAGTGCAATGACTGGCATAGAGCAGAAGCATCTAAGTAACGGCTAGATAGGTGATCCTGGCTGCTGCATTAAGGATGGACTGGAGAGGGGAGAGTCTAGTGCGGGGGAGGCCAACTAAAAGAGAAATACAATAGTCAAGGCGAGAGTGACTCAGGGCCAAAGTAAGGGTTTTGGTGGTTTCCAAGGTGAGAAAGGGGCAAATTCTAGAGCTGTTCTTCAGGTGCAAGCGGCAAGAGCAAGCGAGAAATTGTATATGTAGGGTAAAGGAAAGATCAGAGTCAAACATAACACCCAGACAGCGAGCCTGCTGACTAGGCGTTATTGTGGTGCCGCACCGTGAGAGAGATCTCCTAATTTAGGGAGGTTATTGCAGGGCGAGAGCAGAAGTAGTTCAGTTTTGGAAAGGTTGAGTTCATTTCAAATAATGAGCGGAAGAGGGGAGGAAGTGGAGCCAGCAAAAGATACTGAAAGAACGGTCAGAAAGATAGGAAGAGAACCAGGAGAGAGCTGTGTCCTTGATGCCGATGGAGTGCTGCATGGAGAATAGGAGATGGTGGTTGAGGAAGAGAGGAGCCTGGAGACATCTTCTTTTGTGACTGGGTCAAAAGTAGAGAGTGAGCCAGAGGAAATGTGGGGAGAGAGGTAGGGGTAACAACAATTTGAGGTTGGGAGTTGATTTCCTTACGGATGTTTTCTATTTTCTCTGTGAAGTAGGAAGCCAGATCATCAGCACAGAGGTCAGTGATAGGGGCCTGCACTTTAGGACTGAGGAGAGAGTGAAAGGTGTCAGTTTTTTTTGGTTGTTGGATAGTGAGGAAATCAGGGTGGTGAAGTAGGTTTGTTTGGCAAGGTGAAGGGCAGAGTTGTAAGTTCTCAGCATAAATTTATAGTGAATAAAGTTTTCTGGAGTGCGGCTTTTCCTCCATAGACGTTCAGCACTCCTAGAGCATCTTTGGAGGAGTAAGAGTTTGTGATGTGAGTCAGGGCTGTTTTACTCTGTTTGGAGGTTCTGAGGGTGAGGGGGTGCTACTTGGTCCAGGGTGCTTCTGATAGTCAATTAAGTGATTGACTGCCAGATCGGAACAGGAGAATGAGGAGATTGTGGACAGTGATGAGTGTAGAGAGTCTGTGAGTGTATGAGGGTTAATGGCCTGTAGATTTCTAAATCTGTGATCTGTAGGAATGGGGTGGGTGAGGGTTGGTGAACGTGAAGGAGAGAATGTTGTGGTCAGAGAGGGGAAGTGGTGAATTATCTGAGGAGGTTGAGCAGAGCCGGAAAAAGATCAGGTCAAGGGTGTTACCATCCTTGTGTGTCACCGAGGTTGAGAGCTGAGAGGCCATGAGATGTGGTTAGAGATAGGAGCTGGGATGCAGATGAGGAGATGGGGCTGTTTGTGGGGATGTTGAAGTCTCCCAGAATAAGGGTTAGTAATTCTGAGGACATGAAATGCGGCAGCCATGCAGAGAAATGGTCGAGGAATTGGGTGGGTGACCCTTAGGGTGGTATACCACCGCTACTCTGAGGGGAAAGGGCGGAAGAGCCTAATTGTATGGACCTCAAAAGAGGGGAATGAGTGTGATGGAGCTGGGGGGGATGACCTGGAAAGTACACTGTGGAGACAGGAGTAAGCCACCTCCACCACCATGTCCTGTTCCCAGGTCTCTGGGAATGAGAGAAATGTAAGCTGCCATAAGAAATAGCAGCCGGGGACACTGTCTGAATCCTGGATCCAGGTTTCAGTGAGGGCCAGCAGATTAAGGGAGTTAGTGAGAAAGTAGTTATAAATGAATGTAAGTTTGTTGCATACAGACCACGGATTCCAGAGAGCACAATTAAGAGATGAAGGTGTGCAAGTATGTATAAGGTAGTGGGTTCTATGTGTGGTGGGTAGTAGAGGTGAAGTTGGTGGAGGGTGGACCAGGATTTGGAGAGATGTCACCTGACAGGAGCAGCAGTAAAAAGAGGAAAGGCAAATAGCTTTTGTAATGGTGACTTTGTTTCTGATGCAACACCCTGGAGCATGGTGGTCTGAGATTAGTCAGTATGGTTAACAGAGTATGGGAGCTCAATAAAATAGATGGAAGGAGAAAGGGGTTAATGTGGATGAGGGGTGATGGAGGGGGTTGGGGCAGTGAAGGTAAATGGCAAAGTGCTACTTTGCATGAGATGCCACACGTATAAGCCCCCCACACGTCTACCCCTTAGGACTGAACTAAATTTATAGGCCACACTACAGAATCAGGTGAAGGAGATTGTGGGAAGTGACATGGCTTCAGGTAATTTACAGCTATACAAAACAGCAGGTGTGAAATAGATGATGAAAGGCCACAGACATTAGCCAAAACTTCCTCCACACTATCACCCCTCCAACAAGATCATCTACAATGTGGCAAATAGTCATATACTAGTGAGTAAGGAATGTAATGCATACAGATGACATAGGAGACTTAACAATAAATGCAGAGGTGGAATCTTACCATTCGCCTATGTGAGTCAGGCTGATATTGCAATGGAGGTAATCGCAGCAAGCACAGGTATAATTAACATGCACTGCTACAATGAGTTTAGCAAATGCAGATGATGGAAAACGGTGTTGGAATATTACCATTAGCCATTGGCTTCTAGTAAAGGCGTGGAATGAGAATTATCTACTAAACTTGGCAGATTTTTCTACTAAGCGATTCAGCTACTGAGCCTAGTTAGTCATGCAGCCCAATAAATAGACTGTTACCCCAGACTCGATGTATATCTTTTTTCTTAGGCTACATACACACTGTGCGTTTTTGGTCTGTTTTTTTTCTCATCTGTTTTTGTAGCCAAAACCAGGAGAGGAACAATCAGAGGAAAAGTATAATAGAAACATGGGCACCACTTCGGTATTATGTACCCACCCCTGGTTTTGGCTACAAAAACGGATGAGAAAAAAAAACCAAAAACGCACTGTGTGAATGTAGCCTTACAAGAGAGTCTACTAGATTAGTATATGTGACCAATAATTTAACAACCTGTATATCAGAAATGTGATTTTTCTTACCTATAAATAACATTTCTTTTATAAGATAAGATAAGATGGTAATGACTATGTGGCTGCAGCCAAAATCAAACAGTAGATAGGCCTGTGTAGTATTCTACTTCACACATGTCACAGCTGTGTTTTAGGCTGCTTTCACATAACGATTTTCGGTCATCCGATTTTATCCGTTTCAAAACGAAATCGGACCCCATGTTCCCCTATGGGAATCGGATGGGATCGGATGTGCCACTATTGGCATCCGATTTTGGCACCATCCGATCCCATCCAATGTAATTACGGGCACAAAATCGCAGCCTGCTACGATTTTGTGTCCGTGACTCACATCGGACAGCCTCGGATCACTGCTGATCTGAGGCTGATCCTAGTGCCCACAGCATAGGAGCCTTTGGACATCGGATCTGAGTTCACCTCTGATCCAATGTTGGCTCTGTATTCCCAGTCTTTCCCTGCTTCTGCTCCTCCATCTTCTTCCCTCTCCTATGCTATTCTGTGCCCCCGCTATTCTTTGCTGTGCCCCCGCTATTCTATCCTCATCTATCCCTATCCTGTCCTCTGTCCTCTTCCCTGTGTGTAAAAAAATAAAAAACTCCTCCGGGAGTATACATCACCTCTCACCGGCTCCAACGCTGCAGCACCATCAGGACTGAAGGACCTGTGATGATGTAAGAGACCCGGTCACATGACTCGTCAGCTGCCGGGTCTCTTACATCATCACAGGCTCTTCTGCCCTGATCGTGCTGCAGTGTTGGAGCCGGTGAGAGGTGATGTATACTCCCGGAGGAGTTTTTTTTTATTTTTTTACACACAGGGAAGAGGACAGGGGACAGGATAGGGATAGAGAAGAGGGGCACAGCAAAGAATAGCGGGGGGACAGCATAGCATAGGAGAGGGAAGAAGATGGAGAAGGCAGGAGTAGGGAGAGACAGGGAACCGCAGGATCCACACGGATCCTGCAGATCGGATGGCTATTTGCCATCCGATTGCAGGGATCCGTGTGGATCCGTGCCTGTCCGTGGTATCCCCCTTCAAAGTCGGATCCCACAGACAGGCACAAAAACGTTATGTGAAACCAGCCTTAGCTGCATGCTTGTGGCACTCTGTCCATTGGATAGCGCAAAAAAAAAAAATAGAAATCCCGTTTAAAAAGATCAGCACGTCTTTGCTCTGGAATCTGAATGGCAGGATGTAGAAGAGCCCCATTTTTTATAAAAATCATTTTTCTGTGGGTGGGGATATTTAGGTTTAGAGGGTCTATTGTTGGGACCCTTTTCTCTTTGGTTGGAGATTGATGGATGTAACAGATACATTTACTGTACTTAACGTGATTTATGTGATAACTAAGAAAATCTAATAAAGATATTTGGTAAAAAAAAAAAATCATTTTTCTGTACTGTAGCCGTGCTATTGAATAATGAGCACTGTATAACCTTTACACTGACTAGCAGCATTCTGTCAATCAGTTATAGTGTTTGCTTACACTTAGCAATTGATTAGAAGTCACCAGATGACTAATTGACCTGCAGTGATGTTCTCCTACTGACATAACACTGATTGTATTGAAACTACAGCAAGAAACCCAGTAAGTGACACATTGCTGGATTTCTGCCTCTACATTATGCTGCTCTCAGATTAAATGGCAAAAGCTTGCTGACAGATTCTTGCTGAATTTTTTTTTTTTTTTTGGTTCATTTTAAAGATCAGTACAATTTGATTAGATTTAGTACATCTTTCTTCTCCTATGCATAGTAATGTATCCTTCTCTTCTACACAGACGTGGTGATGTTCCATTTGTTACAAGACGTGTTGGAAGAAAAGGAGTTGATGAAGCATCTGATGAAGATTTGGATACTAAAACAGATTCTGGGGATTTAAAATCTACTGATTAGGGAACTAGCCACATGTTAAAGGGGAAAATTGCAAAATTGTGTCTTGTATTCTTAAAGCCATAATACTTGAATGTCAGTAGCTTTAAGTAATTTTTTTCCAATTTTAAATACTCCTTTGACCTAATATTTTTCCAGAATTTTGTTGGGTTACAGGTTTGGGGTTGATGTCTGGGCACTTTTCGTAATAAGTGGGTTTGTTAAATGTCTTGACATCAAGTCTGTCTTGCCGTCTAAGGCTTTGTTCACATGTTGATTTATTACTGCAATACAAGGTTTTCAGCCACCAATGCAAGACGTATGTGAAATTAAAAATTTTTGGGAAAATAAGGGCAATTTGATCAAATTATTTAGGAAACAGTGTCTGAAAATTGCCAGTTTTCAGACCAAAAAACCCGGATTCATGTATGAAGCACAGCCATCAAGGTTATAAGATCACAAAATAATGCATGACTATAAAAGTGAAAACAGTGGGGGAAGTTGAATTAGTATTGCATTGTTAACTCAACACCTTGGTCCAGTATTGTTTACCTTAAAGCACCACTGCAGCGTTTTTTTTTTTTTTTTTTTTTTTGTTTGTTTTTTTTACCTCTATAGTGATGCTTTAAATCCAAGTACCCTGTCTGATACTCTCCTTCCAACATCTTCATCTGTTTTCATTGTCACTCCCATTGTTCTCCATTACTTTGAGACCTGCCGATAGCTCCAGGGTTTAATGAAGTGTACTGGAGGTCACAAATCAAAGTATGAGAGCCTCCTTCTGGCTCTCATAGATTTCCATTAAGAGCTTGTGATGTAATGTCTGACTTCCTGACAGATGTAACAGGCACAAGATGGCTCCTGCAGGATCTTTGAAAAAAGGTGACTCCATTGGAGGGTGGCTATAAGACCCGGGAACTTGGGTTTAAAGCATCACTCCAGTGCTAAAAAAAACACCCCAGTATAAACATTTCATGAATTTATCTTATTTAAACTGTACTTGACGTCAGGAGAAACAAACGAACATCCATGCAAGTTTTCCAATTCAGTACGAAAAAAAACCCAAATGTGTGCGTAAGATTCCTGAAATCTCATCATTACACATGTGAACATTGCCTGTCAAATCATGACTGTGGGGCACGATTCCCCCTGTATTCCTTGAGTTAGTGGTCATATGCAGTTTGTGACCTTACATTGAATACAGGCAAATTGTGACATTCTGCACATCACACACTTGGCTTCCAGTAATTGACGGCAGACTTTTCTTCTTAGACTGGAAAACCCCTTTAAAATGTATGGTCCATTTTGATTCAGTGTGAATTTCCTCTTTAAATTCTTTTGTCTAGAAAACTTCAGACTTTGCTGCATTTCTGTTCTACTATGCTGTTTTGCCAAAATACACTGTAATTGGGAAAGTCAAATAAGGACCAAATATTTAGAGTTTGAATCTCATTTTTATATTACATATGTTTTGTAGACATTAAAGTACATAAGGGAAAAGTTGTTATATAAGCATAACTGGAGAATTAGTTTTCCCTGTACCACGTAAATGAACTAATATACCGTGCACTCCTTATTGTAATGGTCAAACAATTTTCAAATGCTATTTTGCATCACTGCCAGTCAGTAATGATCATGGTGAATGTATACAGATACTGTTCCTTGTTAAACAGAATACAGTCTTAAAAATGTTTGCACAATCTTTAGAGAAGTATTGTCAGATTATCCTATATAATGCAAGTGCCTTTATACTGCAGTCTGTTTGCATCCAGAGTTGAGGAATCACAAGTTTTTTTCCTATTGCTTAAATAAACATGAACAGTACTGCAAGTGGTGTCCATTGACATTCTTAATTTGCTACTTTGGGTTAGTTTATAATAAGCTATCCCTTATTACATTTCTGAAGAAATTTGTTGAAAACTTAGCTAAGATTTCCATACCGCAGTGTTCTTGGGCTAAAATTAGGAATAAAAATACAACTAGTTCTGGTTAAACGGAAGACAAATTTTAGACAATTATCCAGGTCTTAAACAGAGAAGTTGCAAATTTCATACTCTATACCTATTGAGTTTTGTCACTCATGGTAAAAGACTGTGGAAGTTTGAGGCAGTTATACATATCAAATGATCAACTTGTTCAGACCTGCTACTGCCTATCTTAAAGGGGTTTTCCTCATTAAGAAAATCCTAATCTCGAGTGCAATATTGCTGTACGTTTAATACTATAAAATGCATTTCTTTCTCTTGTTATAAGCTATTGGGTTGGGAGGGTTATTGAGGATTAATTCGCTGACAGCAGAGATGAGAAGTGTGGGAGATATAGATTTTTTTTTTTTTTTCGGGAGTAGGGGGAAAAATGTGATTGTTACTCTGGTTGTTGATGGTCTGTGTTTATGATATTAGAACTGACACTCTTGATCAGAGGTCCCCAACTCCAGGCCTCAAGGACCGCCAACAGTGCAGGTTTTCAGGATTTCCTTAGTATTGCTCAGGAGTTGGAATCATTACCTGTGCAGGTGATCACATTAGCACCTGTGCAATACTAAGGAAATCCTGAAAACCTGCACTTTTGGTGACCCTTGAGGCCTGGAGTTGGGGACCTCTGCTCTTGATAATAGACCAACAAGAATAGATATCACACTGTCACTGAATATGACGAGACAGACGTGGCAGACAATCACTAAACAAGGTTATGGTTAAAATAATTACATGGAATGTGAAGAGGATCAGATTCCCTGAAATGCTATGTATGGTATTACGTCATTTAAAGCGTCTCAAGGCTGACATACTCCAGGAGACATATCTTTGGCAAGCCTAGATGTTCAGGATGCATAGGATGTGGGTGGGATCAGTCTATGGTCAGGAGCTGAGGGAAGGAAAACGAGACTACTGATTCTGATTAACAAAATTTATTCGCATAAAGTTATTCACAAAGAGCGATGAGAAAGGGAGATGTATGCATCTAGTCTTGGGGAGTTCGGGAGGTAGACTCAGTGTTTATAACAGCTATGCACCGAACGTAGCTCTAAGGAAGTTTTTCAAATTTATCCTGCATAAAATCCTACTAGATACAGAAAGAAACATCATAGACCTCTGGAGGATATGCAACAATGGTTTAAGCAATACATATGGAGGCTTTAGCACCCCCTAATCAGGGAATTCAAACATTTTTCGTTTCCCCTGGACAGAAAATTCACTCATTTTTCATACCTTCAGAACTCATGGTCACATATAGATCTTTCTGCTTAGAGATTCCATGGTGGACAGGGTTGAAGACGTCTCGATGGAAGATATGGTGATTTTAGACCATAGTCCAATTGCCCTAGAACTTAGGGACTTGTATCCACGAGGTACTGACTTTTTATGGTGAGTCCCTGATTATCTTAGACTGGATAGTAAGTTTGATAAGCTTTTGCGGGAATGTTGGATGGATTTTGCCCTGGACAACATGGAACATAACGCAGACCCTCGACTGTATTGGTAAACTGGGAAGGTGGTGATGAGAGGGAGGATTATGGCGATTAAGACTTTGAAACCGCAAACGATGGATCACTTCAAAGCAGCAAGTGAAGCGGTCAGAGGGGCATACTTAGATTTTCGAGCACAGCAAACCCCTGATTCCAAATCTAAATGGGTGACACTGACACATGAGTTCGAGGCTTGGGTTAGAAAGAAGGTGATGATGTGCAAAGCGCAGTGGGAGGTGAACTTACATAGGTTTGGGGATAAAGCATCGAGCATTCTAGCCAATCTAGCTAAAGGGAAAATACCGCTTACGATCATGACATCCATGAAAAGTCCTAACAGGACCCAAACGACAAATCCTAGAGAGATCAGCGCAATTCTGGGGAGATATTTTGCCAACCTTTATAAGGCCAATGAGAAAGGAGTGGGGAGAGAGGAATGGCTTAGACAAGTTTGATTGTCCTAATTTACGGAGCTGGAGACGTTAAACGAAGGGATTACATTGGAAGTGCAGACAACGATAGCGGGTCTGGGGTCCCATAAGGCACCAGGACCAGACTGATTCAGTGGGGATTACTATAAAGCTCTAAAGGAACAAGTCACACTTGATCTGGTCACTTGGGTTAACAACATCATTAAAGGGGAGGGCCTATTGAAACGAGTTAACACCGCATACATTAAATTATTACCCAAGGGTGGGAGGGAGACTGGTGACCCCCTCTAATTATAGGCCCATCTCCCTAATTAACCAAGACCTCAAGATACTTTATTGGCGGCGTACAGGTTGGCTCGGTTTTTACCAAGAGTTATAGGTAAACAGGCAGACTTCGTTTAGGGGAGATCTGCTGTAGGTAACATTAGGAAGGCAATTTTTGTGCTGGATGCGGTAAGGGGGTTGGGGACAATGAGTGATGGGTCTCAAGCAATGTTAGTATTGAATGCCGAAAAGGCATTTGACAATGTCAGCTGGACGTGGCTGAACTCAGTTTTGGACACCATGGGTCTGCAGGGGACTTTTCGATCTTTCCTTAACACCTTCTACTCCAACCCATGGGCAAGTGTGTATACCCCAGGGTTCCTGTTGGATGTGTTTGCCCTGGAAAAGAGCACCCGCCACCTATCTCTCTGCACTTTCGTCTTTGATTCCACAATCTGGAATAGGGAATGACTCTTCCTAATATAACGGACATATGATCATACAGATCTCCTTCTGCTTCTTAATGCCAATTGCTGACCTGGAAGGAACTTCTTTCTGTTTATAACATATATTGACGCCTTCCATTTTCAAATATGGTCGCTCAGTTTCCCTTATCAAGAGACCAACAGGAGAGTCATTGACCCTCGACTTTTCTTCCACACTATTGTTATGCCATAATAGAATTCTGTTCTCCTTTATGCCGTATAATTTTCTTGTTCACTAATTCTTATTGTGTTGTCTTGTTTCTTAAATCTTTGTATTCTGCATCATTCTTTTACAATAAAAAGAACATTGAAAAGAAAAGATAGGGTTCTCCCTTATCACCACTACTTTCTCCTTCGCCTCATTGGGGGACACAGGACCGTGGGTGTTATGCTGCTGTCCACTAGGAGGCGACACTAAGCAGAATCTGCAAAAGAGTAACAGTGGCTCCTCCCTACAGCATATACACCCTGGAGCAGGAAGTGCTTCTCCAGTTTTTTGCTTAGTGTCGAAGGAGGCACACGACCATTTTTACTCTCTATTTTTTCTCATCCTTTTTTTCTTCCAATGAAGAAAAGTGGGTCCGGCGTGGCCCCCGGCATGCTCCTTCCTCGGCCACCCACTGTTGGGGCGCTGGGTTGAAGTTGAGAATCCTTACATATGCCGTACTCCTTTCTCGGCCTCCCACTGTTGGGTTGCTGGGTTAAAGTTGAGACAGCCCAGCATAACATCCACCTTCCTCACTCCCTCGGGGTCCTGAGTTGAAGCAAGAGCTGGACTACCTGCCAGATGACGTCCCCCTAATCACCCTCTGGGTGCTTAGGCTGAGGCACCACAGGTATCAGCAGCACATGCTGCATTCTGGGCTGGGATCCTGAATGGCTGCCTGCAGGAGCGCAGGCTCAGAGATGGCCCCCTAATCACCCTATGGGTCATTAGGCCGTGGCACCACAAGTACCAGCAGCACATTCTGCATTCTGGGCTGGGATCCTGAATGGCTGCCTGCAGGAGCGCAGGCTCAGAGATGGCCCCCTAATCACCCTATGGGTCATTAGGCCGTGGCACCACAAGTACCAGCAGCACATGCTGCATTCTGGGCTGGGATCCTGAATGGCTGCCTGCAGGAGCGCAGGCTCAGAGATGGCCCCCTAATCACCCTATGGGTCATTAGGTCGTGGCACCACAAGTACCAGCAGCACATGCTGCATTCTGGCCTAGGCCTCTAGATGGATGCCTGCAGACAGGCTCAGAGACGACCCCCTAATCTCCCTATGGGTCATTAGGCTGTGGCACCACAGGGCCCAGCAGCACATGCTGCATTCTGGCCTAGGCCTCTAGATGGATGCCTGCAGACAGGCTCAGAGACGACCCCCTAATCTCCCTATGGGTCATTAGGCTGTGGCACCACAGGGCCCAGCAGCACATGCTGCATTCTGGGCTGAGATTCTGGAGCAAATCACCCTGTGGGCTATTATGCTGAGACACCTGGCTGCCTGCAGGAGCGCAGGCTCACAAGTGCAGCTGCACTTATCTACCCCAGGATCCCGGTGGGGTCCGGATTCAGCCCCACTCAGCCCTGCACTTCCTTCAGGTCCTGGGTCTGTTCCCCATTCCCCCTGCAGCTCCCACAGCCAAGGCAGGGAGAAGAGGTACCCAGCTCCCCCCCAAGCTGCCCCTGCAAGGCAGGCAGCAAGGTATCTGGGGTGGCAGGGATCCTCCATGGCGGCGGCTCCGGATGCTTTCCGGACCTCCGCGCCGACCCCCCCGCTATTTGCGGGGCCTCAATTCACGCTAGGCCCCGGCTTCAGGCCTAGCGTGGAAGACGCCGCCTATCCCCGCCCACCGCCCGCCCTCCGGATAGCGTCAAATGACGCGGCGCTGCATCACAGAGAGGGGCGGGAAGTCCCTTTGGGCGCTTGTATTGCGCGCCCATTCAGGTTCCCGCCCCCTCCTTCTCCCTCTGGGGGCGCCAAAACGGATCTGGGCGCCATTATAGGCGTAAACACTGCAGCACAGCGGCCACATAAGGCTATGGGGGCATATACAGAACAGCAGGGATTGTTTCCCTGCAGCGGATCTCTTCCCCCCCCTGCACACCAGGTGTGATAGGCTGTGGGGCAGATGCAGGACTGCCAGCAGGAATATAGTTCCCTGCTGCAGTTTCCTCTCCCCCTGTACACCTACACCATGTCTGTGCCATGTGTGATGCCTCCCTCCGGACTCCATAAGTATAGAGGGCCAGTACAGAAAGTGGGCAAACTGTCATATTCTGTCCTGAAATACTCCGTGCTGCTGGGAATACAATTAACTGCTGCAGCACAGTGCTGCCCTCACTGACATCACAATAAGTGTACCGTGCCCTACAAGATCTCTCCTGACATACTCTGTGCTGCTGTAAACCTTTTTTTCAGCAGCTGTACATAATGTCAGTGAAGAAATTAGGCGTCAGCATATTCTCAGTACGCACAGGGGAGACGTGATCCACCAATGCCCTATGAATGTAATGTGTTTATTCTGTGTCGTCACAGTGACACGGCTTCGCCTATGTTCGTCTGACGTTTTAACTCTTATGCCTTCTCACCCAGCGAGCAGAGTTCCTCTGCCTAGTGTGGGTGACACTCTAATATGCACAGCCTGGCTTTCCTTACACCGGGTCAGCCACTGATGCCAGTGCCTATCAGAGCACATAATGCTACATCTAGATAGACAGTTGTTACGTCTGCGACTGTCGCAGTTTATGGAGACTAGCATGCAGCAGGATGATTGCTCTGACGTCTGATAGTTTTTTCGCAATCCAACAGACTCGGACCTTCATGCCTCTCTAAATCAACGTTCCATCTCAAAGGAAGCTAAATGTCGATACTTCGAACATTCATCTGTGTCTCAAAGGACACAAGACCGTACCCATGGGACCTTCAGGGCCCCACTTTCCATACGGGAGTTTTATTGGGTTGCGTCTCCGTGGTAGGGTACCGTACGAACCCTACCAATCTGACAACAAGGTTCCTGTAGGGCCACAGTTCTGCTGAACAGAACACTACAGCAGGCATCAGAGTCCACTACCATACCTTGGGAATGCCAATCGCACAGCACCAAACGGTGACTCACTCGCCGTCGGCAATCCAGATTCCAACCTTTTCGGAATTCATTTAGCGGATCATCGTCTAGATCGACACAAACTCAATCAACGCACATATAGCGCTCACAGACAACCCTCCAAATTAAAGCTCCCGTTAAATTCAGAGACTCATTATGCCTGTTTTACACGCAGAACGTGTTTAAAGGTTCTATGCCGGTGCCACATGCACAGCGAGGTTTTTAAAGGCTCTATTCCAATTTCCTTGTAGTCCATAAACGGAGAACGTGCAGTACATCCTGTGCTAGACTGACACAGCTAGACAAACATACCTGGGACAGTTTTTTTCCGCACGGATCCTCTCCGCTCCATAATGATAATTTATTAGGGAACACGGAAAATACCTTGCATCCTTAGATATACAGGATGCATACCTGCATGTTCCTCTTGCAGCCGCTTATCATATTTACAATTTACAAAGACGATTCCTAATGGTGGCGTTTCCGTGCACACTTGTTACAGTTCCCTAACTGGTCACAAAGGTTATGGCAGTCGTCTGGTTTTCCTGCGTTCCAGGGACGAGGTCTCTCTTCCACACCTGGACGTTTACTTCTCAACACACGACCTTCACGGATTGAGAACGCAGCGTCTCTATTACGAGGAACACTTTCTTAAGACTTGGTTGGCTGGTCATCCTCCACAAGTCTACCCCAGTTTTCACTGCAGTCTTCGTATTTTCGGAATACAGTTCAATACATTCGAAGCTCCGGTCAGACTTTTTCTGAGACTAGACATAGGCACTTCAACTAGAGGTCCGCACCCTCCTTCAACGGTTTCCTCAGCCTGTCGGACCTGACCTGAGGGTCAGAAGCAGGACGGCGGCAGCACTGGTGGTTATTCCTTGACGCAGCTGCTCCTCAAGACTTCCCAGTTCTCCATGCTCACGTCATGAGATACCATTGTACGATCACCTCAGGAGGTGTCTCCTTCCAGTACCAGCCATGTAGTATCTCCTGTGGTGGCTCAGCCACTCACTAGTACACACGGGAAGTATTTTCTTCTGCCAAGTTGACGTGCACTGTACCTACATCTCAACATTACGAACAAATGGTCCTGTTTGGAATCAACGATACTCATCGTCCCAACACTGCAGACTTGATCCCCTCTTCTGGCGGACTGCCATGTCAGAAGGCAGTCTGACAATGCCACGGCTGTGGCATATGTTCACTCACTAGAGCAAATCCCGCAGTTCCCAGCCAATAAAGGAAGTTTACCACATTCTTCAATAGGCGGAATTCTCAAACTCTGTACTCTTAGCTGTTATTCTACCGCTTGTAGATGCCAAGAGATTACCTCAGAATAGGGTTCCTACATCCAGATGGTTTTAAACAACTCTGACATCGCTGGAGAACTCCAGAAGTACCAGTAATGGTGTCACACCTCATTACCAAGGTGCCTATTTTCATAGCCAGGTCCCACGACCCACAGTCATGGACGGCGGGAGGTCTGATATTGGACTGAACCCAATTCCAACACCGCTACATTTTCCTCAGGCTACCACTATCCCAGGGTAGTGAAGATAATCAATCTGGACTGTCAGCAAATCATCCTTGTGAACACACACACACTGACCCAAGCACGCTTGGTATGCCGATCTCATCCACTTCATAGCAGAAGTGTCATGCGGCCTACTGGATCGTCCAGACCTGATCTCTCAAGGCCGTCTTATCATCATAGTTCATCGACTCTAAATTCAACGACGTGACCCTGGAGACCCAGGTGTTCACATAATGTTATCGCGACCTCAGTCAGGGCGCGGACACCGGTTTCAGAAGAGTTATCCCATCAACATGGAAGGCCATTTTCTTTTCTTCTCGTGGGCTTTCACCTTAGCACTGGTCTCTCTCAAGGGGTCCCAGTTTCATCCAATCGCATCTACACTCACGCCTGTCCTTAGGTCCTCTCTAACGACAAGCTTTAACCCCTTTTTTTCATTCCTTCTCGGCACCGTCTTACTGCCAGACCTCAAGTCTGCCGACTTGTTCCTCCCTCTCAAAGTCTTTTAGACCCGGGGGGTCTTGTCCCTCGTCCTCACGGCTTTCCGCTAACCACATTTTAAGCCATGACGAAAAATCCCCTTCGTCTTCTCACACAGGGAGTTGTTTTCTGGATAGCAATTACCTCTCTCCGCAGAGTTTTTGAATTTGTAGCGTTTTCATGTAAACCGCCTTTTGTTTTTTTCTGGTCTCCACCCAGACAAGGTTGTCCTAAGTCCGGTTTGTTTTTTCCTTTAAGATGGTGGTGTCTTTTGTTGCCCACCTACCAGAAGATATATTTCTGACGGCGCTAAGCCACATGCCAGCTCATCGGGACAAGAAAGCTCCAAATTACTGGACCTTGGTCGGAACCCTATGCCCAGGACAAGTTTCCTTTTAGGGAAAAAAAAAAAAAAAAAACCTCTTTATCCTTCTTCCAGAAGGATAAACACAGCAGACAGGCCGGGCTCTACACATACTTAATCAGATGGCTGGGTGCTTATTGCATTATTTATACAAAAACAAAAAAAAAAATTTTATTAATGAATACTTTATATCATTAATGATATGATTACTCTTATTATTATTATTTATTTAGGTAGCACCTTTCATCCATGGTGCTGTATCTTTTCCAGCCGCGGGCACAGCACATTCTCCATGACCGCGGGGGTCTCCTGGGCTACCGTGCTATTAGGCACCAGGAGGTAGCACAACCAGTGTGTAAGGCAGCCACGCGGCCAGCATGCACATGCTTACCAAACGTTTTACGTTCTCACTCAGTCCTCGGCAAATGCAAGTCTGGGAAGCCTTACCCTCCAGGCGGCAGTAGCCCACCTGTAGGTGCATTGTTGTCTTTATTCAGTAGTGATTTCCATTGCTGTTCCCACCCAGGGACTGCTTTAGGACGTCCCACGGTCCTGTGTCCCCCAATGAGGCGAAGGAGAAAAGGAGAATTTTGTGTACTCACCGTAAATTCCTTTTCTCTTAGCCTCTAATTGGGGGACACAGCACCCACCCTGTTGCCCGTTTCGGGCCGTTACTAGGTTCTCATCTTACTCCTGAGAGGTTATATAGTTGCCTGTTTATTTTCCAGGCCTGCTTATACTGTTATTACGTAATTGCCTGTTCGGTTACAGGTTTTACCTTACTGTTATTATGTGGCTGCCTGTTTACTTAACAGGCCTTATTTTACTGTGATTCTTGTCATTCTTCTGTTCATTCTCCTACTGCTTTAGCACAAAACTGGAGAAGCACTTCCTGCTCCAGGGTGTATATGCTGTAGGGAGGAGCCACTGTTACTCTTTTGCAGATTCTGCTTAGTGTCGCCTCCTAGTGGACAGCAGCATAACACCCACGGTCCTGTGTCCCCCAATTAGAGGCTAAGAGAAAAGGAATTTACGGTGAGTACACAAAATTCTCCTTTTTTAACCTGGCTATTGAGCCACACTCTCGCTTCATCAATGAAGTATTTGAGGGTATTAAAATGGGGGTGAGGTAGTTAAATTAGTGTTTTTTGCTGATGATGTGATTGTCTTCTTAAAAGAACCACAGCGAGACTTAGATAAATTGTTACGTTAGTTGGATATTTTTGGGACCTTCTCTGGGTTCAAATTCAACAGGTCAAAATGTGAGATCCTGATGTTAAACAATGGTTGTGGGAGAGGGAGCTAAACATCTCAGTGGTATTAAAATAGCTGCCAACCATGTTAAGTTTTTGGGAATTTACTTGGGACTTGGGAAGAGCCCCGGGGTCTTAATATTCCTTAAACCTACAGTCCACTAATCACAAAGATAGAAAAGGAGTTAGAAGGATGGAGGAATCTTACGCGGTCTTTGCTGGGGCGATGCCATCTGATCAGGATGATCAGTTTTGCTAGGTTGTTATATCCTCTACAGACTGTCCCACTGCTGTTGCGCCACACTGATGTCAAAGGAATCAATAGGGCATTCACTAGGTTTTTATGGAGAGGGAAGAGATCATGGATATGTATCTGAACACTAATGTTCCCAAAGGATAGAGGAGGGATAGGATTGCCAGATATAAGGGGGATATAACCTGGCGTGTAAATCGAATAAGTACTCCAATTGAGTGAGAGGCAGACTTTTGCAAGCGCTGGGAGCCGACTTCTATTTTTCATGCGTCTTGGTCAAATATCCCACAAAATATTAAATCTGCATTAGATTGAGATACCACAGTATGCTGGAAGGCGGTTAGAAAAAAAATGAATTTGGCCTGGAGGGTGTCGATTCATGGGCTCATGTTGATTTTAAGTTGGAGAGAGAGTCCTTTTTAGGGCTTTGAGGGAAAGAGGAGACAATGGGAGATTTGCTTCATGGAGAAGAAAGACTTAACAGGACA
This sequence comes from Allobates femoralis, assembly GCA_033576535.1. Classification (NCBI taxonomy): domain Eukaryota; kingdom Metazoa; phylum Chordata; class Amphibia; order Anura; family Aromobatidae; genus Allobates; species Allobates femoralis. The sequence continues at coordinate 14,216,282 of JARQOC010000007.1, read as the reverse complement.
GGAGACCCTGGACAAATTCCTACTGACTGTCACCTGCTGCAATTCACTCAACTGAATTTTCATGTCGTGCAAAAACTAAAGCCCCTTTCACATAGGCGTTTTTTTGAAAATGCGGTAGATCCAGCAGATTTTCCGCATCTGCTGCATCTTCTGCCTAATGGCTGCAATTGCAGCACACTTGCGGCAAGCCCCATGCATTGTGTATTGGGCTTGCGGCAAGTGCGGTTTTGCCAGTCGCGGCCGCGAAAAAAACGCTCCTGACCGCAAAGCCGCACTTGCACCCGATCGCAAGCCCCATAGACAATGCATGGGGCTTGCCGGATCGGTGCCATTAGGCGGAAGTTGCAGTAAATCTGCCGAATCTGCCGCATTTTCCAAAAAAGCCTATGTGAAAGGAACCTTAAGGTACTGTCACACGTGGCAATTTTGCTAGCAATTTCACTTGCAATTTGCTGGTTGCAGTGAAATTATGGACACATTGTTCTATTTTGTTGCCGTATACAAATGGAACAATGTGTCCATAATTTCACTGCAACCAGCAAATTGCCAGTGAAATTGCTAGCAAAATTGCCGTGTCTGACGGTACCTATAGAGATGTTTCTAGGGAATGCAGCAATAATCCATGGGATAATTTAGTTAGTTTGGATGTTGGGGATATTCCTGTTTCTTACATCTATAAAAACCTCTGGGATGGTATGCTTCCACCGGGCCCTAAGCAATTGTTCAAAGCATAAGAAAAGCAAGTTACTACAGAAGATTTGGAGGTTGGAGGAGAAAATCACTGGTATATGGGTCACACTCAGAAAATATGTCACAGATGAGAGGTGGAGAGACACTCCGTTTCGAATTATACATAGGTCAATTTGTGAATTTAATCTGCCATCAAATACACAATTCCCCAACAGATTACAACACTGTCCAAATGTGGCACTGAAAAAGCTGACTTATTTCATGGGCTCTGGGGTTGTGCAGTGGTTGGGTGCTTTTGGAAGCAGATACAGACCCTGACGCGTACTGTATGTGGTGGACTGGTCTAGCTAGACCCATTGGTTTGGCTCTTCCACTCCCTTGGTGATTCCACGGGCAAAAAATCAACCAGACCATTATATGTTATAGCCATGGTGGTAAGGACTTCTCTTGAGAGAGTGGTTACACAAATGCTCCCGGACTTGTCTGAAGTAACACATGAACGAACAACATTAATGACAACAGAGAGAAGGGAGGCAGAACGTAATAAAGACACATGGATGAATCGTTTCTTAGTAATAGTTAAACTGTCTCCAGATTGCAAACACATGAGGAAACTGGACACCGTACTGCCATTTAAAAATTGAGTGGTATGCAACGCAGGACCTACAGGGCACGTTGGGGAACCTGAAACTTTGACATCTTGCTACATGTTATGAATGTCATTGCATTCTGTCCATGATGACGGAGTTGATTGACATAATCTGTCTCTTAGTGGGGTGTGATTAAAGGTACCGTCACACGCGGCAATTTTGCTAGCAATTTCACTGGCAATTTGCTGGTTGCAGTAAAATCATGGACACATTGTTCCATTTTGTTGCCGTGTACAAATAGAACAATGTGTCCATGATTTCACTGCAACCAGCAAATTGCCAGTGAAATTGCTACAAAATTGCCACGTATGATGGTACCTTAATGGCTGCTTTACACGTCGCAATATCGTTCCTATATTGCATATGATCTCACAGGACCGCACACGTTTTTGGCACTTGTCCAAGATCGCATAGTAGATGTCACACAGGGAGATATCGGCAGGCAACGCGACTACGATGGTGTACGCCACTTCTTTGCGCTGGGTATGAGCAACCCAGGGAACGACCATTTAACATTGGAGTGAATAAGGGTCATATCCATAGCCAGATCGCATATCTAATATTGCATGGTTGAAGAGCATGCACAATCTCAATTACAATATCGAAGTTGCGTTCGCGTCACCCTTTTACACGACACAACGCACGAACGATATCAACTGCAATGACCACACCACGTGACTTTTTATCGATGTTGCGTTGCGATATTGTGACGTGTAAAGCGGCCCTAAGAGTTTTCTTGGTGAATATAGACTACTTATATGAATATTAGGTCTATACGGTCAGTAACAGGGTGTTATTGGTTGTACCAAAGTTTGTCTTTGATTTGTATTTCTTTTTGATGATAATCGATAAAATTAATAAACATGATATTGGGGAAAAAAATGCATTCAACCATAAAGACACACCTAGGTTTGGATGGCAAAAAATAAGAAAAACATTTTTCCTATTAAAAATTCCCTGGCGGTGTGAGGTGGAGGGTTCATTATCAATAATTTTAATCCTTTACTGATCGCCAACATGCATATAAACAACTGCCCCTAAGGGGCTTATTCCCTCATCGCCATTTAAAAACTGATCAGGAATAAATAATTTTCACTCATTACCATAACATCAATACCATGGAGTGATGTTCCACCCATGCAGGACAAGAATCTACTGATATAAAAAGGTGGTACCTCTCCTCCGCTTCAGTTGGTTTACTGTCCTGTGTTTCAAGATGTTTTTATTGAAACCGTTTTTGAAAGAACCATGGGAAGGGAAGGAGAAGGGTACAGAAGTAAGGAAAAGGGGGAAGGAAAATCAAACAATCTATATTATAGGCAAAAATGTTTGGAATCACTGTATAATACAATATAGTCAAATATCAGATGTTTTATATCTGGATTTATAGCATTGGTAACTATCTATATTTCTACATGTGAAAACAAAAACTGTAATTTTGCAAAAAAAAATAAGATTCGTAAAGAATTAAGATTTTATTTGAGCCAAAGGTAGTAATGTATTACCATTTAAGAGAAAAGGAAAGGGTAAACAACTGGTAAACCATGATGGTATATAAAATGTCAATTGGCCTTAATTAAGAGTAGTGGAGAATATATAGATATCCTGGCGGTCCAATGATCTAGGTATTTCGAACAAGAATTGCTTCTAATTGCTATAATGTGCTCATATACACTGTTGGGTAATTCAGTCTATAAGAACATCTATAGTGGGTGGATCAGGTTTGGCCCATCTCGTAGCAATGATGAGTCTAGCAGTCACTAAAATATGTGAAATAATAAATCGTAAATGCTTTGGGAAGTCCTCTATTCCAATTGATAGAAGGGCTAATTGTGGAGTAATAACTATATAGTGATTCCTGTGACATCTGATAGTAAAATTTTAGTATCTATCCAAAATGTAATCAGTTTAGAACATCCCCAGAACAGGTGGGTTAGTGTGCCTGGAAGATTGCAGTGCCTCCAGCAATAAGGAGAATTGGTGGGGTTTATGCGATGTAGCTTCATTGGAGTCCAATACCACCGTGAAAGAAGTTTAAAGTATGACTCATGCATTGTTGCCGAAGCTGTATGAGAATGTTATGTTTAAAGTCTTACTCATTCTTTCTAGATCTATTTTAATGTTACGTTCAGTCTCCCAAGATTCAAAAAAGGGGTGGTTCTGCAGATTCACTTCCTCATTGAAAACCTTATGCAATACATTTGTCTTCCAGATAGATATTTTCCCTGGATTATTTAGTAATTGTACTACTATTTGGGGAATAGCAAACTTGAGGGAAAATTTTGCTAAAAAATTAGAAATAAGCCTCCAGTTCTTCCTTTCATCTCTTGAGAGCGTATCTGGTTTGTAGTATGTAAAAGGGTAACCGGGTACCATCAGAAATGAGGTCATTAACAGTATTTATGCCTTTAGCTAGCCAGGTCGACAGTTCAAGGTTAGTAATTAAAATTTCTAGTACAGCCAAAGGAATATTTTCAATTGTAATTAGAGGGGAGTGTGTAGCAGATTTGTACACCAGGTCTCTCCAGGCCAGAATAACGGCTTTAAGGGTGGGGTAGTTTGGCGGGGGCCTAGAGGGCTCAATAAGGTGGGCGAGAATTGGGGGCCGTAATTGTTCAGTTTTAGCAGCTGACCTTTCTAAGTTGATCCAGGATGTGTTATTAGATTCAAGTAACCATCCCTGAGAGAGCTTTAATGTGGAGGCCAAATAATAGTTATATAAATTGGGAACACCCAGTCCGCCCATCTTCTTATGCTTTGATAATGACGAGCTAGGAATTCTTGCCTTTTTATGATTCCAAATATTTTTCATAAGTTGAGACTGTAGTTTCTGAAACCATCGTTTTGGTTTAAAAATGGGAAGAGATCTTATAACATAAATAAATTTAGGGAGTAAGAGCATCTTGAACGCTTCAATTCGACCTAACCATGAGATTTCTAAGCTAGCTAGACTAATATAATCTAAATGAAAGGCGTTGAATAGAGTAGTCAAATTTTCTGAAACTAAATCTGAAGAAGGTTTAGTCAACTTAATACCTAAATATGTAATTTTCTTCTCCCATATGTATTCAAATTCTTTTTTAAGGTAGTGTAGGAATGTGGTTTCTTAAGTGTAGAATAGTGATGTATTTGGTCATATCTACTAGGCAAATGACGGCATAAAAGGGCAACAAATATGTCGGTGTTAGCAAGGCTGTTTTCTCTCCCCTTTTCTTAAAACTTCCCCCCCAACTTTTCTTCCCCCCTCATTCTCTCCATCTCCATCCTTAAGTCTTGGTGACTTCGCTTTTTTCCTCCTGGCTGAAGCAAGAAGCTCCGCCCTCCTCTTTCACTTAAATATCCAATAATAATATCTGTAGCTCTATAATATGATCCCAGACCCCAAGAACATAAACAATAAATTATCAACGTCTTGCATTGTTGGCGAGTGAGATACCCATTCCACACATATCAAGTAGAAGAACTTCGCAAAACCTCTAATAAATAATAGGTAAGTATGTAGAACAACATTTAACATTCCCCATCCCCCCCCCCTTTCCCCGTCAACCTAATGTAATCTCAGGTAACATTTCTCTCATTCCCTCGTGGCACAAAGAGCAGAGTCATACAAAATAAAGAATTAAGAATCATGAAGGTCTTCTCCTGTCGTTGGTCACATCCATAAGATGTAGAATCTAAGAAGAAAAAAAAAAAAAGGGGTGGGGGGGGGGGAAACAAGAAGGGGGAATATCGCGACATCATAAGTCTCCGTCTCCATCCTCTTGAAAAGGCGGATCCAAAATGAGTGGATCGCCCAGGGCAATGGTGGTCAGTAGAAACGCAGGTGATCGTCGCTCAAGGTTTTTCAAAGAGAGGAGTATCCTCATGTCTCTGTCTCACTCCAGTCAAGTGGGTTGGCCCGTTTTTCTCCTGCTCCATCTGGACGCGGGTTGGCGTTGTTGTCTAGGAGACTGCAGCCTCTCCTGTGAGCTTCGTGGCAAGGATTCTGATCGCAGTCTGTATGTTCGTGATGATACAGTTCCACTGTCTAATCCCCTTTCCGGTGCAGGGGTTTCTCTCACTCCTCTTGGACTACCCGAATTCTGCCCATTTCCGTCCGGCGTGGTGTTTTTTTCATTAATTAACTTCATAGCCTCTGCAGGGTCTGTGAAAGACACCATATCGCCTGCTGGTGATCTAAAGCGCAGGGTGGCCGGGTAGTTAATTTGAAACCTGACGTTTCTTTTAAACAATATTGTACAGGCGTCGCTGAAGGCCCTTCTCCTCCTGGTCACCTCAACTGAATAGTCCGCAAATAGTAAGACTCTGTGGCCCAAGATCAGGAGTGGATGTCTTTTAGCCTTGTATGCACTCAAGATCTCCTCTTTATCTCTGTGGTTCAGATATTTGGCAATAGCATGCCTCGGTTTATCAGAGTCTCTATCACTTGTAGAGCCGTTGTTTTCATTTTCCCTGGGGGTGTCTTTTGGGGGTCCTATTCTGTGGGTGCGTTCGGTTCTACATTTGTGGGAAAGACCCAGTTCTTTAGGTAGTTCCGCCTCAAATATCTCAATGAGCTGTCCCGGGGAAATGGATTCAGGGAGACCCACGATTTTAAGATTGCTGCGGCGGGTTCTATTTTCAATGTCATCAAGTTTATTCAAAGTGTATAATGAGTGTTTCTGTAGATCGTGCACCTGTTGTTCTAGATCCAGCACTCTCTCCTCTGCTGCAGCAATCCTATCCTCAGCTTCCTGCAGTTGTTGGTCATGGTGCTTGCTTTTAGTATGCAAATCTTTTGTAGTTGCTGCCACCAAATCTTAAACTGTCTGTCTGAACTCTTCTGCCAGATGGATTGCTATTTCCCTGGCTAGCAACTTGTAGTCTATCTGTTGCAGCCCAGGTACAGTAATAGCTGGTCTTCCCTGCAGCCAGGCATCCCCCTGATGCTGGGTCCCTTGTACCCCTTCTGTATTTCTCTCTGGGGAAGCTTCTCTCTCCAGCTCCCCTAATATCTTCCCCTCCTCTGTGGCCCCCTCGCTCCCCGCTGCTGTGGGAGCAGTCTGGATCGGCTGGCCCTCCACCGCCATTATGCGCTTCCCGCGCTTTGTCTCCGTCCCTGCGCCGCCCCGCTTGTCTCCGTCTCACCTCCTCTTGTCACATACCGATGCATGGTGACCGGTGTGCTGCATCCTCCGCCGCTCATTTCAGAGGGATTCCTGGGGTCTGGGGATTGCTGTGGATTGTGAGCGCTCCGGAGCTTCCCTAGCTGCTGCTGCACATGGCGGCGCCGGAACCGGAAGTCAGGAATGTGGTTTCTATATTGAAGTCAATTATTTGGGATTTAGATTTGTTAAATTTATATAATGATAGATGCGAGAATTCTGCAATGGTGGTGGTAATATGCCTGAGGGATTTAAGGGGATTTGAGATGGTGAGTAAAATATCATCCGCAAATAGGGCTATTTTAGTTTGTGCAGTATTAACAGGGATGCCAGTAATATTAATGTTGTCTCTAATGGAAGAGGCAAATGGTTCTATAAACAGGGCAAAAAGAATTGGGGAGAGGGCACCCCTGTCTAGTGCCATTAGACAGGAAAAATCTTTGTGACAGAGAACTATTAGAATAGACACGAGCTGATTGGGCAGAATACATTGACTTCGGTTGAGAATATTACCCTTAAGGCCAAATTTTTGTAGTGTGCTAAACAGGAATGGCCAATAGACCCTGTCGAAAGCCTTCTGTGCATCCAGTGCAAGGAAGGCTGATGGAAGATTAGTACGCTCAACAAGGGCATCGGCAGTAGCTCTGCCAGGGATAAATCCCGATTGATCCTCATGCACTAATGCACCTATATGGATTTTTAATCTGTCCGCGGCCAACTTCGCTAACATTTTTGTCCGAATTTAGGAGGGATATGGGCCTATAGTTCTTCGTGTCCAATGGGTCACCTTTTTCTTTTGGGATTATAGTGGTGATTGCCTCAAGCATTTCCTGAGGAAGAAATGATTGTTGTGTAATTGGCTAATTTGGTGAGGTAGGGAAGTAAATTAGTTTCAAAAATTTTATACAGCTCGTTCTGTAGTCCATCAGGGCCTGGTGATTTGCCCAGTTTAAGACCTTTAATTACCCCCGAAATCTCTTTGAGTATGGTAGGTTCAAATCTAGTAGGTCTTGGTCAGTTAGTGTGGGTAAATGTAATTTGTGCAAATTATTAATTTCAGAGTCAGAGGGTTTAGAAAAGCTTGGGTCATCTTTGCAAACTTTTAGAACTCCATAATTTGAAATACTCTAACTATATCTTTATCTTTAGGGTGTTGATAGGAATGGCCTAGGGGGTCCCTAATCTCGCTAATACGTGATTTAGTTTTATAATGTCTAATTTTAGCTGCAAGCAGTTTTGATGGTTTATCAGCAGAGAAATAGTACCTAGAGTTATTAGTCTGTAAAAATTTGTCATAGTCGGTGGTCAGGAGAGATTTCAGATTTGTTCTCAATTTAAGGATATCTTTCGAATAGTCAAAGGAAGGGTTGGAGATTTGTTTTTGCTCTAAAGCATGAATTTCATCAACTAATTTTTTATTTTTTTCTCTATTATATTTGTTGAGCTGCAAATTTAATTGTATGCGTTTGCCTCCAAGTACTGCCTTGAAGGCCAACCAAAGTGTAAAGACTGTGAAAAGAAAAATGGGGAGGGGGACAAGAGGCGCAATAGTGCCCTATCACTAGTGACACTTGTGTATGCTGGTGGTGCTATGAAGCTGCTCCCCTGGTCCAGTTGTGATCCCCACAACTGGTTTGAAGGCGTTTTGGAATCTGTGTTCCAGCTGCTGCAGGACCTCCACCGACCACTGGATAGTGGTTTGAATCCAAGACAATGATGGGAGTGCTGGTGTGTCACGGTCCGCGCTGCTGTGGTATGGATAAACTCACCAAAGAGCCAAGATAGTTATCATCCTTTATTTCCTCCTCTCTCCTACGCGTTTCAGCGCCACACCCGCCACCTTCCCTGAGGAAGGCGCCGGGTGTGGCGCTGAAATGCGTAGGAGAGAGGAGGAAATAAAGGATGATGTTGTAGGACTAGTTCTGTTTATCGGTTATTATGGTCGGTTATGACTACAATCACCGATATCCAGAATCTTCCCTTCCTTACCACTTTCTGTTCCTATGCTGATTAACTATATATATATATATATGTATATACCGACTACTTAATGAAAACAAGTCTGTTCTAATAAATGAATATTTATTAAACACACCCAAAAAGTCTACAACAATAATATATAGATTTCTAGATAGCACGATAACTAAGACACAATCAATTACTGTTACAATGATGTAAAACACCCACAGTTACTAATACCCACGTTACCTTAAATATACACACAGGCACACTATATTAATTATCTAACTATCCCTATATTATAAGAGAGAGAGAGAGAGATAGAAAGATATAAATATAGGGAGAGAGAGATATAAATATAGGGAGAGAGAGAGATATAAATATAGGGAGAGAGAGAGATATAGAGAGAGTGATAGTTATAGGATGATACTTATGACCAGATGAGGATGTCCTTCCATCGTGCGTCCAGGTAGAAAAGAGAGAGCGAGCTCTTGTGTCTCAGTCCATTTTAACCTGTCCCTCAGCTGTGCACGTGACGGACACACCTCCTCATCTGTGCACTTCTGACAGGGTTGTAAGGGTGCACGCTCATCATGCACTATATTGAAATGAGGTATCTCCTGCCACTATAGATTGGCAAACAATGGGAATAGTCATGTCTACTTATCACGCCAGCCATCTTGGCTGCTGTGAACATAACCCTTTGTGGCAGCAGCCTGTAGATCTTTGATATTTAAATTAAGAGTCTTATCTGATAGCTTCCCACATTAAAATGCAAGAATGGACATCTTCTGTTATGGTAATTAACCATGTCAGAAGATGAACAATTTCCATCAGATACAGCTGCCTATTCCACCAAGGTGGGCATAAATATAGATATCTACACATACATGCCCACAAAGAGAGATATACATTTATGTGTCATATTAATAATTAATTATGCCATCACTTCCCCCTCAACAGTCCCCCTTTTGTCGGAAAATACGACAATAAAATGAGTGGGAAGTGTGGAATATATTTGCCTACTCAATCCTATCACCAATAACCGTTCAGGATGAAATGAAGTAAAATTTTGCACTTAGGTATCTAGACATCACCCATCGCCATCACCTCTCCCCTGCCGTTCGCCGTAATCCAGTGTCTCCATCCATAGATTACACCATAGTCATCTTTGTGGATCTTCTTGGTCTCTTTGGTTCAGGAATAAAGTTCTCTATTTGTCAGTACACTTCTGATCTTGTCGTTGCCAATCTCGAGAAACACGCCTATCCCCAGGTAGTCTTCTTCCCAGCTTGACTGCTTAGACTCTGGAGTTGCTGCACCTTCGTCTCTTGATCGGCCCACAGAGTTTTCCTGTGTTCGCCCCTCTCCCTACCAGATTTTTTTTTTTTTCTCAAGTCTGGTGTGTAGGGAACTGCCGGGAATCACACTCTGTAGCTGGGCCTCACCAGGTGGTTTCTTGGAGCACCTCCTTCTTGGGATTAGATCAATCAGGGGATGGCATTCTTCTTAGCTGAGGCACGACTTTCAACAGAGACTTCTCCTGTAAACTTGATTGAAGCATCTATCGTTAATGTGGTTCTTCCATGGATAGATAGTTGAATCTCTACTAGGCAGGTCAGAGTTTATTGGGTAGGGGATGATATCAGCATACCTAAGTTGACTGTGAGAAGAACGCAGTCCAACCGACCTTCAATCCATCCCTTATGAACGTTTACCGACTCAAGGGTTGAAGTAGCAAATACCTTAGACAATGATGGGGCCTGTCCCTACAGAACCCTACTCTTTCCTCATTCATACAAAAAAAACAAACAAACCTATATCCCAATGTAAAAATTAAACAGTATATAATGATACCATATTTCCCTCCCCCATCCCTTAACCATAAATCAAAGTAAAAGCCAAACAAAATATACAATGTTATGAGGTTTCAGGGCGGAGTTGACGTAATGTCCTAAACACTCTTATCAAATATCATCTCAAGGTTTCAGGACTTTTAGTGCTAAGTCCTGGACCTTCTTCGGCGGTTAAATTCATGAAGTTCTGCCTGGTTCTCTTGTATCTGGTGGGCAAGTCTCTTTACTCTCCTGTAAACTAGGCACAGTCCAATGTACATAACAAGAACAAGAACCAGGAGAACAATCACAGGGTGGATAATGAAATTAAAGAATGATGTAGCTGTCGGACTATAGCCAAATATACTTTCCCACCAGGACACCTTAGAGTCTGTATCTAAGGCATTGGTAATCCTCGTTATCTTGGTTTTGTCATGCTCAAGCTGAATTGTGGCTTGATTCTCAGCCTCATGAAGATTTCGGAGTATGTCGTCTTCTTCGCTGAAATCTAACAAGAGACGCTTGAGCTCACGACCAAAACCAAGAGGAATCTTTTGCAGTCTCACGGGAGTGTCAGGGCGAATGTCGAGTCTCTTCTCCGGTGTTATCGGGGTCCTCCCCTGCTGATCTGCGACATCTAAGCCTAAAACGGGACTAAGGGTACAATATGCTCCTGGGAGGAGTATGCCTCTTTCGGTGCAATTAGTGCCATATAAAGAATACGTTACATTTTTCCCTTGGTACCAACACCAATACCCTTGACCCAAATATTTCAGACGAGAGGAGGGTATTGTGTTAGTCTTCATCTCACATGACCCCTCAGAGTCCCAACACTGGTGCCTAAGCACCCTATCTTGACTCCCTTGACAGAGGATAGCATCCTCTTTCCTCCAACATCCCTCTGTATCAAACAGATAAGGATGGCCTCGCTCATAGGTTAGGATGTCTGAGGTGAGCTGTGGATGAAGCACCGTCTGATTGCTAACAACAATTCCTATATTCATGGCACTGTACCCCTTCTTGATATTACCAGATACAGGTGCCAAAGAAGATGCCGTGCAGGTGAGATTATGACACCCATGCCATTGAACCAGCCACCAGTTTGTATGGTTGGCTGCAAACGGGGAGATTAGGGAACTTACTGTTTGTCTGAGGTTGAAGGGGAAGTGGCCCTTGTATAGAGAGGACACTATATGCTTTAGGTTGTCAGAGAGTTCACTCTGGACTTGCGTACATGCTAGGGCAAACTGAACTCTGTCTTGCACTTCTACAAGACCTGCAACTAACCTTCTAAACTTCTCTCGTAGAGCTGAAGATAGAGAGGTAGTGGCATCAATGTGCGAATGTTGCAAACCCTCTAAGACATGGTTTACATCAAGCTGAGTTCTGAACCCTTCCCCAGCATGTCGCGCAATGTCCCCGAGCTTACCTCTCAGGACTTCCATATCCATAGTGTTCAGGGCACCTACTCCCAATGCACCTCCACTAATTCCCATCTCTATCAAGTCTCTCCTACTCCTGAATTTCCTGTGTCGGGGATCATCTTTTCTCACTTCTTGCCCCGCCTCTACCCATCCTCTCATCATGTCAATTTGGTTCCTCACAAACTCCTCACATCTGTGATCCCAGTGATCTACTCTGAAGTCATCTACAGAAATTCGCCATGTATATAGGACGAATTTAGTTCCTGTGATGATCTTCCATGGGGATGACAGTTGAGGAGCTATGGGATCTGCCAATTGGTGGGTAGAAACATTGCAAGAATCCAGGTGCGGTTTGACTGGTTGGAGACCTTCAGCCTCATATGGGACCCTTACCACGGTCACACATACTTGTCCTCTACCACTGAACTGGTACCACTGATCGCTATCTCCTGCCTGTAACGCTAGGTTTCCTATTGGTTTGGATTTGGACAGATAGACCCACTGTGTAAATGACCAGCATCCTTCGTCCACCGCCTCACAAAAAGGCCACTTAAATGGACCGTCTATATTGATGTCAAAGTTAATGTCCCTGCCTCTGGGGTCTTTCCAGTCAGAAGACACGTATTTGCTTCGGTATTCTTCAGTCATAGGGGCGCCATCCATCCATACATCCACAATTGGGGTGTCCACCCCATTGCATACTAAGTCCCATCTCCAGGGATTAGTATCCAATTTTACCATCTGTGTATCCGGTTCCCAGTGGGCATAGGTGATGAAATAGTATCCCGTCACCTCCGATACACAGACTTCTCTCATGATCGTAATCATGAAAGATCGTATGGATGGCGACCCCTCTACTCGAGTATACCTCAGATCCTTGGCATCAGTCCGTACCTTTAAAACTGTTGCTTGGTATAAGCCCTCCAGTTTCACTGGACCACTCTGATCGTTCCATAATGCCTGGCCAGAGTTGCTGCAGTTTAACTTTAACATCAATACACTAGTCCGTAAGTAATCTGTGGACACATGTCCTTGGGCATATTTGGATTCCCTGGTGATGGTCATCTGGGAATCCCTCAACATACAATATGCCTTAAGGGTGCCTTTTACAAGTACGGGTCTGTCAAAGTACGTCCTTACCCTCAACCCATCTTGACTATCCTTCCTAGTGAAGGTAGCCTGTAAGATATACCACCCGCTATACTCTGCTCCAGTGACATCTTCAGGACTCCGAATGCCTTCTTTTAGTTTGGTTTGCCTCACTGCAATCTGGAATGCAGGGATCTGCTCAGTTCCTGGTTCCTGAAGGACACCAGACACTGCTGCAAACTTAGCCAGTTTGTTGGCCTTGTTATTTCCTATGGTCAAAGGCTGTTCTCCTCTTTGATGTGGGACTTTTATAATGGCTGCCTCCGCTTGATCTGCCATGCCCCAATCCCACAATTCCTTTAGGACCATAATGTGGGCCAGAGGTTTATTCTGGCTGTCCACAAAACCTCGTTTTTTCCACGTGTTCAGGTGCAGGGTGAGAGATCGAACTACATATGAACTGTCACTATATATAGTTCGATTCTCTGGAGGTTGAAGGAGGAGAGCCTCCTTGACAGCCTCCAGTTTAGCCTGTTGTGCTGACATGTGACCTGGCAACCGGAAGAGACTCTGGATGCCCGTGGTCTCATCCAGCACTGCAAATCCGGATACATACGTGCCGTCCAGACAGAAAAGTCTGTCTTCTGGATGTCTGTCGGTCCTGAATATTTGTGATGTACTGGAGGGTGATGGTTGACCACAGTCATGTTCGGTCCCTGTCATGTTTAACAACTGGGACAGAACATACTTTGCCTTGTGGTCCACTGTCAGATTCCGGCCACTGAGGTCCAGGATCCATTTCCCGAATCTCTGTTGGGAGACTCTGGGGAGTGTATCTCTGAGTAAAAGAACCAAAGAAGAATGTGGTGTCTGTACAGTCAGAGATCTGAAACCTACAATATGCTCATTGGTTTTAACGGCATAGTGTATGGCAGCCAGTTGTTTTGCACATTCGTCGAACCCTCGTTCGACCGGCGAGAGTAGTCGGGAAAAGTATCCCAGTGGTCTACTGTCCTGTCCTATCTGCTGTAGAAGGACAACAGAGATAGACTCCTTCCCAGCATGTGCCTGGATGGCCATTTCTCCATCTGGGTTGGGGGTGGCTAACACAGGTGCAGAGGAGAGGTCTCTTTTCAGAGTTGATACGGCCTCATCCTGTGCTTCTGACCAGCCCTGGAGTGAGGGTTCTTCTCCTCTGAGGAGTTCATAAAGGGGTTTCGCTTTGGCAGCAAAATCCTCTATGAATTCCCTCATGAAGTTAGCCACTCCCAGGAACTTCCGTAAGTCCTGTAGAGTGCCAGGCTGAGGTAACTTGACCCTAGCGTCCACTCGGGCTGCCACAATTCCTTTGGCTCCAAAAGAGACCTGCACCCCAAGGAAAGTCACCTCTGTTCTGGCCAAATTTGCCTTGTGAGAAGAACCCATTGGCGACATCAATGGTCGAGAATATGCGGCTTTTGCCACTTATCCTCGCCATTATGTCAGGAGTTTGTGCAACTACGGGGGCAGACATCGAAGTGTACTTATTAAGGACACGTAGGTCTATGGTGAGACACCACGCATCAGTGTCCTTTTTCTTCACAGGCCATAGAGGGTTGTTGCACCTTGAATTCCCCTCTATGACCACACCCTTGGTTTCCAATTCCAGGACAGTGTTGACTATTGACTGTGTCGCTTCCGGTGGAAAGCGATATTGACGTTGAGGGGTGGGTCTGGCCCCTGTATGTCCACCTGGACACCAATCAATCTTCCACAGTCGTTTTTACCCTGGGCCCACAGATCAGGATGTTCGTACACAATGGGTTCAAGGTCTATATTATGAGAGACCTCTGGCCATTTGTGTTCGAGCATATCAACTGAATTCTCCATTGCTGGCAAAGGTGGTCCCAGACACTGGCGTTGTATGACACACACCTTGGATTGTCTGGGTCCCTTCCACACAATGCAGTTTGCCAAATCCAGGATCCATCCATTTTGGGTCATTACATCAGTTCCGATGATGTTGTCAGAACCAGGGTAATACCACATTGGGACCTTGAGGGTTAAGTGTTTGGCAATCTGGACAATCACTTCCTCAATTCTGTGGGCCTTCATCCCCCTTGTTGGTGATCAAATCCGATCACCACACACTGAGGGCTGTTTGGATGCAAATCATGTTTGATATTAGTAATGGAGATTTCCGCACCAGTATCAAGCATAATTTGTGTGTCCTGATCTTTAATTCTGGCTTTTATGTGGGGCCTCCCTGAAGAATCCAGTATGACAGGACATACTGGAGCCAGCTCTTTAGGGATCCCTAATTGTCAATCGATGTTGACAAGATTTCCAGTAGGTACCTGAGAGGTACATACTGCAATTTGGAGATCCTCAACCATAGTTCTAGTTGTGGAATCAGTAGATTCCACAACCCCTGTATCATCAACTGGGGCATTTACAGTGGCAACACATTTTGGTGTCTGCTCTTGTAAATATCCCCGACACCCATCAGCCTGTTCCCCCACTGTTCTGGCATAATTAGGTTTCATCTTGAAACCATTATTATTGCCAGATTTTTCAGGGCTGTTTCGGCTCCGTACCCACTGAGGACAATTTTTCTTCATGTGCCCAAATTGCAAACATAGAAAGCATTGAATGCTCCCTGTCCTCTCAAATGGTGGGGCCGAGGGGCGAACAGCTGACTTCTTTCTAGCATGGCGCACACGTTCATCTTATGATCTAACGTGTACAGGCACATGCTCCCTAACCTTAACCTACTTTTTATTGTGCAGTAGATCTTGTCTACACTGCTCAATAATCATGGCTGCATCAGTGAGCGATGGTTCTCTCGCTGCACTCAACCTAATTGCAGTATCAAGGTATGGGAATTTTTCCACAAACATGCGGATCATGCCTTGTGGAAAACCGATACCTTGATCCATAGTGACCTTCCTGTACATAGCTTCAAACCGACTACACAGCGATAAAGGTTCATCATGTATAGTTGGTCTGAATTTCATCAGGATTTCTGGAGTCACGTCCCCGTGGCCCGTTGCCAGTGTCATTAGTAAGGAAAGGCGTTCTTCCTTATCATGAAACTGTCCATTACTGGGTTCCGTGCTCCCTATTGCCTCATACCTTTGATTGAGGTGTGTAGGCAACCACAACTTGAATAGCTCCATTCGAAGTTCTGGAGCCACAGAATATTTATTGCAGTGACCTTCAAAGATATCACATGCAGTAAACGCATCTAAACTGGGATCATATTTTGGGATCTCCTTGCAGATCCGTAACAGAAATTTTATCCTTTCCATACTGTTACGGTTAGGATAAAATTCATCTGACCTTACTGAACGATTTGGCGGATTGGAAGTGGTGTGATCCCTTTCCCACCTACCTCCATATCCCCAACTCTCGTCCTGACCCTGGAAGCGGTCGCTACGTGTATACTCCCTTGGTGTTTGAGTGAAATGTAGCGACCGTTCCACCTGTCCCCTGGACTCTATAGCTCCGGATCTCTGATCCATGGGAGACGTGGACCATGTTGCCGTGGTCTCCCCATCCTGTGCAGTACCCCAAACACAAACCTGTTTCGTGGGCAAAGGCACCATGCTATTTGTACCAGGCCGTGAAAGATTAGAGATGACCTGTTGCAAATTCGCAATCGTTTGCGACTTTGCAGCCAGATCCTCTCTAAGTGTGCTTACTAGTGCATCCATGGATGCAACTCTGCTCTTGAACTGATTTATCTCAGTGTACAGACTGAGGAGCTCTCTATCCATGTCAGAATAATAGGTTTCTTTCTCTGATATCCTAGATTCTAACACACAGATTTCCCGGCCCCTGTCGGCTGTACACTGGGCCCTTTCTTCTAGCTCAGTTTCTAGAGTGTGTATACGTTTTATGCTTTCCACACAACAATGGCAGTGTAGGTTATCCGATCTGGAAACTTTGTCTGCTTTTCTTGTGGTAGCAAGTGTTTCCACATGCTCCGGCCTGCAAATGCTGTCCTCAAAAGTATATACTAATTTTGCCAGCATTTGGAGGCGTTTCTTAGTTTTGTGGAAAACACTTTTACTAATACAAACTCTATCATGTGCGTATGCCTGGTCCAGTAAAGTTGACCAGAGCATCTCTGTGGACTTATATGTGGTGGGCAGTATTGGGTTAAATGTGCTATTTCTACACAGGTGTTTAAGGGTGGAGAAGTTCATACTCACCTGTTCAGATGCCATGTTGCTTGGTGTCGTCTGTTCCTTCGTCCCTCTTGTGCTGCTTGGAAAAAGGTCCTTTACTCCGGAACGCCTTCTTTCCCGACCAGCTGGACTCCTCAGATGAACCAAACGTTGATGGTGTTTGAACGAAGTGACGTGATGATCTGCCTCGCCGATAGACGTGTATCGTGTAAAGGAATCAGAAAAATCGTTAAAATCAGAAAAAGGTTCTCTGATGAGGACTGTGTCCTGTGTCTTACTAAAACTGAAAACTGTGTCACCGTCTGAGCTATCAGGGCACTGAACGCACAGAATAACGGATCACTTCACCGTGCCTCCTGTTATCTGTGTCCACGTTCCTCTGGCCTGATCCGCTCCAGATGATGACCACAGGTTTTCAGTACAAAAGACACTAGAACAACCTCAAACAGTGGGCCTAGGCTCGCCAATTTGTTGTAGGACTAGTTCTGTTTATCGGTTATTATGGTCGGTTATGACTACAATCACCGATATCCAGAATCTTCCCTTCCTTACCACTTTCTGTTCCTATGCTGATTAACTATATATATATATATATGTATATACCGACTACTTAATGAAAACAAGTCTGTTCTAATAAATGAATAGTTATTAAACACACCCAAAAAGTCTACAACAATAATATATAGATTTCTAGATAGCACGATAACTAAGACACAATCAATTACTGTTACAATGATGTAAAACACCCACAGTTACTAATACCCACGTTACCTTAAATATACACACAGGCACACTATATTAATTATCTAACTATCCCTATATTATAAGAGAGAGAGATAGAAAGATATAAATATAGGGAGAGAGAGATATAAATATAGGGAGAGAGAGAGATATAGAGAGAGTGATAGAGTTATAGGATGATACTTATGACCAGATGAGGATGTCCTTCCATCGTGCGTCCAGGTAGAAAAGAGAGAGCGAGCTCTTGTGTCTCAGTCCATTTTAACCTGTCCCTCAGCTGTGCATGTGACGGACACACCTCCTCATCCGTGCACTTCTGACAGGGTTGTAAGGGTGCACGCTCACCATGCACTATATTGAAATGAGGTATCTCCTGCCACTATAGATTGGCAAACAATGGGAATAGTCATGTCTACTTATCACGCCAGCCATCTTGGCTGCTGTGAACATAACCCTTTGTGGCAGCAGCCTGTAGATCTTTGATATTTAAATTAAGAGTCTTATCTGATAGCTTCCCACATTAAAATGCAAGAATGGACATCTTCTGATATGGTAATTAACCATGTCAGAAGATGAACAATTTCCATCAGATACAGCTGCCTATTCCACCAAGGTGGGCATAAATATAGATATCTACACATACATGCCCACAAAGAGAGATATACATTTATGTGTCATATTAATAATTAATTATGCCATCACTTCCCCCTCAACAGATGATAACTATCTTGGCTCTTTGGTGAGTTTATCCATACCACAGCAGCGCGGACCGTGACACACCAGCACTCCCATCATTGTCTTAAAGTGTAAAGACTGAGATATCTTCAGTGTCATTCTCGGTGAAATAATTCTGGATGGTTTTGTCGATTTCTTTTCTGTAAACAGGATGGTTATAAAGGAAGCTGTTATTGCGCCAGAGTTTCTCTACCGAGGTATTTTGGGGGTTTGATACTTCAAATATTTCAGGGGAGTGATCTGACCATGCTCTGGGAGCTATTAGAATAGTTTTAAATTTAGAGAGTGAAAATATACTTCTAAGAACTAAATCAATCCTAGCGTGGGAATTGTGGGTTCCAGAGTAATGCGTAAATTCTAGGGAAGACGAGTGGAGACATCTAAAAATGTCATATAAATCGGATTTAAGCAACTATGGGTCAAGTGAGGAGGATTAACGTCTAGACTTGTTAGAGGAATCCAGGGAGGGATTTGGAACAATGTTAAAATCTCCAAAAAGGATTAAGTCGCTTTGTTTATTTTGAGTAATAATATGCATTATTTTGTTCAAGAACGATATTAGGCCTTGGTTGGGTACATAAACATTTGCTAAAGTGAAAATTTGGTGATTAAGTTTGCAGATTAAAATAATATACCTCCCATCTGGGTCTTTAATACTTGAAATAAGTTCAAACAAAACCGAATTTTTGATTAACAGGGTGACACCCCACTTTTTTTATGGTTATTAGCATGGATTATATTCTGGAAATCTCTATGGGTAAATTGGGGAGGTTTAACAGAGGAAATTTTTGTCTCCTGGAGAGCTACAATATCAGCTTTATGGTTCTTGATTGTCTTCCAGGCAAAGAAGCGACGTTGTGGAGTGTTAATACCATTGACATTGAGTGAGAAACTAGGACATGACTAATTTGGACAAGAAATGATAAAGGCTCCATATTTGGTGAAATATGACAATCTAATACATCTTCACATGTCATCTCTCAAAGTTAACCGTAGAGTGTTCAGAAAAACAATATAGATCAGAATAAGTCTATAACCTATTACCTATAATTAAAAAAAAAAAAAAAAGAAACAAACTTAACTAAACAGTAGAAGTAGACCTCAGTGCAGGTACAAATCCAATTAACGAAACAAAATTCAGAGTTCCAAACAAGGAGGGACTAAACAGTACGATGGCAACCTCCTAGATGGGTCTAAAGTTACAGCCTAATGCCTCAACCAAGTGTACAGACTTAAAACGTCAGGTGATGTTAATACCTAGTTCCCTGAAGAGTTTCCCCCCCATCTGCAGTGTCAGAAATACCGTAATTATTCCCTTGGTGGTAAAACAGGACCTTTGTAGGATTGAAACCCCATTTGTAAGTGATCTGATTATTACGCAAAACATCCGTGACCTTGATTAGGTTTTTACGTTGGGACATTGTCTCCCTCGACAAATCAGCAAAGACCTTGATGGAATCCTATGGTTTGGGGAGGGACTTCTTATGCCTAAGAAATTCCATCAGCTTTTCTTTGGTTTGATAAAAGTGGAACTTGGTAATCATGTCCCTTGGGACATCAGGCTTTAGATGCTTGGGTTTGGGCAGGCGATGTGTCCTATCCAATGTGACCTCTAAGTCAGAAAGAGCCGGGATCGCAGTTTTAACCAGTTTCTGGATATATGGGGCAAGCTGGTCAGACGTGACAGTTTCTGGTACAGCTCTAAATTTTAAATTCTGTCGTCTACCCCTGTCCTCCAGGTCGGTGAGCTTGTTTAACTATTCTAAATTCCTCTTTGAGGAGACTATGCTCTTTTTCTAGTTTGCTATTTTTTTTCTCTAAGTCAAAGATCTCTGACTCATTCTTTTCAGTTTTATGAGTAAGTGAGTCAATTTGCTTTTGTAGTTTATCATATCTAGAGTCAAAGTCGAAAAGTAGTGACTCTCTGAAAGCAGAAAATATCCCCTTAAAGAAAGATTGGTCAATTGGCTTGGTCCAATCTAAATTTTGCAATGGGTCGGCAGTATCTGGGTAAGTGGGGCTGTATGTCCTCCTCCGTTGTTTAGGGGGACAAGTTATAGGTGACAAGTAGTCATCAGAGTCAGTGTTTTCCTGCACTGTCGGTTTCTGAGCAGCCTGTGATCTGGAGGCCGACTCTTTTCTCTTGTCCCGTTTATGATGCTGGGGGTCAAACTCAGAAGATACTGAGTCATCAGATATTGTACCCTGATTTTTAGACCATGATTCGTTATCGGGATGCTTAGTGGGGGATCTGGATCTATCCCCATGTACAGTTGTTGACTGAGCAGAGCCTTTGTAAGAGGGTTTGGTTTTTCGGATCTAAGTCTGTGGGATGCCATGGACCCCGGTGAATCTGCTCAAATATTAGAATATTTAATAATACAATGTGGGTATATTCAAATGTGCCCACACCACTGATCGGTCACACAAGGGTAGAGCCAACCAATTAAATAAATGGAAGTAACAGTTGAAAATAGAAATTTTTGCTAGATATCATCCAATAACTTAATAGATATAAATTAAAATAAGGATTACCTCTAGTTTCCTGTGCAGGTATTTGGTAGAATTTACACCAAAAGTCCTCCTAAAACAAGCAGTATTAGAAATGTTTGCAAGTGGAGACAAACAGATATTGTATATACTCGCGTATAAGCCGAGTTTTTCAGCCCAAAAATTGGGCTGAAAAGTCCCCCCCCTTGGCTTATACGCGAGTCATACGGCGCGCCCGCCACCCCCATCAGTATACAGGCGCCCCCCATCAGTATCCAGGGCCCCCTCCCCCATGCTCGGCAAACCTGTAAAGTAAGATCATTATACTTATCACTGTCCTGTCCCCGCCGCTGCTATCGCACTCATCCGGTTTCTTCCGGCTTCCTCTGGTCGGCGCAGGCAATGACGTCATTGTCTGCGCCAGAAGAGGAAGCCGGAAGACGCTGGATGAAGCCGGAGGAGCGCGATGGCAGCGACGGGGACGGCGGCGACAGGACAGTGATAAGTATAATCTTACTTTTACAGGTTTGCGGAGCATGGAGGGGGCCCTGGATACTGATGGGGGAAGGGGGGCGCCTGTATACCTCTGGGGCTGCTGCTGTATATACCTCTGGGGCTGCTGCTGTATATACCTCTGGGGAGGCTGCTGTAACACTGCTGGGGCCTGTATACTACCACTGGGGAGGCTTGCTGTATACCTGTGCTGGGGTCCACCCTCGGCTTATACATGAGTCAATAGGTTTTCCCAGATTTTGGGGGCAAAAGTAGGGGGGTTGACTTATACACGAGTATATACGGTATATACAATTGTATGAACAAAGTACAATTAGAATACAAACTCCAAAGTGCATTCCAACCTTCTCTTTACACACAAGGAATATTATATGCTAAACAATGGCTGGTTATTTAACAATATAAGCATAAGGTATTTAATGAAGAACAGTTGTATGAATTAGCTCAAAGAATAAGAGGAAAGGGTTAAATAAAGAGAAAGATGGAGAGGACAGATACAATACAGAACCTAATACAAGGCATCAATGAGAGGCCAGTCCAGATTGCAGCAGGCCAGGGGTTGAAAGTTCAAATTCTTCTTCCAGATGTTGCAGGGTAGAAATTTCAACAACTGTATGAGATGTACAAATCTTTAATGTCCAGCTCAGGTTGTATCTAATAATTTGGGAAGAGAAGAGTAGGAGACCCTCCAATAAGTGTAATAGTCAATATATCCAGAAATAGTGGAGGACTGGACACCAGATAGTTATCAAAACAAATGGACTAAAAGGGGTTGGAGCATTCAAATGCAGTATAAAACCAGAGAGTGTTGTAGAATGAGCAGGTTATAATGGCACAGTAGAATTATGTTGTAAATGAAGATATACGGTGATGGTGCTGATTCATAGCAGGCGATCACATCCAATGCTAAATCTAGTATATCCAAGACACAGTTTTGGGTGTTTTATTGTTGGCAAGGAACACCAATATAACAATGCAATTTAAATAGTAAAAAGAACACTCACTGTTGAACTCAGCAAATGTTCCAAGGAATGTTGCAGGCAGAGTTGGTCCAAAGGAGTCCAGGAGCAGACTTTACCATCCAACAACGGGCGGTCTGATAAACATAGCCACCAAACGGTTGATAAGAGTGCTGAAAATCACTGTAATTCACATCCATCACCAAGACAACAAGCACTGATCATCAGAGTGACGCTTGTGTTGTCTCAAATTACAGCCACAGCTGCTAGAAGAGGTGTAAACTTGCTGGATGAATGCTGACAGGCACCACTGTAGGAGAACTCCCGGTCTCCAATTTCAGACACTGTGTAGTGAACTGGATTTCCTGATGACAGTGTATTTAATCATATTCTGATAGACAAAGTGTCACATTCCACAGTAGCATTAGGCAGAATTATCAGGAAGAATCGCCGGCTAAAATATTAAAACTGCAGCAGATGTTATGTGATGGGCACCAATCCTCACACAGTTGCCCCACCAGTAAAATAGAATAAGATAGCGTGTCCTCGAGGACCCCCAGCTGAGGGACTTCTCTCAATCGCCAGATGCTGGTGGACAATACAGGAACAAGATATCCTGCGGTCCCTTCTCTATTGTTGGTGCAGGTCACAGCTGTGAGGCAAAAACAAGATGGCCGCCGCTGTCATTTTGTGCTTTGATATTTTCTGTCAGAATAGAGTATGATTAAAAACACCATCACTGGGAAACCCAGCTCACTACACAAGGTGTCACACTCCACAGCGGCATGAATGGCAGAACTGTCAGGGAGAACCGCTGGTTAATATATTAAAGCTGCAGCAGCTGTTGTAATGGTATAATGGTCACCAGTGTTCACACAGCCACCCCACCAGTAAATTATATTAAGATAGTCCCTGAGGATGCTCAGCCAAGGAACTCCTCAATTGCCAGATGTTAGTGGGCAAAACTAGAACAAGGTATCCAGCCGTCCCTTCTCTATTACGGGTGTAGGTCACAGCTGTGAGGTAAAAACAAGATGACTGCCACTGTCATTTTGTGCTTTAATCTCCCGGTCTCAGTCACTTCAGATGGCAGAGGTTAAATAATATGACACCGGTATCTTCTAGACCTCGGGGTCCCCTCCAATATATCAGAGGGAACCCTGGAAACAATAACTAACCTCCTGTGTAGTGAGAAACAATCAGGGAATAATGCAACAGCATATGCCAGTGTGTAGAACCGCAAATGGGACCCAGTGGGCAAAATCACTCCATGAGGTGGATTTTAGGTATCCAAAGGGATCAGGGGAATAACCCAAACTATTTCCAGTCGGAGTGGAGGGATTTTCACCCCAGTAAAGGGGCTAAATCCCGTCGTTTTATGGCTGGATGGCAAGAGCCTCAGCTACACACGTCCTTTCTCCATGAGCTCCAGGCCACGCCCCTCGGTTTACTGTCCTTGAGGTAGGAGACCTCTTAGAGTAGGGACACATTGGCGTGAAAACATTGGTCCGTTGCTCATCCAGGAGAGTTGGACAAGTGACATCCGTTTTTTGATCTGTGTGGCATGCAACTGCTATGCGAGTGTGAGATTTTTTTTTTTAATTTTTTTTTTTTTCCTCAGATGACATCCGACTGGTGTCCGTGTGACATCCATGTACTGTCTGTGTGTAATGCGTTTTTTTTCTCAGCTGCTATTACTGTATAATCATTTACAGGAACATTTTACAGTGTTCTGCGCTAGAGAATGATAATGTATCAGTTAAAAAAAGGGATGCAACTAGGATGGTCCGTGTTCTTTCTATGCTTTTTGCGGACCCATTGACTTGCATTGGTGACTGTTGCATGAGAATCGCATACTGCCTCAGCATGTTGCAACTTTTTTCTCATCCAGATTCTGAATGAGAAAAAAAGCGGACGACACACGTTAATCTGTTCTGACTCATTCTGTAACATTGGTCTGAGTGCAATGGGAGATTTTCTCGCATTGCATTTGTCCGTTTTTCATGCCAATGTGTCCTTACCCTTAAAGTCAAGCAATTCCCTTGACCCAAACCGGCTGCTGGGAAAAGCGGCTTACCTGCTCGTGGCACCAGACTATGGTCTAGATGAGTCTCCCCAGTGTTTATCCTTCAAAAAATAAGAGGGTGGGGGACAAGAGGCGCAATAGTGCCCTATCACTAGTGACACTAGAAAGAGTGATGCTGAGGAGCCACTCACCTGATTCAGTTGTGGGCCCCGCAACTGGTTTGAAGGCGTTTTGAGAAGAATCTCTCAGCTGCTGCAGGACCTCCACCAACTACTGACCAGTAGTGAAATTCAAGGAGATGATGGGAGTACAGGTGTGACACGGTCCGCGCTGCTCCAATGTAAAAACTCACCAAAAGAGTCACAAAGTCATCAGTAGGTTTTATCTTTTTAATCCTCCTTCCTCCTACGCGTTTCGGCGCCCCATCTGGCACCTTCTTCAGGGATAACCCAGTTGAATTGGAAGTTGGTGCTGCCGGAGCACTGCCAGGACTGGGGCTGGTGACCTGGAAGTGATGTTCGGGTGCATGTGCAGGGTCTACCAAGATGGAACCATCCAGTGTTTGGACGCTGGGTGGAAAAGAGGTGCCTCCCTGATTTTCGGAGGCTATTCAGGGCAGTCTTTTTCGGTGATCTGTATCTTGCACTCTTCCATACAATGGCGGACAAGCAGAACCCTTTGCTGTATCTGTAGGAAAAAACAAGTGATGGATCTTCAGAAAGCCACTCCACTGGAAGTGGATGTCACTCAGCCAGAGGTCTGGGAAGCCAGATCAAGATCCTACAGGCAGCCTCCAGTATAGACACATTAAACAGGGTGGCGAGTACTGTTATTGAATGTCTCTTAACCAGGGATCCTTTAAGGTACCTTCACACAGCAATTTTGCTTGTGAATTTCACTGGCAATTTGCTGGCTGCAGTGAAATCATGGACACATTGTTCTATTTTGTTGCTGCGTGCAAATGGAACAATGTGTCCATGATTTCACTGCAACCAGCAAATTGCTAGTGAAATTGCCTAGCAAAATTGCTGAGTGTGAAGGTATTTTTTTTTTTTTTTTTAATTTAGGATCCCAGAAAAGTAGGAGAGAGAATGTCAAGTATGTAAGGATCCCTTAAGGTACCTTTACACACCGCCACAGGAAGGAAGAAACTTCCGGGCATCGGGGACAATTGTGCCTGTTGCCATGAAATCACTACGAAATGGCAGCATGTAAATCGGGAAATTCCTTCCTGTGTCCCGCAGTTCCTACGGATACCTGTCTGAGCCGTGCTCAAAAACAGGAAGGCACAATTCCTATGGTGGTGGCGTGTAATCTGGGCACAGGCAAGGTATTTGCGTGGCCTACGAAATCCCAGGGGCGTGCCACGGCGTCATGGATACCACGCCCCATCAGCGATCATTGGTGGAGGCTCCTGCGTTACGATTGGGTTTCCCTTCACAGGGCGCCATATTTAAAGAGCTATCCATTCACAGTCCACAATTGCAATGGCTTCATGTATTAGCCAGCCTTCCTGCGCAGGCTGGCCAATCATGATGCTTTTGCGTTGTCCAATCACCGTACGAGAGTCATGTAATACACAACTCTGTCACGCCTATGTACTAGTGGCGCAAAATATGTACGCCCATATTCCTTTGTGGTGGCGGCGTGTAAATCAGGGAAGGTATTCAACAGGAAGTAAGCCGCAGGAGCTGTCGGCACTTCCGGGGAACGCAGATACCTTCAGTGGAGCACGTTGTGGCGGCGTGTATATGCGGCATCGGCGATCGGTATCCACCGTTAAAAACGCGCGCGTGCACGTGAGGTGGATACCTGTTGCTACCCGCAGTGGCGGTGTGTAAAGGTACCCTTAGAGGTTTATCGGAGGGATTTATGTCATTTCTGTATAGATATAACAGTCTAGAAAGAAGCCCCTTAGTCTTGCAGCTAGCTTGAGGGAACTAGTAAGGGAATACTTTTGAATTACCTGTAAGGGGAACTCCGGGGAGAGAACTTTTTAGTAAAGCTCCTGCCCTGCAACATGATGAAGCACTGCAGTTCTAAGATCTATAATTTTTTATAAATTGATAAAATTATATCTGCTCCTTAGCACTGACCCTCCCCCCTCATGGGACAGAAAATCTTCAGACTGAGAGCTGCATGTAAGAGCAGTAACCAGGTGGTGTCAGGGGCGTGCATGCTGGGAGCTGCAGAATCATCCTACATTCCAGTGAGGAGTGAAGGTGATCCATTGAAAGTTGAAGGGATAGGAAGATGCCATGTTTCTATGGGGGAGGTCAGACCATGCAGAGCTGAATCGATCAATGTAATGATTTGCCTCTGCTCCCAGCCTCGCAATAACAGTACACATTATGCATCATCATACAGCAGAGGATCACAGCATGTATTTATATCTGCTTGGTAACATGATTGCTATTTCAAGCCTGGACCACCCCCGTTACATAGAATAATAATCTTTATATAGCGCCAACATATTCTGCAGCGCTTTACAAATCAGATTCATAAACAAACAGTCATAAGAAACCGTTTTGGGAGGCAAACTAATTAAAAAGCAAATATAATGATGACCCTGTAAACGCTTGCGAGCAATCTACAATAAGGTGGGGGTGACACAAAGTACAGGGGCTTATTTACAATCATGGTACAGCCGTTTTGAGGAAGTGTGGATTAGATGAGAGTGGAGTAAGTGGCCACCAGCCAGTCTGTGTAGAGCTTTTGGGTCTAAAGGAGTTAGTTACGTTCAAGGAAGTAGTTGATAACCGAAGTCTGAATGACTCTTGATGAGGGAGAATGATAGTCTGCCCTAAAAAGATGCGTTTTTAGTGAGCGCCTGAAGCTAAGTAAGTTGTGGGTAGTCCTATTTTCTTGGGGTAGAGCATTCCAGAGAGTTGGTTAAACTCTGGAAAGTCTTGGAGCCTGGAATTGGAGGTTCGGGTAGTGCAGATGTTACTCTAAAGTCACTCCCAGAACGAAGAGAATGGGTGTGGTGATAGACTGATGAGGGTAGAGAGGTAGGGAATTACTGCACCATGAAGAGCTTTGTGGGTGAGAACAAGCAATTTGAATTTGATTCTATAGTGTATGGGCAGGCAGTGCAATGACTGGCACAGAGCGGAAGCATCTGAGTAACTATTAGCCAGATAGGTGACCTTGGCTGCTGCATTAAGGATGGGCTGGAGAGGGGAAAGCCTATTGGGGGGGATTCCAATTAAGAGTTGCAATAATCAAGGTGGGAGTGGATCAGGACCACTGTGATGATTTTAGTTGTTTCCATGGTGAGAAAGGGGTGAATTCTAAAGATGTTCTTCAGTTGAAGGCGACAAGAGCGGGTGAGAGATTGTATATAGGAAGTGAATGAAAGATCAGCATCAAAAGTAACACCCAGACATCGAGCCTGCTGCCTAGGTGGTATTGTGGTGCCACACACCAAGAGTGAGATGTCAGATATAGGGAGGTTAGTGGAGGGAGGGATTATAAGATCTTCAGTTTTGGAAAGGTTGAGTTTTAGGTAGAGAGTGGACATGATATTGGAGACTGCAGTTAGTCATTGGTGTTGTGTAATACAGCGGGGGTAAGGTCAGGGGATGAAGTGTATAGTTGTATGTCATCAGCATAAAAGTGGTACTGGATGCCAAATCTACTGATGATCTGTCCAATAGGGGCTGTGTAGAGAAGAGAGGAGAGGGCCAAGGACTAAACCCTGAGGGACCCCAATAGTGAGAAGTGGAGACAGAAAATGATACACTGAAAGCTGTTGGAAAGATAGGAAGAGAACCAGGGGAGAGTGGGGTCCTTTATTCCAATGGAGTGCAGCATTAGAGGAGGAGATGGTGGTTAACTGTGTCAGAGGCTGCAGTGAGATCAAGAAGAATAAGCAGAGTGTTCACCATTACATTTTGCCATCGTAAGGTCATTGGTCACTTTGAGGGCACTTTCTGTAGAATGTAGGGGGCAGAAACCAAACTGTAATGAGTCTAGAAGAGTGTGAGTGGAGAGGTAACGGGTAAGGTCGGAGTAGACCAGGCGCTCCAAGAGTTTGGAGATGAAGGGGAGGTTGTAGACTGGTCTGTAGTTATTTGTGCAGGATGGGTCAAGAGATGTTTTCTTTAATAATGGAGTAATGATAGAATGTTTGAAGAGCGAGATTGAAGATTTTAGTTAGGTGAGCGGTGACCACTGGAGAGAGAGACTGGAGTAGGTGTGAGGGTATGTGGTCAGTGGTGCGTTGTAGTAGGAAGAGAGGAACCTGGAGACTTCAGTGACTGAATCAAATGTGGAGAGTGAGCCAGAGGAAATGTGAGAAGGGATGGGAGTAACAGCACTTTGAGGTTGGGAGTTAATTTCCTAATGGATGTTTTCTATTTTCTTAGTGAAGTAAGAGGCCAGATCAGCAGAGAGGTCAGTGATAGGGGTCCTCACTTTAGGATTGAGGAGAGCGAGAAAGGTGTCAGATTTTTTGGATTGTTGGATAGTGAGGAAATCAGGTTGGTGAAGTAGGTCTGTTTGGCAAGATGAAGTGCAGAGTTGTAAGTTCTCAGCATAAATTTATAGTGAATGAAGTTTTCTGGTGTACAGGTTTTCCTCCATAGACGTTCAGCACTCCTAGAGCATCGCTGGAGGAATCGAGTTTACGATGTGAGCCAGGGCTGTTTTACTCTGTGTTTGGGGTTTTGAGGGTGAGGGGTGCTACTTGGTCCAGGGTGCTTTTGGGAGAGTCATTGTAGTGATTCATAGCCAGATCGGGACAGGAGACGTCAGAGATCGGGGACAGTGAAGAATGTAGAGAGTCTGTGAATGTAGGAGAGTTAATGGCCTGTAGATTTCTGAATGTGTGATCGGTAGGAGTGTGGTGGGGTGGGTGAGGATTTGTAAGCGTGAAGGAGAGAATGTTGTGATCAAAGAGAGGAAGAGGCGAGTTATATAAAGGCCCCATTACACAGCACGATGTCAGCAACGATCTCATGGGCGCGGTCGTTGCAGACATCGTTTTAACATCGATGGTGAGATGTTACATGTCTAGATATCATGGACAACTCACCAACAACGTGAGCAGGTATTCGCAAACCCGCAAACTATCCCTGCTCATTGCTGTGAATGGGCGAAGTCGACATGGTTATTGTGGTGTCACACACAACGATATACGAGGTTGGCTGATCGTTGATCGTGTGGTTTGAGAACATGTTCTCAAACCTGCGATCAGCGATCTAACGATTTATCGTTACAACTTGGCAGAGTCACACGCAACAAGTTCGCAACCAAGTCGCTGGTACGCATCCAAACCCATGACATTAGTGATGTCGTGCCATGTAACGAGGTCTTAAGGAGGAGGTTGAACAGAGGTGGACAAAGATGAGGTCAAGGGTGTTAGGCCATGTTCACACATCTCCTTTGTAGTATTTAGCGGGTCTCGCTTTTTTCAGTGAAGCGGAGATGCGTGAGCACCGCCACTTCCTGGTGACGCAGCCCCTGGTTACCCGATGTTGATCGTGGTAACCAGGTCACAACAAGGATGCCTAGTGTCTGCTTTCCCAGAGCGGACAGGGAAACGCTGCTAGTGGGCAGAGTTGGGGGGTGAGTGGGCAGAGTTGGGGGGGGGGGTGAGTGGGCAGAGTTGGGGGGGGTGAGTGGGCAGAGTTGGGGGGGGGTGAGTGGGCAGAGTTGGGGGGGGTGAGTGGGCAGAGTTGTGGGGGGTGAGTGGGCAGAGTTGTGGGGGGGGTGAGTGGGCAGAGTTGTGGGGGGGGTGAGTGGGCAGAGTTGTGGGGGGTGAGTGGCAGAGTTGTGGGGGTGAGTGGGCAGAGTTGTGGGGGGTGAGTGGGCAGAGTTGTGGGGGGTGAGTGGGCAGAGTTGTGGGGGGTGAGTGGGCAGAGTTGTGGGGGGTGAGTGGGCAGAGTTGGGGGGGTGAGTGGGCAGAGCAGGGTCAGGGGCAGAGTGGGGTGAGTGGACAGAGCGGGGGTCAGTGGGCAGCGCAGGGGGATGAGCAGGCAGAGGAGGTTAGATCGGGACAGGACCTTTGGTGACGTCACGGTCATGTGATCTGTGAGTCCACCCATCATCGTGACGTCATCAGAGGTCCTGGAGCAGCATGAAAAGAGATTGCGGCTGGATGGAGGGAGCTGTGGTAAGAGGCGGGTGGTGGCCGGACAGTGGAGGGGGTCTGTGCTGACAGGCGGGGGGTGAGCGGAGAGTGGAGGGGGGGTGATGGGGCAGCGGGGGGAAGTGTTGTGAAAGGCGGGGGTGACCGGGCAGTGGAGGGGGGCTATGGTGACAGGCAGGGGGGTGATGGGGCAGCGGGGGGAACAGTGGTGACAGGCGGGGGGTGACCGAGCAGGGAGCGCGGGCAGGAGGAGCTTCACTTGCAATGTCCGGGATATATTCTATCTAATCTAATCTAATATGACCCTAACGCACTTCCGTAAGTTTGGCAGCCACGGACACGACGACTGAAACAGTGCCGAAACTTACGGAAGTGCGTTAGGGTGATTATATATTAGATTCCATCAAAACGCAATCTCATAATAGTGTGCAAAACTTTCTGGTTTGTCTATATTGTATGTAGAATAGGAGCAAAAGAAAAAATTAATAAATAAAAACCACTCATGTGACGCATACTTGCTACCTATAAGCACAAAAAAACCACTACACACACACTTCCCTTTCCATTACTATCCTCTCGCTCCACACCGCCTCTATAGTTATATTTTTCACATCGAAAAGCCCTCGTCAGTCCCTCAGGATATAGGGGAAAAGCGCCATACGTGGGTCTCGGGACTCACTTAATATAGACACATTATTTGAGGTCAAATCATAGGGCTATTTCCATCACTAAGGGCGGCATCACACTGCGGTACGATCCGGGATGACCCTGACAGCTCAGCACCAAAGAAAAACACCAAAGAAAAAAGAAGAACTCCGACATTCAGGTAATATACAGATAAATGTTTTGATCACCTACTTGAATAGATCTGATAAATCATTCAAATCATATGGGTTTAATGACTTCATTTTATACATCCAGTAGGTCTCTCTCACGACAGGAATATGATCAATGGGAACTATATGCGCCACCATTTTTTTGTCATGTTTAATGTACGTGAGAGCCCCTGAGTAAGGAGACTCTCTTTAACATTATACCTGTGGGAATTCATTCTCAGGGGCAATTCCTGTGAGGTCATCCCCATGTATTGTTTGCCACAAATACAATTGGCCAAATATACTACATAACTGGCCCGACAATCTAAACGAAATTTTATTGAAAAAATGTCTTTTGTCACATAAGAACTAAAATGCATAGTTTTGTCAGAGATAATCCCAAACACTGACATTTTTTTTAGAGGCACATTTATATGCCCAAACTTTCAATATATATACAGGCTGACAAACAAGCGATCTTTCTCTGATATGGCTAGGGGCTACCAGGTTCCTAAATGTCTTCCCTGGTAGATTAGGGAGGTGTTTCCCCAACACAGGGTCGTTAAGAATCCCCCAGTGTTCCTTCAGGATAAAGCGGATCTTTTCATGTTGTCTAGAAAAAAACGTTATAAAAATCTTTGTATATGATCTTGATTCAGATCGTTCCTTCTCAGCAATTTTTTTCGGAGAAATAAGTGAATTTTGAGTGAGGTTAACATTGTTTATATGATCTAGCTAACAATTTTTTGGGATAGGTACCTGGAGAAGAACGGTATATTAGAAATCCACTTCCCATAGTGTCCACTGTTATATTCAAGATAACTGTTCGCATCACAGGGTTTAAAAAAGGTCTTAGTATATAGCTGTGATCCCTGCTGGAAAATGGTAAGGTCTAAAAAGTCAATACTCAGATGGTCTACAATAGGACTAAAGGTCAGTCCCCACAAATTGTCTTGTATACATGTGACAAAATTATTCAGGCTACCATCTCTGTAACGTTTGTAGATGACAATAATCAACACCAGAAGTTTCGGGCACCACAGCAGGGAACAGCAGCTGACAGCTTGTTGCTCGGTGCAGCGGCCACACCAGGCCAGGAAACACAGCAGTGCACCCTCACACAAAAGATTGTAGTGTAGGACCATACAAGGTAGAAGGAACAGAGGGGCACTCACCGATCAGTTTCTTCATATATACTATAAACATGGGCGCACACCTCTAGTAGTGGGTGCTGGCATGATAATTTAAATATACTTACTAAGCGAAGATCTGCTGCACACAAGCACTTCATGCTTTTAAAGGAAAGACCTAAAATGGCTGACATGTATTATTGCATTATGTGAACAGGAACCAAGATCATATTGGCAAGCTACTGAAAGCTATCTAAGTTAAATGTGAAAAATTGGTTTAATGTGATGGCCATGATATTGTAAGCCCAGTAACCGCTACCAAGGTTTTTTCACTCTACTGGGTCCTATCTAAAACAGTCTGGATATGTGTATGGGATAATGCCCTGTGTGCAATTAAAATCCTGCTTATAAGGGAAGTGTTCAGGACTATATGTAGATTCTCATAGCAGCTACTGGGTGGGGGAGGGTGCTGCATCCAAAAAGACTATATATACTATAAACATGGGCACACACCTCGATCAGTTTCTTCAGGCATGTTTATTAAACACACGGTGCAGAAATTGTTCAGAGGTGCATCATGGGCGGGGAGGGGAGCTGGAGACACAGGACTTGACAGTGCCGTTTCGCCCACACAGGTGCTTCTATGGGTCCACAAGTGGTGTCCTCCAGCCCCTCCTTAAAAACAAGTGGGTGGGGACAAAAAATTAAAAACAGGTAATTAAAACCATACACAATATGTCTATAGACAAAGCACCATTTCACAGGTTAACCATATCGCAATAAGGCAGAATAAGGAAGAAAAGAGCAGACCAAAGGAGAAAAAAGGGAGCACTAAACACATCGATCCCAGCCAATGGCTCCTCACAAAAAATAGTCATATCTATTCTGTTGTTCAGGCCACAGGCGCTTTTGGGCCTTCATTTGCAGAATCCACCTAGACTCGCATTGCAGGAGCCTTTTATTAAAGTCCCCTCCCTGGGCCGAAGGTATCAACCTTTCGAGCCCTGCAAAAGACAGAACCTCTGGGTTGACATCATGGTATTCCCGTATGTGCTGTATTAGACGTGGTGAGCCATTTCCGGAGCCGATGGATTTAAAATGCTCC
This sequence comes from Allobates femoralis, assembly GCA_033576535.1. Classification (NCBI taxonomy): domain Eukaryota; kingdom Metazoa; phylum Chordata; class Amphibia; order Anura; family Aromobatidae; genus Allobates; species Allobates femoralis. The sequence goes on along the minus strand of JARQOC010000007.1, from coordinate 14,182,711 downwards.
CTGGGCTTCCGGTTCCGGCGCCGACATGAGCAGACGCGGCTAGGGAGGCTCTGCGTCCCTCCTCACACTGCAGACTCATTCCCAGACCCCAGGAAGAACAAATTACCCAAAATGAGCAGAGGAAAGTCAGCGACAGCGGTCACAATGGACAGGTACGTGACCAGGGGGGGAGATGTGGAGAAAGGAGCGGAGGCGCAGGGTCCGGCGGAAAAGAGCGCGAAACTAGTAATGGCGCCAGAGGGAAAACAAGTCCGCTCCGCTCCCAGTATAATAGAGAGCGGAGAAAAACAAGCGAGACAGGCTGAGATGTATGCCCCATAGATGAGGGATCGCCTGAAAGAGAGGAGGATGGCACAAACTGCAATCTGATTCAGAAGGAGGGAGAAACATGGCCGCAAATCAGGAATGTAGTAGTAAATACAGAGACACAGCTAATCTATTATATAATTGCCGTAGCTGACTTCCGTCTGACCGGCGCGACTTCCTGTGGCTTTGTTCGCGTAGCTCGGAACTTTCTCCAGGACTCTGTCCCTGGCCGCGCAGCGGGCAGGCGACTCGCGAAGCAATGCCCGCAAAGCAGGCATTGCGAGTCGTTGCCCCGCAAACAAAGCCACAGCATGGGGCTGTAGTGTACACCTCTATGGTATACTACAGCCCCATGTCGCTGCCGCTATTCCCTAAACCTCGCCGCCCATAAGCACCGCTGTATAATTAAACACCGCCCTATAATAAACCCTTGCTGCACTCTACCTCCTAAGGGCCCTTTCACATCTGCGTTTTTTTTAAATCGCGCCACATGTGGAGAAAAAACCGCATCTGCCTCGATTGCCGCATAACCACTGCACTTGCGGCGCGGTTGCGGTAATCCCCATATAAACTATAGGGGGACTTGCGGCAGGTGCGGCAACTGTGACTTGCGGCATGTCCGGCAATTGCGGTTTTGCACTTGCGGCAGGTGCGGCAGCGAAAAATACCGCGGATGATCGCGGTTTTTTTCGCTGCAGCACCTGCCGCAAGTGCAAAAACGCACTTGCCGCAAGTCGCAGTTGCCGCACCTGCCGCAAGTCCCCCTACAGTTACTATGGGCATTACCGCAACCGCGCCTCAACTGCTACACTAACGCTGATGTGAATTAAGCCACCCTATAAGCCCACCTCCTAAACCCCTACCCCTCCGCCCCTACCCCTTAAGCACGCAGCCCCTACCCCGAATGTAAACCCCGCAGCCCCTAAGCCTCTACCCCCCCACCCCTACCCCCTAAGCCCGTCTCCTACCCCGCCGCCCGTAAGCGCCTACCCCTAACCCCGCTGCCGCCCGTACCACGTCGCCCCTACCCCCTGTAAACCCCGCAGCCCCTAAGCCCCTACCCCGCCGACCCTACCCCCTAAGCCCGCCTCCTACCCCGCCGCCCCTAAGCCCCTACCCCCGCTGCCGCTACCCCTGTAAACCCCGCAGCCCCTACCCCGCCGACCCTACCCCCTAAGCCCGCCTCCTACCCCGCCGCCCCTAAGCCCCTACCCCGCTGCCGCCCGTACCACGCCGCCCCTACCCCTGTAAACCCCGCAGCCCCTAAGCCCGCCTCCTACCCCACCGCCCCTACCCCCTAAGCCCGCTGCCGCCACATACTAAACCCCCCTCGCCGCTGCCGCTATCCCCTAAACTCCGCCCGTAAACCCCGCCGCCCCTAAGCCATATCCCCTAAACCCCGCCCGTAAGCCCCGCCGCCGCTAAGCCACTGCCCCGCCGCCCCTAAGCCACTACCTCTATCCCCTAAACCCCGCCGCGCCGCTCCTAAGCCACTACCCCAATCCCCTAAACCCCGCCGCCCCTAAGCTACTACCCTGCCGCCCCTAAGCCACTACCCCTATCCCCTTAACCCCGCCGCCCCTAAGCCACTACCCCTATCCCCTAAACCACGCCGCCCCTACCCTCCGCCGATGCCCCCTAAGCCCCGCCGCCTCCTAAGCTCCCGGCGCTACCCCCCGCCGACTAAGCCCCGCAGCCCCTAAGCCCCTACCCAACGCCGATACCCCCCGCCGCCCCTAACCCACTACCCCAATCCCCTAAACCCCGCCGCCCCTAAGCCAGTACCCCGCAGCCCCTAAGCCACTACCCCTATCCCCTAAACCCCGCCCGTAAACCCCGCCGCGCCGCTCCTAACACACTAGCCCAATCCCCTAAACCCCGCCGCCCTAAGCCAGTATCCCGCCACCCCTAAGCCACTACCCCTATCCCCTAAACCCCGCCCGTAAACCCCGCCGCGCCGCTCCTAAGCCACTACCCCAATCCCCTAAACCCCGCCGCCCCTAAGGCACTACCCCGCCGCCCATAAGCCACTACCCCTATCCCCTTAACCCCGCCGCCCCTAACCCACTACCCCAATCCCCTAAACCCCGCCGCCCCTAAGCCATTACCCCGCCGCCCCTAAGCCACTACCCCTATCCCCTTAACCCCGCCGCCCCTAACCCACTACCCCAATCCCCTAAACTCCGCCGCCCCTAAGCCATTACCCCGCCGCCCCTAAGCCACTACCCCGCCGCCCCTAAGCCACTACCCCTATCCCCTTAACCCCGCCGCCCCTAAGCCACTACCCCGCCGCCCCTAAGCCACTATCCCTATCCCCTAAACCACGCCGCCCCTACCCTCCGCCGATACCCCTAAGCCCCGCCGCCTCCTAAGCTCCCGGCGCTACCCCCCGCCGACTAAGCCCCGCAGCCCCTAAGCCCCTACCCAATGCCGATACCCCCTAAGCCCCGCCGCCTCCTAAGCCCCCGTCGCTGTCGCTACCCCCTAAGGCGCTACACCCTAAGCCCCCGCCGTCCCCTAACCCACCGCTGACGTCGATCACTTACATGTCGTCTTCTTCATCTGATCATTCGTCTGTCCGATCCACAAGTCCTCCGTCCGCCCAGCTGTCCTCTTCGTCCGGCCCCGGGGGTCTTCTCTCTTCTTTCCGCCATCTTCGGTTCCGACCTCCTCTTCATTTCTCATTGCGATAGAATGGACGAAAAATCCGCCATTCTATCTCTGAGAAGTGAGGCGCTCTTCTGATTGGTCGCTCTCTACTGCCGATAGCCAATCACAATCGCGCCTCACTTCCCGTAGACATACATTAGAGGCGTGTCGGCAAATGTATGGCCGGGTCCCTGGTTCTGTTTGGCGGCCATAAAATCGCGGACACACCGCAATGTATGTCTATGGGAAGTGAGGCGCTGTTCTGATTGGTCCCTCTATGCTTCCGCTGACCAATCAGAATTGCGGCGCACTTCCCATAGACATACATAGCGTTGTGTCCGCGATTTTATGCCCGCCCTTCTGGTTGTATTTTGCAGTCAGAAAATCGCGGATACACCGCTATCTATGTCTATCGGAAGTGAGGCGCGATTCTGATTCGTACAATCGCGCCTCACTTTTAGCGCGAAATTTGAAATTCTACAATAGCCCATTCTGTGTCTATGGGAAGTGCGCCGCAATTCTGATTGGTCAGCGGAAGCATAGAGCGACCAATCACAACAGCGCCTCACTTCCCATAGACATACATAGCGGTGTCTCCGCGATTTTATGCCCCTTAAACAGAACCAGGGACCCGGCCATACATTTGCCGACACGCCGCTAATGTATGTCTATGGGAAGTCAGGCGCCATTCTGATTGGTGGCTCTGTGCTTCCGCTGGCCAATCAGAATGGCGCCTCACTTCCCATAGAGAAACATTAGCGGTGTCTCGCGAAATATATTGCCGGCCTTCTGGTTGTATTTTCGGCGACGGGGCTCAGATATTTCCGCTCCAAAAAAAAAAAAAATTTTTTTTGTTTTTATCTATTTTTCTATTTGTCTCTTTCTTTTTTTTTTTTTTTTTTATATATTATTATATACATAGATAAGACAAACGATAGAAAAAGAGATAAAAATAAAAATACATTTAAAAAAAAAAAATATTTTTCCCGGAAATAGCCGAGCCCCGTCGCCGAAAATACAACCAGAAGGCCGGCAATATATTTCGCGAGACACCGCTAATGTATGTCTATGGGAAGTGAGGCGCCATTCTGATTGGCCAGCGGAAGCACAGAGCCACCAATCAGAATGGCGCCTCACTTCCCATAGACATACATTAGCGGCGTGTCGGCAAATGTATGGCCGGGTCCCTGGTTCTGTTTAGCGGGCATAAAATCGCGGACACACCGCTATGTATGTCTATGGGAAGTGAGGCGCTGTTCTGATTGGTCGCTCTATGCTTCCGCTGACCAATCAGAATTGCGGCGCACTTCCCATAGACATAGAATGGGCTATTGTAGAATTTCAAATTTACCGCTAAAAGTGAGGTGCGATTGTACGATTCAGAATCGCGCCTCACTTCCAATAGACATAGATAGCGGTGTGTCCGCGATTTTCTAACCGCAAAATAGAACCAAAAGGGCGGGCATAAAATCGCGGACACAACGCTATGTATGTCTATGGGAAGTGAGGCGCCGTTCTGATTGGTCGCTGTGTGCTTCGCTCACCAATCAGAATCGCGCCTCACTTTCCGCGGTAAATTTGAAAGTCCGAAAGCGCCCATTCTATGTCTATGGGAAGTGAGGCGCGATTCTGATTCGTCGCTGTCTGCTTATGGCGACCAATCACAATAGCGCCTCATTTCTCTATGCATCTCTATGGGAATGCGCCCTCCAATCACAATCGAGGCGCCATTTTCGAAAATACACAGCGCCCAATCAGATTCATGGCGCCATCTTTCTGAGGTTGCCGCCCTCCAATCAGATAAGGCCGCTATTTATAGCTGGAAATTTGAATCTTCAACCTCTTTGAATCCTGTTTGCGAGACAAAGAAAAACTACCGTTGGACCATCTGTTGGACTATCGTTCGCCCAAGAAATCCATCCTTCGTGAGGGTCTTTGAGGGAGAACGAGAAGCTATCGCTGGACCATCTGTTGGACTATATTTCAGCCAAGATACCCATCCTTCGTGCGGGACGTCGGGAAGGAAGCGCCGGATCGACTTCTGCGATTGATCAGCTAAGATATCCTTTTTTAAATCTACCTTTTCACATCAGTCTATATGCCTGATGCTACGTTTTATTTTCACCTCTTTTTATATCTTTTATTTTCACCACTTTTACTCTTTTGCGCCATGCAGCGCCAATCGGCGCTGCATGGAGCCTGCGCCACAGCTCGGACACTTCGCCGCTAAAAGCGTCGACGTCTGCGCTAATAGCGCAAACTTCGGCGCTTCTAGTGCCCTCCGCGGTCTATGAGACCGCTGTACCCGAATAATCATTCAGGCGCCGTCATAGAATGGACAAAATTCGTCCATTGTATCTCTATGGGAAGTGCGCGGCAATTCTGATTGGTCCGCGTTAGTACACAGCGACCAATCAAAATCCCGCCTCACTTCCCATAGACATACATAGCGGTGTGTCGCCGATTTTATGGCCGCGCCCCTGGTTCTATTTTCGGCCATGGCACTCGCATCTGCTCGGTAGTTCGACGGGGCCGCAAAATCACACTCAGCGCTTCGCGGCGATAGCTAGCCTATCAGCTACGACTCGCAATGATTGCGAGTCGTTGGTAAGGCGCTAGCCATGTCCGTGAAGCGCTCATTGCGAGTTTGCGGACCCGTGGAAAGACGGATCAGAGCCCAGTATCCTGGCCGAAAATAGAACCAGGGCCTCGGCACTAAAATCGCCGACACACCGCTATGTATGTCTATGGGAATGAGGCCCGATTCTGATTGGCCGCTGTGCATTTTTAAAAATGGCGCCGCCACTCTGATTGGAGGGCGCATTCCCATAGAGATGCATTATGAAATGAGGCGCGATTGTCATTGGTTGTTGGACATGGCGGTTTGCTTCCGATTGGTTGGCGCTCAGCGGGGAAAGCTAAACTTTCCTTGCCGAGCGCCTGGTGCGATTTTCGGCCACGCCGTTCTGGAGGCTCGAAGTCTGTAGCTCCGCCCCACTCTGTTGTGATTGGACAGCGGCATCTTCACACAGTAGCGCCGACCAATGGTATTCATGGCGCCATGTTTATGAAGTTTACGCTCTCCAATCACATTGCGGCTGGCGCCTGCCGGTTTTTTATGAATGAACATTTCGCGTCCGCCATGTTAGAGCGCGAGATTTGAATTTGTGAACTATGTAAAAGTTAAAAAGCTGTTTTCACAGTACAAGTCTCACATCAGAGTATATATTCCTAATGCCTATGCTTATATTAACCCTTTCTTTATACTAATTTCATATTTGCTTCCTTTCACCATATTGACCTGTTTTTTTCACACTTTATTAACCCCTTCTATTTTATTTGGGCTACACTTGCTATCTCACTATGTGCTGTACTAAGGGCTTTTCTACATTAACCTCTTCTATGCATTTTGCATATTAATTTTGTCTCACTGTTTTCTAGGGTTTACACTGCTACATTAACCCCTTGCATTCTGTTTGCTATTCCCTAACTGTGTCGCTATGTGCTGTATTCTTTACATTTTAAAATTAACCCCTTCGATTCTATTTGTACTCCACTTCATATCTCACTGTGTGCTGTACTAAGGGCATTTCTACATTAACCGCTTCTATGCCTTTTGTATTTTATTTTTATGTCACACTCTTTTAGGGCCCTTTCACATCTGCGTTTATTTGAAACCGCGGCAGATGTGGTGAAAAAACCGCATCTGCTGCGATTGCCGCATAACCGCTGCACTTGCGGCGCGGTTGCGGTAATCCCCATAGAAAGTATAGGGGGACTTGCGGCAAGTGCGGTTTTGCACTTGCGTCAGGTGCGGCCGCGAAAATTACCCCGGCTCACCGCGGTTTTTTTCGCGGCCGCACATGCAGCAAGTGCAACACCTCCCTTGCTGCACCTGCCGCAAGTCCCCCTATACTTTCTATGGGGATTACCGCAACAGCGCCGCGGTTTTTTTCGCGGCCGCATCTGCCGCAAGTGCAAAACCGCACTTGCCGCATCTGCCGTAAGTCCCCCTATACTTTCTATGGGGATTACCGCAACCGCGCCGCAAGTGTGCCGGTTATGCGGCAGATGCGGTTTTTTCACCGCATCTGCCGCGATTTAAAATAAACGCAGATGTGAACTGCTACATTAACCCCTTCCATTCTGTTTGCTATTCATTTACTCTGTCCCTATGTGCTGGACTCATTACATTTGACAATTAACCTCTTCTATACCTTTTCTTTCTTATTTTCTCTTTTACACTCTTTTGGCTCCTTTCACATCAGCGTTTTTTGAAATTTGCCGCAGATGCGGTGAAAAAAACACATCTCCCGCAATTACCGCATATCGGCTCCACTTGCGCCACCGTTGCGGTAAACGCTATGCTAAGTATAGCCGTACTTCCGGCAGGTGCGGCAAGTGCGGTTTTGCACTTTCGGCAGGTGCGCCAGCGAATAAAAAAGCGACAGACCACGGTTTTTCCACTGCCGCACCTGCCGCAAGTACGCCTATACTTAGCATAGCGTTTACCGCAACGGCGGTTTTTTTCCCTGCTCCAAGTCCAAACCCACACTTGCCGTATCTGCTGCAAGTACGCCTATACTTTGCATTGCGTTTACCCCAACCGCGCCGCAAGTGGAGCCGGTATGCGCTAATTGCGGCAGATGCGTTTTTTTCACCGCATCTGCCGCACATTTTAAAAAACGATGATGTGAAAGGGCCCTATAGGAGTGTAAGTAGTACATTAACCCCTTCTATTGTCTTGGCTATTCACTGCTTATGTCACTATGTGTTCTATTACTGCCATTTTAATACTATTTATCATTTTAATGATCGTGCCGTATTTTCTATGCATGCCAGTGCTATATTAACCCCTTACACACTCTTCTTTATTTTATTTCTACGTGCAGTGTGTCGTTACACTCTTATGACTACATTTACCCATTATATGCTATTTTGCTTATATTTCATAATAATTAGTATGTAGGACTACTAACTGTCTTATATTTAACAGTTTGGATGTAATGCTACCTGTCCCTTTCACATCTGCGCTAATTTTACATTGTGAAAGATGTCGTGAAATAATCGCATCTGCTCTGCTTGCTGCATAGGCACTGCATAACTCATGCACTTGCAGTCCGGTTCCGGTAATCGCCATTGTCTGTATATAGGGACTTGCACAAGATACCGCAAGTGCACTTTAGCTCTTGCGCCAGGTGCTGCTGCAAAATATATCACGGGCGCCCACTCTTTTTTATCGCCTCACCACCTCCTGCAAGTGCTAAACCCAAATTGCCGCACCTGCCAAAATTAACTATATAGTCACTATGGAGATTAACCCAAGTGCAGCGGTTATGCTGCAGCTATGCACCAAACGCTGCAGATAGTTTTTTCTCTACATCTGATGCTATTTCTAATTACCGCTAATGTAAAAGGTCCTGTCGTCACAGTAGGACATTAAATAATTTTACATACCAAATATATTGTTTGCATGCCATTTTACACTGCATGAGCAACTGGGGCCACTTTCACACGCGTGTTGTACATGCAGATTTACATTATTCCATAACAGCTGGAAATATTTCTATTATTAACGCAAGTTCACCATACCCGTCACCATGGGTGTGGTTGTGTAAGGTCACGCTACATCGCCTGATTAACGTTGATTTTTACATTGACCTGCCTCTTTCACCATGTACTCCACAAGTGCCCTTATTTCTATTTTCGCCAGGGTTGGGTCACATTCTGCCATTTCACGCTCACTGCTAATGCCACTGTTTCCACCAACTCAAGCAAGAAACACAAAAAACACTCCTTTCTCTATAATCCCAAAACCCTATATTTGAGGTATTAAATAACACTACCTCTCCCATTTTGCACCACCTTCTGCAACTCCACCTCTGCTGCCAGTTATGCGCAACTTCCTGTCATATCGCTACTTTAATCCCTTTTTTTACAATGTTCGAAATCTGCTTTTACAACACGCCTATCAAAGGGCACTTGCATCCATTTGTCTTGCTTTGAAGTCTCTTTTTAAGGACTTTAAACACACTGATTGCCATTCACTACTCCATACAGTAAACATCATGAAATATTTGTTTCGTACTTTAAAGAACTCCATCATTTCTTTTTCACAGGTTATTTAAATACACACTTTCCTTTTATTGTTTTTGCCTATTTAGACAGTTATTATTGATTGTTTCCTTAACTAACACACTCTAGCTCATTTTGGATTTGATTGACTGACTATTCTTATTAACATGAGCTCGCCAACTGAAAATATTGCTCTTGCCAAGGAGGCAGCATCTACGCCTAAGAAGAAGCGTGCACAGGAGACTTCGGAACAGAAACGTCTTCGGTTAGATCGTGATAAGGCTGCTAAAGCAAAACGCATTGCAGAGGAGACTTCGGAAGAGAGACGTCTTCGGTTAGATCTTCGTAACGCTGCTAAGGCGAAACGTATTGCAGAGGAGACTTCAGAAGAGAGGCGTCTTCGCTTAGATAGTGAGAAGACTGCTAAGGCGAAACGCACTGCTGAGGAGACCTCGGAACAGAGACGTATTCGCTTAGATCGTGTTAAGGCTGCTCACGCCAAACGCATTGCAGAGGAGACTTTGGAAGAGAAATGTCTTCGTTTACAACATATTAAAGCTGCTAAAGTGAAACGCATTGCCAAACTGTCTTCTCCAATGAGACGTTTTCGGTTGGATGTTGCAAAGGCTGCTTCGAAGCAACGTATTGCTGAAATGTCTTCTGAAGAAAGAAGTGTACGAATGTCAAAAAGAGCCATGGATGCGCGTGCCACACGCCAAATAAAACAAATTAATGTCATTGAAGAACCATCTGAGAAAGATACTTCTCCTGCCTCTTCGTGTACTGACATTCTACCGAGTGAACAGCCTTTAACACCTCCCATTACCTCCATGGGAAGAAAAGAAGCAAAGGTTCAAAAGGAGTCTGTGCGTATGCGCAAGAAGCGTGCTGCACCTGTGCGTCAAAGACGCAAACATCAAGAGTTCATGCCTACAGGAGATCCGTCTGACACTCATACTGCTGCCACCTCTTCGTCTGACCGTCATACTGCTGCCACCTCTTCGTCTGACCGTCATACTGCTGCCACCTCTTCGTCTGACCGTCATACTGCTGCCACCTCTTCGTCTGACCGTCATACTGCTGCCACCTCTTCGTCTGACTGTCATACTGCTGCCACCTCTTCATCTGATCCTCATACTGCTGACACCTTTTCGTCTGATCCTCATCCTGCTGCCACCTCTTCTACTCTGTTAACTACTACTGAACAGCCTTTACCACATCGCAAGGCCACATCTAAAAGAAAACACTGTGCTGAGGAGACGCCATACAGCAAACAGTCTAACATTATCCGCAAAAAAAGGAGAAGACAGATGCATCAAGATACACTGTCTCCTACGTCAAAAATACTCCACTTGACCTTTTCGGCTGATAGACGTCGTGACATACGCACACGTTCTTCCACTTCTACATTGCAAGAGCCACAACGCAATTTATATTCAACTTCTTCTTTCCTTGAATGTTTTGATTCTACGTCCCTTCCACGTCTCATCTATGTAGGATTAAACAATAAACTTCTACCTTTCTTATCTTCACCTTTCCCTCATCCATTGGGATTTATTGATCAGGATTTTGTTATTCCAGAACATTTCTGTGGTTTCATGAATGTAATATGTGAACATTGTGAGGCTCGACATTTTTCTGATGAACGCCCATCAGATAAACACTTTACTCTTTGTTGCCACAAGGGAAAAGTAAAGGTACCATTACCTCAATACCCGCAGGTCTTCCAACGCCTGCTGAAAGGAGAGAGTGAGTACAGTAAAAATTTGATGGAGAATATCAGGAGCATTAATAGTTCTTTTGCTTTTGCCTCCATGGGTGCCCATGTTTCTCCACCACCTGGACATGGCCCTTACTGTTTCCGAATTCATGGGCAAATTTATTATCGTACGGGAACACTCCATCCTGCTCAAGATCAACCTCCAGCATATGCACAACTCTACATTTTAGATACTGCAAGCGCTGTAGAACAACGGATACAGTCTCCAGAAAATGTGAAATGTCATCCAACTTTAATGAGTATCATTGCTCTTCAATTGGATAATATTAATCCCTTTGTTTCGGCCTACAAAATGCTACGTGACGTTGAATTAGAAGAACAACAGAAGGCAGTAGAACATGGCACCGTCATGCCAAATATTATCATGGCCATTAAACAAGACAGAGATCAAGACCCTAGACGCTAAAACAATCCTACTGTCAATGAAGTTGCTGTGGTCTTTGAAAATGCTGATGGAGAACCACCGTTCAATAGAGACATTTTAATTCATTTGAAACCTGATCCAAATAACCCCTTGGCCCCAAAAACTCAGCAAGTCAGTATTCTACACAGCAATTTAGATGCATTACTGTATCCCTTATTTTTCCCTCATGGAGAACAAGATTGGCATGAGGGACTCAAGCATCACGGCCAAACTCAACGCAGGGTTACACAGCTCCAGTATTACTGCTATTTGTTGTCTGTACGGAATCAGTTCAATCCTGTCCTGAATGGTGGCAAACTTACGCAACAGTACTTAGTGGATGCGTATGTGAAAATCGAGGCTAATCGTTTAAATTTTATCCGTCAACACCAAAAGGATTTAAAAGTGGAGGACTATTGCGTACTCCAGGAACATCTCCTGAAAAAATCTGTTGAGAAAGGTATTCCATTGGCAAGACGGTCATTTTACCATCTTCCTTTGAAGGCAGTCCAAGAAACATGCAGCAACGCTATCAGGATGCCATGGCTATTGTGACTAAATTTGGACGACCGGATCTTTTCGTAACCATGACCTGTAATCCTAAATGGAGGGAGATTAAAAACAATTTAGAGCCATGGCAGCGTGTGGAACATAGACCTGATTTAGTCGCCCGTGTCTTCAGAATTAAACTGGAAGCCCTATTAAAAGACATTAACAGTGGATTATTTGGCAAAGTTTGTGCAATGGTTCATGTTATTGAATTCCAAAAGCGTGGCCTACCACACGCTCACATTTTGATCATTCTGGATAGCAAATCTAAACTAAGAACTGAGGTTGAAGTGGATAATATAGTTTGGGCTGGAATCCCTGATCCAGAAGATTACCCTGTGCTCTATGAAATTGTGATGCAACACATGATTCATGGACCCTGTGGACAACACAACCCCAATTCTCCATGTATGGATCTTGGAAAGTGTAAGAAAGGTTTTCCTAAAGATTTCCAACCAAAAACAGTCTTAGCTCAGGATTCATACCCTACTTATCAAAGAAAGGAAGGATCATCCTTTCCACACCATTCAAAGATGATTGATAATTCTTGGGTTGTTCCCTATAATCCTTTCCTACTATTAAAATACAAGTGTCATATTAATGTTGAGGTATGTGCTTCCATTCAAAGTGTCAAATACCTATTCAAATATGTCTACAAAGGACATGATAAAGCCAATCTTGAAATTTGCCAAACTAATATCCACCATGATGAAACACATCAATTCATGGATTCAAGATACGTGAGTGCACCGGAGGCAGCTTGGTGAATATTTGCTTACCCGATGCATAGACAATCGCACTCCATTATTCGCCTTGCCGTACATCTCCCACATTCTCAACCGCTTTTTTTTCATGAGGATGACTCTGTTGACAACATAAGTTACACAATGCACAGGAAATCCACTCTTATGGCGTACTTTGAGCTCAATGAGAATGACCCGCATGCTCATGATTACTTATACCGCCAAATTCCAGAGCACTATGTTTGGAAACAAGGTGAATGGGAAATTAGAAAGCGAGGAGGTTCTTCAGTTATTGGAAGAATGTATACTATCAGTATGAAAGATCAAGAACGGTACTATTTAAGGTTGTTGTTACTACATGTCAAAGGAGCAACAAGTTTTGACAACATAAAGACTGTTAATGAAGTCACATACCCAACTTTTAAAGAGGCAGCATTAGCTCTTGGATTGCTCTTCGATGACAGTGTTTGGAGAAATACTTTATTGGATGCCTGTGTTCTCAACATGCCTGCACAGCTTCGTGATATGTTTGCATATATATGTATTTCTGGTCCTCCAGCTCATCCATTGGAGTTGTGGCAAGAATTTAAACAAGACTTTATGCAAGACTACTGCCATGCATATCACTCCAACACTGAGGAGTGTGAGAATTGTGAAGGATATGCAATGACAGATGTCCAAAATGTTCTAAAATTTCATGGCAAAACTTTTACTGATTTTAATCTACCACGACCAAAAAGAAAGCCACACATTGCTCCACTATACAACAAGGATGATGAGTTAAGAAGAGCTCAGCAAATGAAAGCTACTTTAAATGACCAACAACTTTTGGCCTATGATGCAATCAATCAAGCTTTACACGATAGAAGTGGACAACCTAAGTGCTTTTTCATTGACGGTCCAGGTGGCAGTGGCAAAACATATCTGTATGATTTATTAATTCATGAACTAAGAGGAGAAGGCGAAATTGTCTCACCTGCAGCCAGTACAGGGATTGCAGCTAACTTACTGCAAGGAGGAAGAACCATCCTTTCGCTTTATGGCATACCAATTCCAATAAATGAAACATCCGTTTCCAGAATTAAAAATGATACAGATGCTGCACAACATTTGAAAAGTACCAAACTTTTCATTATTGACGAGTCCACTCTTTTATCTAAATATGCATTGCATGTGATAGATCAACTTTTACGCGATGTCATGACAACAGATATTTCCAAGAAAAATACAACACCTTTTGGAGGAAAAGTCATTGTTCTAGGAGGAGACTTTCGACAGTGTCTGCCTATCATCCCACATGGTACAAGAACTGACATTATAGAGAGTTGTATTAAATACTCCCGACAATGGCAGCTTTTCACTCAATTGCCACTCTTCAACAACATGCGTTCCATTGATCCTGATTATAGCAGTTGGTTACTTCAACTGGGAAATGGTGAATTGTCCAATGATTTCAACCTTGGAGATGATATCATTGAAATCCTACAAGACATGATCTGCACTGTCTCACTCATACTTGCTATATTTGGGGAAAACATTCTCATTGATGTACATAACAATGAAAGCATTCAGATTGCTGCATCACATGCCATTCTTTGCCCTAAAAATGACCATGTGGACATGGTGAACTCTAAGGTCATGGATTGCATTGCTGGTGAATACACTGAATACATTAGTGATGATTCCATTGATCCTGATGAGACTGAAGATCCTGATCAATATCCAGTGGAATTTTTAAATTCACTCACACCAACGGGAATGCCTTCTCATCGCCTCAAATTAAAAATCGGTACCATTGTCATGCTTTTGCGCAACTTTAACAGCAGAAAAGGTCTTTGCAATGGGACTCGCTTGATTGTCATCGCTTTGTTTGACAATCTGATTCAAGCAAAAGTCATTACTGGGTCTGCAGAAGGAAATGTGGTGTTTATTCCAAGGATTGATTTATCTCCATCAGAGACTGGATTACCTTTCAAGTTAAGACATCGACAATTTCCCTTGAAGCCTGCTTTTGCCATGACCATCAACAAATCCCAAGGCCAAACACTGGAGAAAGTAGGGATTTTTTTGCCAGAACCCGTTTTTGGACATGGACAGTTATATGTGGCTTTTTCACGAGTGAAAAGACGATGCAATGTTAAGGTGAAAGTGCTGGATACACCCATTCAAGGAAAGTTGGTGCCTAATTCTGAAAAAGTCTTTACTAAAACTATTGTCTATAAGAATATTTTATCTTAAATTCTTTAGATATATATTACATTTCCAATAATGATGGATATAACAATGAAAGCATTCACATTGCTGCATCACATGCCATTCTTTGCCCTAAAAATGTCCATGTGGAAATGGTGAACTCTCAGGTTATGGATTGCATTGCTGGTGAATACACTGAGTACATTAGTGATGATTCCATTCAGACTGAAGATTCAGACCAATATCCAGTGGAATTTTTAAATTCACTCACACCAATGGCAATGCCTTATCGCCTCAAATTACAAATTGGTACCATTGTCATGCTTTTGCACACCTTTAACAGCATAAAAGGTCTTTGCAATGGGACTCGCTTCATTGTCATCACTTTGTTTGACAATCTCATTCAAGCAAAAGTCATTACTGGGTCTGCAGAAGGAAATGTGGTGTTCATTCCAAGGATTTATTTATCTCCATCAGACACTGCCTTACCTTTCAAGTTAAGACATCGACAATTTACCGTGAAGTATACTTTTCCCATGACCATCAACAAATCCCAAGGCCAAACACTGGAGACAGTAGGGATTTTTTTGTCACAAACAGTTTTTGGACATGGACAGTTATATGTGGCTTTTTCACGAGTGAAAACACGATGCAATGTTAAGGTGGAAGTGCTGGATACACCCATTCAAGTCAAATTGCTGCCCAGTAGTGAAATACTCTTTACTCAAAATAATCTCTCTAATATTTTATTTTAAATTCTTTAGATACATATTAGATTTAGATATAGTTACTTTCTAATTAAACATAAATATTATAATAAGTTAGTTTACCCATACATGTATAAGAATAGAAAACAAAATAATACCAAAAAATTTTTTTTAAATATAGAAAAAGATATTATAATTAGTTATTAGATATAAAAGTTATTTAAGAAATATAGTCGTTACTGTTCAATTTTACTAAAAATATAGTGTATAAAAATATTTTACTTAAAATTCTTTAGATACATGTTACATTTAGATACATAGTTATTTTTAGATTATACACAAATATTACTATATTAATTTGTTTAGCAATAGATGTATATCAAAATAAATAAATCAAAATACCTAAAAACTTAGTTTAGTTATAGATAAAGACATTATAACTTATTAGATATAAACGTTATTTCAGATATATAGTCGTTATTTTCACTTTTCTCTAAAAATAGTGTGTAAAAATATTTTACTTTCAATTCTTTAGATACATATTACATTTAGATACATAGTTTCTTTCTAATTAAACACTAATATTACAATAACTTAATTTAGCTATAGATGTATAGGAAAACAAATATACAAAAATATCAAAAATATTAGTTTTGTTATAAAGACATTATAATTAGTTTTTAGATAGAAAATAGTTATTTAAAATATATAGTAATTACTTTTTTAGCTTAGAAAATTTCTTTTAAATTT
The DNA here is from genome assembly GCA_033576535.1 of Allobates femoralis. Taxonomy (NCBI): domain Eukaryota; kingdom Metazoa; phylum Chordata; class Amphibia; order Anura; family Aromobatidae; genus Allobates; species Allobates femoralis. Next base: position 14,166,556 of record JARQOC010000007.1, on the reverse strand, counting down.
TCATTGTATATGTATGTAAACACACATTTTTTTTGTATATTGTAGATGTGTATCATCTAAATGCTTGCATTTAGTGATAAGAACCTGAAGCTTCAGCAGGATAGCTGCTGCGAGATTTCATTTTCTTTTTACACAGGGTGAGGTTTTTGTGAACAGCTAAGGCTGCCTTCACACTTGCAGATGGATCTGCAGCGTTTTGCAGATGCATCTGCAAGTGTGAGCATGCTGACCGCGGCCCCTATGTTTATAATAGGGCGCACGCGGTGTGAAAGCTCTCATTCACTCCTATATGTGTACTGTCAGCAGGCGTATGCCTGCTTACAGATCACACTCTCCCGCCCGCAGCATGGACGCTACATCTCGCGTCCACAGTGCGGACGGGAGTGTGTGATCTGTCAGCAGGCATACGCCTGCTGACAGTACACATATAGGAGTGAATGAGAGCTTTCACACCGCGTGCGCCCTATTATAAACATAGGGGCCGCGGTCAGCATGCTCACACTTGCAGATGCATCTGCAAAACGCTGCAGATCCATCTGCAAGTGTGAAGCCAGCCTAAGTCTGCCTTCAGACTTGCAGATGCATCTGCAGCATTTTAAAGATGCATCTGCATGCAAACGGCAGCTCCTATCTTTACAATGGGACTTTTGGTCTCTGCAGATGCTTGCAGACAGCCGTGCGCACCCCTTTACTCCGATATGTGATCTCTGCACAGGCGCATGCCTGCATACAAATCACACAATCCCGCCTGCACCAGGGATGCAACATGTCGCGTCCCTGGTGTGGAGGAGAGTCTGTGATCTGTACAAAAGCATCTGCCTGCGCATAGATCACATATAGGAGTGAATGGCTGCGCACGCCTGTCTGCAAGAATCTGCAGACACCGTCTGTTCCATTATAAAGATAGGGACTGCCGTCTGCATGTACATGCTTGCAGATGGATCTGCAAAACGCTGCAGATGCATCTGCAAGTCTGAAGGCAGCCTAAGAGATGGGTGGGACGGCTGTTCACACACATCTCTATCTTGAAGTGTGTTCTGTACATATAAATACATATAGACACATAGGTACATATTTAGACACATAGGTACATATTTAGACACATAGTGAAAGAATAGACATTTTGATTTTAAATCTGAATTATTCTGCTATTTCTTGAATTTTTAGTTGGAAAAAAAACAATTTTGCCACTTGCTGCCTAATGGTGACCTACAGTACTCTTAATGTAAGTTGCATGAAATGTTTATGGAATTTGTCGTTTACTTGCCGTAGTTGCGGCACATGTGCTTTCGACAGTTTCAATCGCTAAAATCAGTTAGCTCTCATTTTTAGTGGTTGCATTTTGTCAATCTGTTAAAGCTCTGCTTGCCGTATTTACTGCAAGCTAAGTGCAAGTTCCATATTTATTACATGTTACTTGCTGAAAGTTAGCTGTAGGTAGTCCCTTTTGTGCCAAGTTCAGAAATTGTATTTGGTTATTCAATACTTTCTGCAAATAGCCAAAAAATATCTGCTTTAAAAGGAGTCTAACTATTAATTATTAGGGGATATCGAACATCAATGCACACGTGCAATAGAAGTTTATGAATCAAGTGAGCAGTTTATTTACAATTCCGAGGTGAAGCGACAGACTAACGTTTCGGCCAAGTTATTGGCCTTGTTCACAGAGTCGCTGAAAAACATTTACAGTGAGTAACACAAGGATGCTGTATTTACAAAGTTTCAGTATACGTGTGAGAATATATACGTATCTACATATATACACATGGAGGAAATCTCATAGTTTGGATCAGTATGTATAGTGGTGCTTGCACCAGACCATTAGCTTAATAGGTTTTAAGGATAAAGGAGATGAAAAGGATTCAACATACTGGAGAGGTCATGGAGGTATATAGGTAGTAGAGTTATAGATATGCTTATGTGGCTGAACATACCCTAGGATGTTGAGGCTTGAGATATGGTAATTCATACAGTAGGTATATAAGGTAACTTTGTTAGGGAGGTACCTGTGGAGTTGAATGCATTTAAATTAGGGCAGCAGTATAAGTACAAGGTGTTGCAGAGAAGATAGATATTATCATGGTGTAGTAGTGGGCAAGAGCCTGGTGATACCAGATCCTAAACAGCAAGAGAGCTTAGTGAATGGAGAGTATATGGTATCAAAAGTGGTTAAGGTGAGAGATAATATGCTATCATATAGTGAAGGGGGCAAACTGCTTAATCTGTGTATAACAGATTCATTGTGTCACAGGATGAGGTATATATACACACATAGTTACCCTGGGGAAAGCTGTACAATATCTCAGCCTGCCGTAGTAGCTGATCACCTGTATGGAGGTATGGTAGAGCAGGGCTCTCTGAGTAAATAGGGGAGGAAACATAAAGTATAACATCAGATTTAGTGGGAAAAGTGAGATACTTAGCTTAGTGGAAGATTCTGGTCTCACATGGGTTGGTGGCGCAGTGTGGAAAGCTGACACAACTGTGTCCAAGCTGATGGCTGGCAAGTGCTGCAGGGAGCGCGCTCCCTTATATCCTGTCAGACCGGTGGCCAGGCCGGTACTGACGCTAGACGCCGGCGCGTGCGCACTAGGAGCGGGTGACGTCACCGGAAGTGACGTTCCGCGCCTAGAGGCAGTGTAATGGGAAACTCTATGGGGATGTCAGGGGGCGTCACCGGAAGTGACGAATCATAACAAGCGTTTAGTAGGTAACCATGGGAGATCGGAACGCTGCCTGTGTGTGGCGGTTATGGTAGTGGCAGCAACATACTGCTAGGGAAGCTGCTAAGGCAAGAGTGGTGGTGGAAAAAGGAAAATGGAGGGGGAAAAAAAAGGGGGGGGAAAAAACCAAGGGCGCCCCTATAGTTGTATGGTGTGATAGGTGCAGGGTCCTGGATCCATTTGTTTAGAATGTAAGTGAATGGGTAAATAGGTCTGTTATCAGTGAACATAGCCATAGTATTCTTACATACAATGAAGATGGGGCAGATGTTACAATTAAGACAACACCTGCTTACAGTTATACTGATGATAAAACATATGGCAACGGCATACAGTATACAATACGCATGTAAAACATGATATTAAACATGTGTAGATGATGACCTGAAAATGAAAACAGTAATTGGAAAAGCATAACATAAAAATGATCAGGATGGAGTCCAAATAATAAAAGGGGGGGGGGAAAAAACAAAAAGGGGGGGGGGGGGGCTGGGTGTGGAAAAAAGCTGAGTTATACAGTACTTAGGTCTTACCGCTTAGACAGAGGAACACTGTGAAGGTGACTACAGGGAGGCTACTACGTATTTGTCTAGGAGAAAGGAGAGAAGAACCACATTCATATTAGCCAATCTATCTCGCGGTTGAGACCCTTAGGAGTTAGTGTGTCGAGAGTATAGATCCAATAGGTTTCCCTTTGGCGTAATAGTTGTACATGATTACCCCCTCGTTTTGGTCTCTGGACTTGTTCCAATACTTGAAAACGCAGTTGTGAAACGTTATGTTTGGCCTCGTGGAAATGTGCTGGTAGTGGTAACCAGTTTTTTTCCGTTCTTATGGTTGATTTGTGGCTGGAGATACGATCCCTCACTGCCTGAGTGGTTTCACCGACGTATAACAAGCCACAAGGACATTTCACTATGTAGACTACAAAATTGGTTTCGCAGGTGAAATAACCTTTGATGGGATAAGCTTTACCGGAGCGCGGGTGAACTACCTCATGCCCTCTGATGATATTTGAACAGCATCGGCATGTGCGCCCTAAACAAGGAAATGTGCCAGATCTCCTTTGTCCTGACAGGGTAGTTTGTTGTAGATGCGGTGTAGTGGGCATGTCAGCTCTGACCAGTCTGTCTCTGATATTCACAGGTCTTTTTGTGCACATGATGGGTTGATGTTGGAACTCTTTAATCAGTGGGTATGCTTTGGTCAGGAGTGGCCAGTGAGTACGTATGAGTTTGTGTACTCGTAAAATGGCAGGGTGATAGTTATGGACAAAGGGAAGTCTAGGAGTATTCCGGTCTGCCTTGTTGGTAGTTTGACTTGTGTCAGATAGGGCTAGTGTCAACTCGCTATCCAGTAGTGGAGAGGGGTAATTACGTGCCTTAAACTTATCGGACATCTCTTTCAGCCGATTGGCTCTCTTGGTCTCATCAGTTACTATCCTGGTTACCCTCTTGAACTGTGACCTGGGAAGACTATTTTTGGTGTATTTCGGGTGACAGCTGTCAAATCTCAGGAGGCTGTTGCAGTCCGTGGGTTTGCAAAAAAGATCGGTTGTCAATCTGCCCTGGGAATCTTTCAAAACTCTAGTGTCTAGAAAAGTCACCTCCTCATGGTGGTGCGTCATTGTGAATGTCAGACCGGGTCTGGTCTCGTTGAGCATATTATGAAACTCATGTAGGCTGAGTTCAGTACCTTGCCAAATACAAAAAATATCATCGATATAGCGAACCCACAAAATCACATTATCAATAAAGTTTTGGTTGGTGTAGATGAACTCACGTTCAAAACGGTCCATGTATATGTTTGCATAGGCCGGCGCAACGTTCGAGCCCATAGCGGTCCCACATATCTGTAAAAAGAATTCGTCCTCAAACCGGAAAAAATTCTCCCTGAGTACTAAATCAAGTAGATCCATACAGAGGTCCTGGGTTTTGGTATCAGTTTTGGCTTCATGTAAAATGAGTTGTACGGCCCTCATCCCGTCATCGTGTTTAATGGACGTATAGAGGCTATTCACGTCAAATGTACAGAGAATACTGTCATTAGGGATGTTGTGTAGGGTCCGTAATTTCTCAAGGAAAGCACCAGTGTCCAGGATGAAAGATCGAGTTTGGTGTGTGTATGGTGTGAGGATTTTTTCCAGGAATATCGACAGTGGGTTGAGTATGGAGTCGGTGGAAGCAACTATCGGTCTACCCGGTGGGTTGTGGAGATTCTTATGAATCTTTGGTAACGTGTATAATACCGGGGTTATTGGGTGAATGTTGGTGAGGTATGTCTTTGTTTTGTTATCGATGGCTCCGTGTTGTAAATGTTTGGATAGTGTGGCTTCGATTTTCCTGCGAATGTTGTATGTTGGGTCAGATTGTAATTTTTTGTAAGTGGTGGTGTCAGCTAGTTGTCGCCTGATTTCATTGACGTATTGGATCCTGTTCATGACCACTATGGCTCCACCCTTGTCCGCTGGTTTGACAACGATGTTGTTATTCTCCTTTAAGGAAGTAATGGCTTGTTTGTCAGAGGCAGATAGGTTATGGCGGACTGGGAGGAGGCCAATGCGTTGATCATGAATAGTTTCCTTTATATCCCTGTCTAAGAGATTCACAAAGGTTTCAATGGCATGATAAGTTTTGGGTGGTATAAAACTACTAACGTTGCGTAGACCCAGTGTATCGATTGACATGGCAGGTCTCTCAATACGCTCGTGTATTGTCCCCAAGCTGTTGGCACTAGGGAGTGGGGTGTCATTGAAGTGTACCTTCAACCTTAGGTTCCTATAGAAACGTTGGAGGTCCTTCTCTAATTGGAAGGAATCCCAACGTGGTGTTGGACAAAAAGAAAGACCCAAATTTAAAACTTTTAGTTCTAAAGGAGAGAGTGAATAGTCAGAAATATTGATCACTATATTTGGACTCCTACCTGAGATCGTAGTATCATCTGCCGGTCCGAATCTCTTCCTCCTAGACCTCCTGGTGGGACGGCGGTTATGTCTAAAAAATGGGGTCTTGGTATTGATGCCCCTCCAGAGTCGCTCCCGGATCCTGCGGAAGAGGTTGCCGGTGAGGCTCCCCCTGACGGTGTGGGACCTCCATGGGGGCGACGTGGTTTCGGATATCTCGGTCTGCGTGGAATGGGATCTTCCCATCTATAGACTTTATTAGACAGGTAGTCCTCAGTGTCCCTTAGAAATTTCGTGCGTTTCCGCTCTTCCAATGTTTTACGATGATTTGTTAGAATGGTATCAGTTTTCTTTTTGATGTTGTCCAATTCGGTGCCGCTGATGGTGGAGAAAAGTTGAGTCTCTATAGCGGAGATCTTGTCCTCTGTTTCTTTGATGGCAACCTGCAGGTGTTCGATGGTTAATAGGATAATGTCAAAGGAACACTTGTTTAGGATTTTCTGGTAGGTTTCGCAGTATTTGTTGTTGTCAGCGAAGAGAGTAGGACGGAGGTTGCAACGAAGCCCCCTGGGTATTTTTCCTTGACGGAAATATTCGCCCAAGGTTGCACAGTGTAGTTCGTATCCAATAAGTTTTTTCTTTTCTTTCTCCCAATCCTTTGTTTTGATCTCTTTACTAGGTATGTGGAGAAAATCGGATCCAGTCCGTATTTTTGCTAGGATAGATGGTCCTGCAGCATCATCATACATGTACGTCTGGGATGTCATGAGACTTGTAGGTGCTGAAAACCCAAATAATGATATAGGAAGTTCGAAGGTTAGCACTCAATTATGGTGATGGTCACGGTGCAATTGAAAGGGGCCAGAGGTCCCGTAATCAAGACATGTTTTTCAGCGACTCTGTGAACAAGGCCAATAACTTGGCCGAAACGTTAGTCTGTCGCTTCACCTCGGAATTGTAAATAAACTGCTCACTTGATTCATAAACTTCTATTGCACGTGTGCATTGATGTTCGATATCCTCTTGATTACGGGACCTCTGGCCCCTTTCAATTGCACCGTGACCATCACCATAATTGAGTGCTAACCTTCGAACTTCCTATTAATTATTAGGGATAGAGTAGAGTAGGTCCCACCAGCTGTAAGGCTACCTTCCCGTGGTTGGTGGGGAAACATGTACTGGCTCAATCATAGATTATTAATATTCATATATAAATTGAATATACGTAATCTGTACAAAACATCTGTGCCAGTATCTGTACGGAAAGCCTTGCCTTAGAATCATGACATGTACTACACTGACATATACCATACAAATATTGGTAGTTGATATATAGATATCATGTCTTATGTGCATTATTGTCAAATTTGAATGAATAATGTATATATGCATGGTACAACCCCATTCTTTAACATTGGGCTGTCATCTATCATGGAATAATAGGATTATTACTTAAAACTCTAATTTAATAAACTATACACCGATTCTAGAATCCCGATGCAATCGCATCGGGCTCACAGCTAGTAGATTATAAGAGACTGGCTAAAGAACTGGCAACCCACCTTGCAGAGGAGTTCAGACAAACAGTTGCAGAGCTGGTGGCATCCAGCACAAAAGATATAATTTTCCCATCGCCACGACAGCACCCACTGAGAGAGGGGATCCGCCCCCAGGGACAGGAAACCTACAGATAAAAAGGGGCGGTCCCCCTCGCCTCCTCAGTTGGTTTCCTGTCCCTGATGGGAACCTACAGATAGCATGTCCTGTGCTTACCTGGGTCCAATCAGCCTCTGTGCGGTGTCTGTGGGAACGGCAGGGCCTGGGGCTTCAGAGGCAGCATTGGGAATTCCTGTTTCAGGCTCTCCCTTCGTCTGAGTATTTCCATGCTGACAGTGCTGGGGTGCCACCCTGTCGCATGGGGGGCGCAGGAGCACTGTAGTTGTCAGGGCTCCTCCTGTGTGGTTTGAGGCCTGCTGCACATTTGGCGGCTCCTTCTAGGGCCTGGGCTCCTCCTTGGACACGTGGGGGGCGCTGTGGTGGGCGCTGGTGCAGTGCCTTCTGCTCCATTTGCACCTCTGGCAGCTCCTTCTGGGGCACACTGGGGCGCTGTGGGCACTCGTATCGGCGCCGCCGGTCCTGCGGGTGCCTCCGGCGGGTCTGCATGGCGGGAGCAATGCGTGGCGCACGCCCGCGCTTCCGGGTTGGGGGATGCGCATGCGCAGTGGCTCTCTGCGCTCCGACCCGGAAGTGAGGTAATTTCCACTTCCGGGTTACCGGGAGGTGGCCAGGGGGAGGAGGTGTGCAACGCAGGCGTGCGGCGCCTTGTGGCGGCTACCATGTCCTCTCCTGAGGCTTCTGAGGGGCGCCCTCTGAGTGAAGAGGTGCGCAGCAGCAAGATTTAGTCCTATGGCCGTTCCAGGGATGTGGCTCCACGGACAGGAGTGAGAGTATCCCACTCGAGCTGGACCTCCACCTCCGGATCGGTACATGAGATATGCGGTGAGTACAGGCTGTGCCTTTTTTCTGACACTGTCCTCCTTGTCTGTGTCCCTCTACTGGAGTTACGAGGGTAAGAGGGCGAGGCACCAGCAACGTGCTCTGTGTCCCCAACTTCTCCCTGATTCTTGGACGAAACGCCTGTGCCAATCTTGTCTTGAGACAATAGTGTGTGAGGAGTCCTCTGGGCCTGATATCAGGGCTAGGATTCGGGAGGAATTGCTGATTGTCACTTGTTGTTTGAGCCTGGGAACGGTAAGATTTGCACGGATTCTTCTGATTCTTCCTCGTGATCCTAATCTGAGGGGGAGGGAAGGTCCTGTTTTCCATTGGTTAGTATTGAAGATTTGATCAAATCTGTCCGTGTTACCATGGGGATTTTTTTTTTTTTTTTTTTCCCATTCTTTATTTAATTTTAAAGTTTAACATAACATGGTACATAAAACATATTATTGTATATGCTTCTGGAATCAAGCAGTACCTTTATATTAACCAAATAAACATAATGTACAACCTAAACAATTGGTTTCTCAGTTTGCTTTGTTGTTCAAACGGCTCCATATTTACTAAGCTTTTTAAATTGTTCGGTTATGAAGTCCTATAATATCATTACAGTGTAACTATGTGCCTATAAAGATATTATCCTCCCATGGCTGTTGACCGGCGGGCACATTCGTCACCTCCAAGGGGGCCTCCTCGGGCTCCCCCTAGACAATAGCATGATATTGCATATAGTTTGGGGGTTATCTAACGGTCGCTGCGGTCCTCTGGTCAATTATACCATGGGATTTTTTTACTCTAAGGAGGTCTAGGCGTCCCCGGATATTTTGTTTGCCGGCCTTTCCTAGAAACAGCGCTGTGTCTTTCTGGTCAATTCTCCACTGACTGTAGTGATTCAGCGGGAGTGGGACAAACTGGTGCGCAGAGGTTCGCTTCCTTCATCCTCCGAGTCGTTCTCCCTTTACTGATGAAGTTTTGTTTCCTTGTTCTACGGTTCCTAATGTACCCGCGGCAGTCGCCTCGGCTTCTGGCCATTCGTCCCTACGGGTGGATGTTTCTGGACTACTTTCAGCTCCATTCGGTCGCACGGCGGATATGCTCCTTAGACATTCCTGGGAGTCCTGCGCAGGGGCCTTTAAACCTGCCGTCTCAACTACATGTACGGCATGGTCCTTATTGGTCTGGTTTGATCATTTTGAGTATTGACTTATGAATGGTATTTCAAGGGAGGCGTTGCTTTCCTCACTTCCGCTGATCAGGAGGGCGCTGCTTCTTTGGCGGATGCCTCGGCTGATTCTTTGCGGTTAGCGGCTTGTTCGGCGGGCCTTTCTACCTTGGCTCATCGTGCTTTATGCCTTAAAGGGCTGGAAGGGGGATGCACAAGCCAACTCGGTTATGTTCCTTGCCATGTCAGGGAGGGCATGTAGGCATGGATGAAGCCCCATACGGCCCATGCCAGATGGGACAACAAATGGGTCGACAAGGCTTCATCGGCCAATGGTGCACTCTTTGGTTCCTCTTCCTGGAGGGATCATATGTTCCATTAGTCCTGTACCTCCGGTAGGGGACAGGTTACGTCTTTTTTCCACATGTTGGCAAGCTATTTCTTCTGGTCTTTGAATGTTGAGGTTTTTTCTCCAGAGTTTTTTTCGTGCAGACTTCCCCTCCGTCTCCTTTGCAGCAGCTGGCTCTGGAGTTGGAGATTGGGAGTTTGTTGGTGTGGCTATTCTTGTTGGAGGTCCCTGGGAACCTGGAGGATGGGGGGTTTACTCCCCCTTTTTCCTAGTCTCTGACCATGATGGGTCCTTCCTGACTATTATTAACTTAAAGCATTGAACACTTTTTTGCTGTTCTGGTTGCAAAATGGCGTCAATTCACTGTGCTATTAAGGTCCTGTTTCCTGGGTGTTTTATGGCTGGGCTGGATTGACAGGTGCAGATTGCCATCTGCTGCTTCATCCAGATCATCTGGAGTTCCCCCGGGTGGCCATCACGTTCGCTGGTCGGCTCCAGCTTTTTCCCTTTGCAGCTCTGCTGTTTGGCCTCGCCATGGCCCCACATATTTTCACCAAAGTGATGTCAGGGTGATGAGTTTTTTACGTCATCAGGATTTCTTCCGTTCCGTATCTTGATGATTGTGTGATATGTGGGATATTCAGCTTCTCAGTGCAGTGATCGCCTGTCACGGACCATTTCTTTTTTTTTTAGAATTGGGGCTGGTTGATCGACTGGGATAGGTCGGGGATGGTTCCTCTGCCTTGTCAATCCTTCCTGGGTCTACACCTGGATTCTGTGAGTCTGCTGGGCTTTTTGCCAGTGGCCATGAGGCAGGTGTTACTCGCCAGAGTTGAGTTGGCGGTTCGCCATCCTCACATGTCCTTGCGATCGGCTATGTCTTTGTTGGGGGTCCTTGACGTCTGGTATTACGGCAGTGCTGTGGGCTCAGTTCCACACCGAAGGTCTTCAACGGGAGATTCTCTGTACTGAGGTGGAGTTGCAGGGGTCCCTAGACAGCTTTCTTTCCCTTTCTTCGGTGGTCGTCGCTTCCTCTTTCTGGTGGTTGTCTCTGGGTATCCTCTCTCAGGGGGGTTCCATGGGTGGTCTCCCCATCGGAGGTGACAGTCTCGGATGCTAATACAGAAGGGTGGGTTGCCCATCTGGGGTCGCTATGGGACCAGGGTCAGTGGTCAGTCCAAGAATCGGCTGCTTCTTCTAATGACGGGCTCTTAAGTCGCTTCTTCAGGCGTTGCTTCACTTTCTCTCGCGGTTGGATTCCCAGCACGTTGGGATCAGGACGGATATTTTGTCTTGTGTCGCGTATATCTGTCATCAAGGCTGTACACGCTCACTGCCTCTGAGGTCTCCTGCATCACGGTTTCTCCATCTGGTCGAACGTCATCTCCTGTCCCTCGCAGATCTTCATCTCGAATGGCCGGTCCGCTCCACGGCAGATTTTCTGAATCGGCCTGCTCTACGTCAGGGCGACTGGACATTGCGCAGCCGTGGGTTCTGGTGGATTGTGGGCCTCTGGGGTCTCCCGGACACCGCTCTGTTCGATACCGGGGCAATTTGCCGGGTCGGGCAGTTTGCCTCACTCATTGTCCGTGGGGTGGTGGACGCTCTCCAGGTCCCTTGGTCGTTCCCTCTCGCTTATGCCTTTCGTCCGAGGTCTCTTCTTCCATTGCTCATCAGGAAGATCAGTGAGGATGGAGCGAGGGTCTTTCTCGGTGCTCCTTTCTGGCCAAGGAGACCGTGGGTTTCATGTCTCCGAGCCATGTCCCTGTCGGATCCTTGGATCCTGCCGTCATCCCCGTCCCTGCTGTCTCGGGTCCGCTTCGTCCTTCCTCTTGTGCACGGTCTCCTCTTGACGGCGTGGACTTTGTGAGGCGGTTATCTGATGGTCTGGTATCTACCCTTCTTGTGAGTAGTACGGCTTCTCCCACTAATATGTACTGTTGGATATGGCGTGATTTCTTGTGTTTTCCCCTTTCTGAGGTGGTCCCTACCTGGGCTATTCTGGAATTTCTTCCCCGGGGAAGGGACTTGGGGTTTTCAGTTAGTTCCCTTCATGTTCAGGTTTCTGCCTTGGAGACTTGACATGGGGCTCATGGTGTGGGAGCTAGGTGGCTTGCTCGATTTATTTCTGCTTGTGCACTCGGTATTCTGGTTCACTTTGCCAGTGTGCCTCCTTGGGTCCTGAACTTGGGTTTGGAGTCGCTTACTGGTGTTCCATTTGAGCCATTTGCCTCTTCCTCTCTGATGGTTCTTTCCCTTAAGATTTCCTTGTTAGTTGTCCTTCCCTCTGCTCGGCGGGTTAGTGCCGCTCTGGTTCTCTCCATAGACCCTCCGTTCTTGTCGGTCTTTCCTGATAGGGTAGTGCTGTAACCTGCTCTCTTTCTTCCCTACGGTGGTTTCTAGGTTCGCTGTAGTCAGGTGATTGTCCTACCCTCCTTTTATCCTGCCCGGTTCCCCTGCTGAAGCAAAGGTTCCTGCTCTCAATGTTAGACGGGCCGTCCTCTCCTACATTGATTTACTTCAGGCAGGGAGGTAGTGTAGGGCTATGTTTGTCTCCTTCCAGGGCCTGAGGAAGTGGTCTGGAGTCTCCAGGAGTACCTTGTCCCGCGGGATCAGAGATGCTGTTGGCTGGGCGTACGAGTCTTCGGGTGTGCCTCCTCCGGATGGTATTCGGACCTATTCCACTGGGTCAATGGCTTCCTCCTGGGCTGAACGGGCTGTTGAGGTGATATGTAAGGCGGCATCCTGGGTCCTTACCTTCTCCTTTTTATGCCCTTTATAGGCTCATCTTATCTTCCGTTTCTGTTGGGTGTTTGGGAGGTCTGTCCTCCACACGGTTGTCCCACCCTGAGTATTGATCTCTGTAAGTCTCTCAGTGGGTGCTGTCATGGCGATGGGAAAAGACCAGGTTACTTACCGGTAGTCTGGTTTTATGGAGCCACGACAGCACCCACTCACTTCCCGCCCTTGGTTGCTTTCCACAGCTTGGACCTTTTTGTGTGGCACACGTGTGGTGGTGTGGTTTTTTTATTGTCTGGTTTGAACTTGTACTAATTAGCAGTTCCTCTCGGTCTCTAACACAATTGAGGAGGCGAGGGGGACCGCCCCTTTTTATCTGTAGGTTTCCTGTCCCTGGGGGCGGATCCCCTCTCTCAGTGGGTGCTGTCGTGGCTCCATAAAACCAGACTACCGGTAAGTAACCTGGTCTTTCTGAGATGGGTCAGCATGCACACAGACTGCAGGAGGCTGAAGCCAGAACTGCAGAAGCAGAGGACAGAATACTGGAGCTTGAGCAGCAGGTGCAGGATCTACAAAAGCAATCCTTCTATGCTATATCCAAACTTGATGATATAGAGAATAGATCCAGAAGAAGCAATCTGAAAATTGTAGGTCTCCCTGAGTCTGTCTCTTCTGCCCAGCTGGACTCAATTTTTGAGGTTGAACTTCCTAAAGAATTGGGTCTCACCCACAAATGCAGGACCGAACGAACTCATAGAATAGGTCCCCCCAAGACCCCGGTCAAAAGTGATCCTAAGGGGGGCTCTGCACGTACTACTGACCCAGACAAACCTAGACATGCCATTGCCAAATATCTTCACCACAGGGACAAAGAGGAAACTTTGCGTGCCTATAAAGCGAGGAAACGGCCCCTTACGATCCTAGGATATAAAGCCCTCGTATTTGCAGACTATTCTATTGAGTAACCAAACGCAGAAGGGCATTCAGCGAAGTATGTACTCTTCTGGTCAAAAGAAACATTCGTTTTCAATTAAACTATCCAGCCACCCTAAGATTCAGGGCACACACAGGTGAACTGGTAGCTTTCACTGACCCTACAGAAGCAATGAAACTAATTAATAACAAGAACGCTTCCTCTGAAAGCAACAGATCGAGCCCAAACAACCAGCAGGAAAGAGATAGAGCCACTGGAACTGACACGGTTATAATAGACCAGATGCCACCCTTGAGATCGTACAGACTGAGGTCGGAGTCCCTGATGGATCATCACCCCCAGGAGAAAAATCTTACGCCGAGACAACAACGTCCAACAACACCTAGATGGAACAAAAAGAAAAATACAGGACAACCCACTTGACTGGTCACCACAACTGACAGAATTTTTACTCCAGTATCAAGGCGAGAGCTCTAGTTCGGTTCGGTTACAGGGGTGCGCTACCCTATTTTAAACTGCATCCATATCTATACACCGAACTGCAATAGATCCCTCTTCCCCAGTCCCTTTTTCCCTTCCCCCTTCCCTTTTCCCCCCTCCCCCCCCCAAAAAAAAAGCAAAAAAAAAAAAACGTCCCCTCCTCCCTTCTCCCCCAGACCCTCCTTCTACCCCCTCCCCTCCCCTCTCCCCCCCCCGAACCTCCCTCCTCCCATTTTACCTCCCTCAACCCCCCCCCCCCCCTTTCCCCCCCTTTTTTTTTTTCTCTCTTTTTCTTCTTTTCTTTTCCTGCTCTTCCAATGGTGAGGGGAAGGAAGAGTTGGTGATGGTATCAATGGTATTAATCTTGCAGTATTACCGACAAGAACACAAGTATATACTAATACATGTTTTAGGTTTTAGGTTCAAGTTATGAGGGACTTAACTCTCATGTTAAATTTATGATGCAATTTGAAGTTTTATTGAGATATGATCTGGGAAGATGGCTATACTAGTACAGGAAGTTAATAGTTAAATATTTAAACATATTTTGGGGATCTGGGAATATTACTGATAAATTAGAGATATCTATTTGGGGAGGAGGGGCTGAGTGGGGATGGGAGACCTACTCTTTTATGCCTCTGCCAAGGAGGAAAAAAGTGAAGTCAACAATTGGAAAGATGGAGGGAGGAGATGGAGGGAGATGGTGGGTGGGGGGAGGGAAGGGTGGGAAAGTGAAAATTGCCTTACCGATAGTATCTTTCAAGATGTATTGTTGTGCTCTGACTCAACCAACCATTGCTTACAATTTTATGAATGCTTGTAGTGTTAGCTATACACCACTAAGTCTGCAACCAAATCTTTCTACCGGAAATACTAATGGTAAAATGGGTTTCATGGAATGTTAAGGGTCTCCGCTCCCCGGCGAAATGAATGATGGTTCTCCGGCACCTCAAAAGACTGGGAGCGGACGTAGCCTTGCTTCAGGAGACACATCTTGAACATTCCGATTTTTTCAGACTTAAAAAATTGTGGGTGGGAGAAGTATTTGGTTCAAGTGCCGTAGATAAAAAAGCAGGAGTCGTGATACTCATCAGCAAATCACTAGCTCACAAGATATTATTATTATTATTATTTATTTATATAGCGCCATTATATTCCAAGGCGCTTTACATGCTAAAAAGGGCAGACTAGGACAAGTAACATAGTAACAATACAAGTAACAATAAATGTTGACAATTCAGTTGTACAGAAACAAGAGGGGAGAAATCCTGTCCACAAAGGCTCACAGTCTACGAGGTGGTCATCAAATTCAGATGGAGAGGGCCGATTGATTCAAATGAATATTGAAATACAAAATATGAACTATAGTTTATATAACATCTATGCCCCTAACTCATCACAAAAAACCTTTTTCCAGAAACTAACATGCCGCCTCCTGACGGACTAAGAAGGCAATAAAATAATGGGAGGAGACTTTAACTGGGTACTTAACGAATTAGAAGATAGAAAACGTGGGGAACTTGCGGGTTCTTGGACAAAAAACGTGTTACCCCCCCTGGATCAAACCCTTTGGAAAACCTATTAAATGACTGCGATTTGGTTGATACATGGCACACGCTACACCCACTGGAAAGGGAATATACCCATTTCTCCCATGTACATAGATCATGGTCGAGACTAGATATGATGTTCACCTCACCTTCACTGTTTCAAAGAGTACTTGACTCAAAGCTAGGGGACATGGTCATATCTGATCATAGTCCAATGATTTTGGAAACAAAATATGTGTTTCCAAAGGGAACCAATTACTTGTGGAGGTTCCCTGATATGTTGACCAGAGAGGAAAATTTTGGCAAACTTCTAAAAGAGTGGTGGGTGGATTATGCTACAAACAATGCAGAACACCTCTCGTCGCCGGGTTTGTTCTGGGAAGCGGCAAAGACGGTCTTGCGTGGCAATATCATGGCTTATAGCATAAAATTAAAAAAGAAAATCAAAGAAAAATATTTATTAGCCAGCGCTACAGTACGAGAGAAATACCTCTTATATAAACAAAATATGTCAGAATCAAATAGAGTGAACTGGTTGACAGCCAAAAAATGCTTCGATGACTGGGCAGCTAAAAGGGAGGATATGTATAGAAGCCATCTAGAGATAGAATTGAACAGATTCGGTGACAAGGCGGGACGTTTATTGGCAAGATTAGCGAAAGGTAGGAGACCTTTCACCCCTATCTTAACAATTAGTGATAAAAGCGGAAAGCTTTGGTCTGACCCCAAAAAAAGTGCTCAGATATTGGGGAAGCACTATTCCACTCTGTACAAAGAACAAGATCCAGACAGAATAGAAGGGGAAGAGTGGTTGAATCATATTAAACTGCCTGGCCTAACTGAAGAAGAGAAAAATTTTCTAAACAATCCCATCTCTATAGGTGAACTAGACGTGGCAATTAAATCCCTGAACACAGGTAAAGCACCAGGTCCAGATGGTTTTAGTGGAAGTTTTTTTTAAATATTGAGAGAACAGATATCCCCAGTTCTGATGGAATTATATAATTCAATCTTGAGAGGTACACCGATCCCTGAGAGAATGAATATGGCCCATATCAAACTGATCCCCAAGCCTGGTAAACCATTGTCTGATCCGGCTAGCTACAGACCAATTTCTCCAATAAACCAAGACTTGAAACTTCTCTTGAAAATTCTTGCTGACAGATTGGCGACAATATTACCCAGATTGATCCAACCTCACCAGGCGGGCTTTATTAGAGGTAGATCGACGGTCACAATGCTCCTTATTGATGTCGAGAGACATAGAACGGACACGAGGGGGGGAGATCCAGCCATGATCACCCTAGACGCTGAGAAAGCATTTGATAATGTGAGGTGGTCATGGCTGGATTGGATCCTTAATTCTATTGGGTTGGAGGGCCCGTTTCGCCAGTTTCTGAGCTCCCTTTATAATAACCCGAAAGCCTGTATAAGTATTCCAGGGTTTTTGTCAGACACATTTAAACTAGAGAAAGGGACAAGACAGGGATACCCGTTGTCCCCTCTCCTCTTCAATTTAGCGATCGAACCATTAGCATTACATCTAGCTGGTCGGAACAAATATGAAGGCCTCAGGGTGGGCGAGAAAGAGGTAAAAATATCCCTCTTTGCTGACGATATTATTCTATACTTGCAATACCCTCAGAGAGATCTTAGGCCAATACTGGATGACATAGGAAAACTAGGTAAACTCTCAGGATTTAAATTAAATAGAGACAAATGTGAAATTCTTTTTCTTAGGGGTGGTCCTCATATCAGACCGAGAGACCTGTTTTGTGGGATCCCTATAGCAAAAAATAGTTTAAAATACCTTGGAGTCCATATAGCTAGATCACCAGATCTGATTTATAAACTAAACTTTCTTCCAATAATAGAAAAAATAACAAAAGAATTGGAAAACTGGAAGAATCTACCGTTATCACTGCTGGGCCGTTGTCATCTCATTAAAATGGTAAGCTTTGCGAGACTGCTCTATCCGCTCCAGACAATACCTATGCTACTAAAACACACCGATATTAAAAGAATTAACCAAGCATTTTCCAAATTCCTATGGGGAGGCAAGAGAGCTAGAATAAAACTAACGACTTTGATGCAGTCAAGGGAGGAAGGTGGATTGAAAGTCCCAGACATCAGAGGGTATAACCTAGCGTGCGTCATGAGAAACATATTAGATTGGATCAACAAGACAACTAAGTTCTCGGATCTAGAATTAGAGAGTGAACACGCGTACCCCTGGGAATTATCTGCAATGTTACACGCCTCAATGTCTGAATTACCCCCTAAGATAAAGAATACATCTATTTATAGAGACACGGTAATAACTTGGAAGGCGGTTAGGAAAAAAATTAACCTATCATGGAGAATCTCTAAAAACTTGAATCCCTGGGCCAGCCCAACTTTTCCACAGGGGGTGGAAAATTCACTATTCCGTCTGTGGAAAGAGAGAGGGGTGGGGACTCTGGGAGATCTCATACACACCGGGGAAAGGAGATGGCTGACTGGAACGGAAATCCTAAATAAATTTAATCTCCCTGTCTCTCACTGGTTGCAATATTTGCAAAGTAAACATCATCTTATGTCGCGATTACAGGATGTTTCTGGTGAAATAGACGGAAAGGAATGGGATGACCTGGTAAAATTACCTCTGACGGATATATCTATATCTTCCATATACAGTAAACTCCAAAATTCCCTTAGACCACTTACCGTATATACTCGTGTATAAGCCGACCCGTGTATAAGCCGACCCCCCTACTTTTGCCCCAAAAATCTGGAAAAACCTATTGACTCGTGTATAAGCCGAGGGCGGACCCCAGCACAGGTATACAGCCCCCAGCAGTGTGGTATACAGCCCCCCCCAGTGGTATACAGGCCTCCCCAGTGGTAGTATACAGCAGCCCCAGTGGTAGTATACAGCAGCCCCAGTGGTAGTATACAGCAGCCCCAGTGGTAGTATACAGCAGCCCCAGTGGTAGTATACAGCAGCCCCAGTGGTAGTATACAGCAGCCCCAGTGGTAGTATACAGCAGCCCCAGTGGTAGTATACAGCAGCCCCAGTGGTAGTATACAGCAGCCCCAGTGGTAGTATACAGCAGCCCCAGTGGTAGTATACAGCAGCCCCAGGGGGTACACAGCAGCCCCCTGGGGGTCCACAGCAGCCCCCAGGGGGTCCCCAGCAGCCCCCTGGGGGTCCCCAGCAGCCCCCAAATGCTGGCACTCCGCCCCCCTTGCAAGGGCCCCCCTTCCCGCTTCTCTTACCATCCCGGTCTTCTGATCAGCGCTGCTCCTCGGCGCTCCGTCCTCGCGGCTCCCGTCCTGCTACATCCGGGATCCCCGGCCGTCGCGCGATGACGTCATATGCCTGCGACGGCCGGAGATCCCGGATGTAGCAGGACGGACGGAGCAGTGAGGAGCACCGAGGAGCGGCGCCGATCAGAAGTCCGGAATGGTAATATAACCATCGGGGGGGGCCCTTACAAGGGGGGCGCGAGTGCCAGCATTTGGGGGCTATATGCACTGCTTCCCCCTGCCGCTGATTGACAGGGGGAAGCAGTGCATATTTAATGAGCGGCCCCACGTGACGGGGCCGCTCATACAGCAGCCTCCTCCAGCCTCCACAGCCCCCACCACAGCCACCACACCATGGGCCCCCGTATAGACCCGTGTATAAGCCGAGGGGGAGACTTTTCAGCCCAAATTTTGGGCTGAAAAACTCGGCTTATACACGAGTATATACGGTATTACCCATAAATTATTCTCCCTATGGAGAAAACACATAGATGACCCAGACCTAATCCCAAAGCTATTAGAAGGGTGGGGATCAGTCAGGAAATCAATCATAAACGAAAAATGGAGAGATTCCCAATATAGATTGTTGCACGGCACTATTAAGGGATTTAACATCCCCCCATCACCGACCAATAGAGAACGTTGGACCCATTGTCCTAAATGTAAGACCTCCATGACTGATCTAGAACATGGGATCTGGTCCTGTACAAAAACGCAAGACTTCTGGAAGGAAGTGGGAGACTTAGCATCGGGACTTTATCCCGAGGAAAACAAAAAGGATCCATTGATGTGGTTGTTTCATTACCCAAACGGGGCGATTGGTGATAAACGGTTACATGTGTTGTTTCATACAATCTCCCTAATAGCAAAGAGACTACTATTACAGCATTGGATTAAAGACTTCGTACCTTCAATGGAAATGATGCATAACACCCTCAGAAAAACATTAGGCCTCGAATCCATTGAAACACTTAGGAACCCTTCAAAGATGACAAAAAATTCTTTAATAAATGGAGACCATATATTTTGAAAACTTTCTCGATTACTGAAATAGCAAGGTTCATGATACCCTACAAACAAACAGAATGGTATGCACTGGAGGATTTGGGAGGTACTCTAGGTAACTTAAGTGTAATGATTAGGTGATAGGGCGGACATTTGCAGGTTTTCTTTATTCTTTTTCTATGACTTTTCTTATAAATATCTTAAATGGAAGATGGTCAGAATTGGAAAAACAGAATTGGAAAGTGTGGAAACTATAGGCAATGGGACACAGATGTTGAAAAGTTTATTGCTATAATTGGTCTGATGTACCTAAATAGCGGTTGAATCTCGTTGTAATTTGAACATACACATAGATTGCCAATACACAACTAGTGTTCTTTGTTAGCTCACTTTTGAAAGTGACCTATGTAACATTATATTGATGTTCTGTTTAAAGCTTGTTAAAAATTTTAATAAAAATGAAAGTTAAAAAAAAAATGCTCCCTGAACCTTACAGTACATAAAGCAGTCTAATGGCTTTACCAATATAATATTAACTGCACGGACAAAAAAATCACATAAACACATTTGGTTTTACACGAGATGAATTGGCTGACCCTATGCCATCTATCACCTATCCGAAACGGATTGGTAGTCAAGTGGAAACGACAGAATGGGCAACACCCACATCTGTGATTCCCATTTGAACCCAACTCGCCTAGCCAGGATTTTTTGGGGGTCAATCTGTTCCTAACCAACACTTCCCTTATGTTTTGACACCTCCTATGGAGGTGAACCTCATGTTGAATGGAGGTGAACCTCATGTTGAAACGGTTGGTATTATTCAGATGTTCCACGAAATTTAAAAAAATCTTCGGCAGACCCATCCCACACCATGAAAATATCGTCCATATACCTAACGTACTTTCTGATGTTTTTAAGAAACGGATTTGAAGAA
This sequence comes from Allobates femoralis, assembly GCA_033576535.1. NCBI lineage: Eukaryota > Metazoa > Chordata > Amphibia > Anura > Aromobatidae > Allobates > Allobates femoralis. Next base: position 14,145,988 of record JARQOC010000007.1, on the reverse strand, counting down.
TGGTACTCGCACCTGTCCTCAAACACGGCCAAAAACAGGTTGTCAAAAGCACATGCTACGGGGGTACCCATAGCGGTACCCCCTATTTGTATAAACCAGTCCTCTAGGAACTTGAAAACATTGTGCTTGAGGACAAATGACAAACCATCACAAATCAGATCCGTAATTGTCTTAGAATGTACGGTACTCTCCAAGATTTCTCTGAGCAAGGTCACCCCCAACTCCTGAGGGATGCGGGCATACAGGCTCTCAACATCCACTGAGACAAGGCTCAAGCTCTCCTGCCAGTCAAAGTTGCACAAGGATTCAATAAAGTCACCTGTATTCTTCACATAAGAAGGGATATTGCAAAGGAGTGGTCTGAGAAGCCAATCATGGGGTGTGGCCAGGACACACATGGAGTTGGTCGCTTAAATCAGAGCTCTAGCATCTTACCCGGTTAACGGCGCCTTACAGACCTCACCCGGCCTCCATTCACCGCCCCACCGAGACCGGAGACGCTACTGACCCTCCAGGTATGCCGCGGGCTGGAAAAAAGAAAAGCACGGGCGTCCAGAGGGTAACTGACTTCTTTGCTGCAGAGCAGCAGCCCGCACCTAAAATGGCGCCGACATCCAGAGCCTCAGCTTCCAGCGCCCGTGTCTCAGCCTTGAAGTGAGTGAGAAGGGAGAGGATATAGATGAGACCCCCATCACAAGACGGACCCTCAAACACATGCTGGGCTCCCTGAGGTGCTCCATACAGGAGGACATAAAAGAATTCATGGGAGAACTCAGACAGGAGCTTTCCTCACTGGGAGACAGAACCTCCCACATAGAGGAAAAAATGTCAGAGTATGCAGCAGCTCACAATGAGCTAGCCACAGACTATGGGCGAATGGAGGGGGAGATCAAACAAGCCCACCTTAAAATTCATGATCTGGAAGACAAACTGTAGTGGGAACATTAGAATCAGAGGGATTCCTGACCCACAAGACACTGAGGACTTGCCCTTCACAATCCATCCACTTCTGACTTAGCTATGGATAAAGCTTTCAGGCTCCCTAAGTCAGTTCATGTGAATCAGTCACTCCCTAGGGACATCCTGCTTGCCTTTACCAAAACTAGCACGGCTGAAGCTGCATTATGTGTTATGAGACTGAGACCTAACTTATCCTCCCCATACTCACAGATCGCAATATTTCCGGATCTCTCAGCAGGCACCCTGGCCTGGAGACGCGAATTTGCCCCGTATTGCAAGCTGCTGAAGGACAAAGGAATCCAATATAGTTGGGGCTCACCGGTGCATATTCGATTCTGGTACAAAGGCACGGCCCAGCTGTTCCGGTCTCCTAGTCGTCTGGGTAGAGCCCTGAAGGAATGGGACTTAGTTCCACCTGCTGAGAAACTCCCACAACGCTCCAGCCCGGGATCCTCGACCCCTGTCCGTTCGGTGCTCCTGGAATGGGAAAAGGTCGGCTGATTTCTGGACTCTCAGAACTCCATGCCGGGCGAAGTGCAGGCCTATATGGCCCTTTTTCTGGATTCACTTTTGTTTTTCTCTTTTTGCCCTCCCTCCCCCCAATTTGGACTCCTGAAACTTTCTGAACTTCCCCCTAACTGGGGTCTCTTTTCATACTTGGGAGAATATGGTTGGGCAGGCCCCCCTTGGTGGACTTTGTACCAACTAACAACACTGAAGGAGTTTGTATTTGTAATTTTTGTAATTTTTATGGTTTTTTACTTTTTCTGTTTGGTGCATTTTTTCCGCCCCTTGTCTTGATGTTTGACCCCCCTACCCTTTACCTCTCGGTCACATTCCCTTCTACCCCCCTCCTTTTCTTTACAGGACCCTCATATGCTCGCTGCACTTGATGATTGATGATAGTAGATACCTTCGTAATTTAAATACTATGTACTCCGTTTATCTAACATGAGTATTACGGGATTATCCCTCAATGTGAACGGCTTAAATTCTCCGGGAAGGAGATCTATTGTCTGGCGCCATCTCCTAAAAGAAAAGAGTGATATTGTGTTCTTGCAGGAAATGCACTTACTGCATGGCGACATACACAGAATGTCTTCTCCCACATACCCACACCAATATTTTGCCTCAGCCCCTAAGAAGCACGCAGGTGTCGCTATTCTTGTACATAGACGTGTTGCCTTTAAATTGCAAGAAGTACTGGCTGACCCGAAAGGTCGATACTTAATGGTAACAGGTACCATTAAGTGTTTTATACTCTCTGATTGCGCTTTATGCCCCTAACATAGGACAGATAAACTTTATACGAACAACACTGGACAAACTACTTCCCCAGGCATGTGGAAGCAAACTATTGCGGGGTGATTTTAATGCCCCTATGGATAGGTCACTAGATTGATCACACCACTCGGTGTTATGGCAATAAATAGTTAATAATTCATATTACTATTAGAGCTTATTCAGAAATCTTTTAGTACAGGCTAGAGGCCTGTTTGGCCTTGCTCTTTCCCCTAGCTAAGCCCTCTCTCCTCTTCCCTCCCACCTTCTGGTTTTCTCTGGCTCAGATTTTTATATAATGTCTTGACTTAGAGGTAGCCGTATAGAAGTTCTTATCAACATGTTCTGAATGTACTGTACGACTTCAAGGCTAGTTTAAACACACAGAATATAATTGAATGTTTTCAGAATAAAATGCATATTCATCATAAAATGATGCAATTACCTCGAACCACCCTTAAGAAATGCCCCTTTAATGATGAGTATTTAAACTGCTAACCCCTCCTTTAATAAAAGGTCTTTGTCATTAAGCTCTACATTGACTTGTGTGTCAGCGTGGCTCTTGTCGGTGACATGCACGCACACAGACAAAGCATCCAATTTGGCAGCAGACAATTAAGATGACAGCCTCACCCGAAAGGTGTGGGGGCATCCATAACAGTTGGCGCCCAATGTGCTAGGACGAGACGTCCAGGGGACGACAGCCACAACTGAACCTTCATTCCCAGGACGGACCATACACGAGGGGTAGACCTGCAGGCTACAAAGAGGTAAGAAAATTATTTATCTTACCTAAGACCCTCCTGTATCTCCGTGTGCAGGGATGATGAAGGTAGCTGGCTGTCAGACTCGGACATACCGTGTTTCCCCGAAAGTAAGACCCTGTCTTACATTTTTTTGGGGGCCAAAAGTGGCCCCCGGTCTTACTTTCGGGGGGGGGGGGTCTTACATTGGGTGCCCCAGCAGTGTGGCCTACAGGCCCCCTCCTGCTGGGACACTGCGGGAACGGGTCGCACGTCACGTGCGCCCGCTCATTACATATGCACTGCATCCCCCTGTCAATCAGCGACAGGGGGAGCAGTGCATTATACGGTATATATGGGCCCCCTCCTGCTGGCACACTACCCCCCTGTTCTGAGGCCCCCACCGCTGCTGCTGCTGCAGACATCTTACCCTTCAGGGTCTTCTTGCAGCAGCCAGCGCGTCGGTCCTCTGTCCTCGGCTGTCTCCCGGATCATGTGACCCGTCGCAGCGCATGACGTCATCGCGACTGCGACCGGCCGGTCACATGATCCGGGAGACAGCCGAGGACAGAGGACCGACGCGCTGGCTGCTGCAAGAAGACCCTGGAGGGTAAGATGTCTGCAGCAGCAGCAGCGGTGGGGGCCTCAGAATAGGGGGGTAGTGTGCCAGCAGGAGGGGGCCCATATATACCGTATAATGCACTGCTCCCCGTCGCTGATTGACAGGGGGATGCAGTGCATATGTAATGAGCGGGCGCACGTGACGTGCGACCCGCTCCCGCTCCCCCCCCCCCTCCGCTAGGGGCCTTACATTGGCCCCCCCGGTTGTAAGGCCTTATAATCGGGGGAGGCCTTACATTAGCAGGCCCCCCCTTTACCCCTAGGCGGCCTTACAATCGGGGGGGCCTTACTTTCGGGGAAACACGGTAGATGACCGGATCTGAGAAGTCCTAGCCCTTGCAACCCGGTCCTGAGAATTCCTTAATTGTCTGCCTTATTTGTGTTCTTGCAACCTGATCCTGAGTTTATCTGTGTTTGTTAGTGCTATCATTGCTACAGTTTCAGTACATAGAAAACATAGAAAGAGAGAAAGCACGGAGAATGGAGAGACAGGGCTGAGTGGGGAGATTCTGTTTCCCTGGTTCTTCAGCTCTATTCCCAGGGGATAGAGCTGATGGTTTGTTGACCTCTAATAGGGTTGATGGTTTTTTTCGGCCCCTGGTGTAAGGGGGGCCGATGGTTTATTTCACTACTGGTGTTCCAGCCTCTGATACGGCTGGTGGTTTGTTCACCCCGTGCGCGCAAGCTAAGGACGGAGTGTAGCCCTGGCTGCGGTGGTGGACGGGTATGTCATTTACGTAAATTTTGGTAGTGAGGAGATTGTTCCGTTCTCTCCAGATGACGTGCCGCTTGTGTAGACAAGGTATAGAGGTAGCAATTACGCCCCCGCTGGCTGGATAATAAATCGTGTTACTGACGTGCCATATGCACGGGAAGAAACTGGTTATATAGCAAGCCCTGGCACTTCTCCAGTACTCAAGGTGTTCAGACAGAATATACATGCCCAGCTAACGATAGTCAATCTGCAAGGAGTCTTGTTGCAAGAAGTACATGCGGGAAAGTTATATGACCCAGTTGTTGCCCCACTGAGGTGTAGAGGAGGCCGACACAGTTTGATGTTTTATCTGTTTTATCTGTTTGGTGACAACAATTCCAGTTCCAGTCCTCACACTGACTCTGACTGACTGATTCCAGTGACGCAACCAGTTCCAGGACTCTGACTGCCTTCCTAACACCACTGACTGGTTTCCATAATGTGCACACAGGGTAAGCAAGGTGTGAAGCTTGCTATTTCTACTGACTTGGTGACAGACCAATTTCACCTCTTCTTCCCCCTCCCAAGGTTTAGAGTGTTCAGAATAAACTTTAATGCCCGGCTCACTGAAGGTATCCCAGTTGACTCCCCTTTATACAACCCTGCTGACAGTGGTAATCTTGAGGGGTGGACGGTTATAGCCAAGATAGAAGCATAGAGACTTGGGTTTAAGTTATAATACGGGTGTTAATCAGTCAAAGCCTCAGCAAGTTACCCCCAAGAGACCTTGTGGCAGAGAGGAAAGTAAAGAAAGTGAAGAAGTATGTAGCAAGGAGGGGAGGGAAGACTGTGGTTTTGTGATTATTTGTTAGGACGCATTAGCTTTAATATGGGAACGCAGGCTGTCAGTATAAGGCCAGGCGTCCTCTCCAAGAAGGAGGGAAGACTGGTGTACCGTGGCATAAGTATTTGCTGGGATAGAGACACCGGTAAATAGTGATTGAAGATGTTGCGTCTTTTCAGGTAAAAGCAGTCTCACAGTCTCCCTCCGGAAGGAAAAAAAAACAAAAAACAAAAAAACGTCCATTAATATGGTCCGTGAAAGAGAAGGGAGAAAGTATGTTAAAAATGCAAACAAGCAATTAGAAGGCTATGAGGACGTTAAAGGAGAAGGAGGGTGCTGTAATGCTATATGGTTATGTGTGTATAACGTTAGGTGGCTATAACCACCATAGGAGGCTGTGAATGGTGCACATAGTGTTGAATGAAGCTGTAATCGGGGCCCCTGAGTATACTGTATGTATGCTGAGTTGTGAGATGTAATGTCAGGGTTGATTATTGTCTGTATGTTTTGTATCACGCGTGGTGTTTAGTATATGTTGTTTTCTTTGGGGTTATACATGCTGCCAAGCAATTCCCTAGGGAGAACGCTACCTTATAATGTGTGTATGTTCCCCTTGGCATATTCATGGTGTTCATTTTCTGCCAGTGTTCATTCCGTCCAAGGTTAGAATTGTGCGCAGATATTTCCTCTTCCCCCTCCCTTCAGGTACTGTAGGGGAGGGGGAAGGAACGAGTCTGCACTGTGCGTGTTCATTTTTACATGCAGGAATGAAAAAATCATCCACCTCTCTATAAGTTTAAAATTCTGAATGCTAGGCAGGAATTTCTTTTCATTTTTGGCTGTGAACATTAAGAATCATAATTGTTTACTGTGTATTCAGTTGGAAGCTAGTAATATTGCCTATTATTGGACGCAATAATAGTTATTTTGGACAGTTTTTGTACATTCCTGCGCGAGGTTCTACAGATTTTACTGATTTTCATACAGGGATTATTCTATTTTATTGAGTCATACTGACACACTGTCTTCTTGTTTGTGTTGTGTTAATTAGAAGGTATAGAGCTAGCAATTTTTTGTTTTTAGACACTATGATAACTATTCGGGATAATTTTTGTATGTTTCTGTCTGAATTTTACGGAGGAACAATATTGTTTTAGAAGAGGCATAGAGAACAGATAATAATACTTAGTATGTGTGTGTTAAATTTTCAGATTCTAATCCCATTGTTTTCTAAAGTAGTTTTTTTATGGCGTTTTTATGGCGTTGGCTCCAAGTGGGGGACGGATAGAAACCTCCGCCCAGCCCAGAGTGTCCCTCCCCCCATCTTAGGAATGTAAGACTCAGACGAAGTTTTTCCCATCAGAACTTCCTGTGGCAGCCATCTTGCACCACCCAAAAGGCCTGTTAACAATGAGGCTACATCACAGATTAATTCCACTACCAGTTTATATATCCAGTTATGATTATACAAGAATAATGTATATATATCTTTACTCTGATATCTTCTGATTCCCTCATGCGAAGGGGGGATGGAGACATACCGTATATATTATTGACTCACGTATAAGCCGAGGGTGGACTCCAGCACAGGTATACAACCCCCAGCAGTGAGGTATACAGCAGCCTCCCCAGTGGTAGTATACAGCAGCAGCCCCAGTGGTAGTATACAGCAGCCCAGAGGTATATGCAGCCCCAGAGGTATATGCAGCCCCAGAGGTATATGCAGCCCCATATGCAGCCCCAGAGGTATATGCAGCCCCATATGCAGCCCCAGAGGTATATGTAGCCCCAGAGGTATATGCAGCCCCATATGCAGCCCCAGAGGTATATGCAGCCCCAGAGGTATATGCAGCCCCAGAGGTATATGCAGCCCCAGAGGTATATGCAGCCCCATATGCAGCCCCAGAGGTATATGCAGCCCCATATGCAGCCCCAGAGGTATATGCAGCCCCAGATGTATATGCAGCCCCAGGGGTATATGCAGCCCCATATGCAGCCCCAGGGGTATATGCAGCCCCAGAGGTATATGCAGCCCCATGTGCAGCCCCAGAGGTATATACAGCAGCCCTAGTGGTGTATACAGCAGCCCCAGTGGTAGTATACAGCAGCCCCAGGGCTGTATACAGCCGCAGCCCCAGGGCTGTATACAGCCGCAGCCCCAGGGCTGTATACAGCCGCAGCCCCAGGGCTGTATACAGACGCAGCCCCAGGGCTGTATACAGCCGCAGCCCCGGAGGTATACAGGCCCCCCCATCAAGCTCCAGGGCCCCCCCCTTGCGCGGCAGCCTGTAAAGTAAAATCATACTTGCCAGTGTCCTGTCGTGCCGTCCGCAGCTTGCCGACATGACGATCCCGGGCTTCATTCAGCGTCTTCCGGCTTCCGACTTCCTGTAGTCGCGGGCAATGACGTCATTGCCTGCGACTAAAGGAATGCGGAAGACGCTGAATGAAGCCCGGGATCGTCATGTCGGCAAGCTGCGGACGGCGCGACAGGACACTGGCAAGTATGATTTTACTTTACAGGCTGCCGCGCAAGGGGGGGGGCCCGTATACCTCTGGGGCTGCTGCTGTATATATACATATATGATGTGTATATATATGTATATATACTGTATACTCGCGTATAAGCCGAGGGGGGACTTTTCAGCCCAAATTTTGGGCTGAAAAACTCGGCTTATACGCGAGTATATACGGTATATGGAGAAATATATGGGGTTTTTGGTTAAGCATCATACAGTTATAGTTTATACATATAGCGCCAATGGAGACATTTATAACAGAATTTAAATGGGTTTTTGGTTAAGCATAAAACAGTTATAGTTTATAGCTATCAATATAATTAGTAGAGAATTGTAATAAGAATTTGGTTGAATAAGTATTTTTTTCTAATACGAATTCTTGAGTGTTTTACTTCAGATGTACGTATAGGAGAGATGATCTTACACTGGACACCGGTAGCATCCTCGCATGAGGTAATCAGAGCAATTGATTCTGAGTTTTTGCACTTTTGTAAGCAGGTGGAGCTTCTTCTAAGTACAATTTTTACAAAAAAGGTAAGCATATTAAATGCAGAATTGGTAAATCACGGTGAGGTAGACACCATGTTATCAGTCTAAGATGGTATAATCATGCTGACAGTCACTACAGGTGACCCCTCGAGGTAGAGGGCAAGGTACAATTTGAAGTTAAAATAAAGTTAGCCTAGGTAGTGGCGGGAGGTCATCCATCCCAGCCTTGTTACGTCTGGCTGCTTAAGCACCCCCTCGGTATCAGACTGCCCGGACAGAACTAAATAAATACTAAAGGAACAAAAGGGAGTTGTGCTGAAGGATGGGGAAAAAAGGACAGGCCATGATGACGTCTCTCATCAACAAAAGTTAGAATAGTCTTTGCTTGGCCCCACATACACCTCAACCGGTCATGAGTGTAGTCAGATGAATACTGCCTGGTTCGCTCCTGGTTGCAGGTAAGGCCTTGTGTACAATTATGCATTATTCTCACGCACAACACAACTCAGAAAGGTAAGAGTTTGAAGCAGCAGCCACTCCACAAGTTTTAAGAATTGCAAATAGGGTGCGGACAAGGAGAGAAAAGTTATAAACATGTCCTAGTAGGTGTGGATCTCTCTCTCCTATATAAAATGCCATAAGATGTCTAATATACAGTGCCTACAAGTAGTATTCAACCCCCTGCAGATTTAGCTGGTTTGATTAGATGCCAATAAGTTAGAGCCTTCAAACTGCAAACGAGAGTAGGATTTATTAACAGAAGCATAAATCTTACAAACCAAAAGGTTATGTTGCTCAGTTGAATTTTTATAAATTTTAAACATAAAAGTGTGGGTCAATTATTATTCAACCCCTAGGTTTAATATTTTGTGGAATAACCCTTGTTTGCAATTACAGCTAATAATCGCCTTTTATAAGACCTGATCAGGCCGGCACATGTCTCTGGAGTTATCTTGGCCCACTCCTCCATGCAGATCTTCTCCAAGTTATCTAGGTTCTTTTGGTGTCTCATGTGGACTTTAATCTTGAGCTCCTTCCACAAGTTTTCAATTGGGTTAAGGTCAGGAGACTGACTAGGCCACTCCAACACGTTGATTTTTTCCCTCTTGAACCAGGCCTTGGTTTTCTTGGCTGTGTGCTTTGGGTCGTTGTCTTGTTGGAAGATGAAATTACGACCCATGTTAAGATCCTTGATGGAGGAGCGGAGGTTCTTGGCCAAAATCTCCAGGTAGGCCGTGCTATCCATCTTCCCATGGATGCGGACCAGATGGCCAGGCCCCTTGGCTGAGAAACAGCCCCACAGCATGATGCTGCCACCACCATGCTTGACTGTAGGGATGGTATTCTTGGGGTCGTATGCAGTGCCATCCAGTCTCCAAACGTCACGTGTGTGGTTGGCACCAGAGATCTCGATCTTGGTCTCATCAGACCATAGAACCTTGAACCAGTCTGTCTCAGAGTCCTCCAAGTGATCATGAGCAAACTGTAGACGAGCCTTGACATGACGCTTTGAAAGTAAAGGAACCTTACGGGCTCGTCTGGAACGGAGACCATTGCGGTGGAGTACGTTACTTATGGTATTGACTGAAACCAATGTCCCCACTGCCATGAGATCTTCCCGAAGCTCCTTCCTTGTTGTCCTTGGGTTAGCCTTGACTCTTCGGACAAGCCTGGCCTCGGCACGGGAGGAAACTTTCAAAGGCTGTCCAGGCCGTGGAAGGCTAACAGTAGTTTCATAGGCCTTCCACTTCCGGATGATGCTCCCAACAGTGGAGACAGGTAGGCCCAACTCCTTGGAAAGGGTTTTGTACCCCTTGCCAGCCTTGTGACCCTCCACTATCTTGTCTCTGATGGCCTTGGAATGCTCCTTTGTCTTTCCCATGTTGACCATGTATGAGTGCTGTTCACAAGTTTGGGGAGGGTCTTAAATAGTCAGAAAAGGCTGGCTAATCCACACATGTGAAGCTCATTGTTATTTGTGCCTGAACTACTTCTTAATACTTTAGGGGGACCAAACAGAATGCTGGTGGTTTGAGGGGTTGAATAATAAATGACTCTCTGAATTAACTTTTAACGCTTTAAAAAAAAAACAAAAACAAAAACAAAAATATTTTTTGTGGCACTGCATTTCCCACTTCCAGGCTGATCTACAGTCCAAATGTCACAATGCCAAGTTAATTCCGCATGTGTCAACCAGCTAAATCTGCAGGGGGTTGAATACTACTTGTAGGCACTGTATTGGTTAAAAATGTTCTGAAGCAGAGTAAGTGGGTAAATGAGTAAATATATATGTAAATAAGAATATGGTAGTTGTATAATAAATACCGTATATACTCGTGTATAAGCCGAGTTTTTCAGCCCAAAATTTGGGCTGAAAAGTCCCCCCCTCGGCTTATACACGGGTCTATACGGTAGACCCGTGTGGTGGGGGCTGTGTGGTGGGGGCTGTGGAGGCTGGAGGAGGCGGGGGGGGCTGCTGTATGAGCGGCCCCGTCACGTGGGGGCCGCTCATTAAATATGCACTGCATCCCCCTGTCAATCAGCGGCAGGGGGAAGCAGTGCATATGGCCCCCCCAAAAGCTGGCACTGTCCCCCCTTGTAAGGGCCCCCCCCCCGGTGCTTATACATTACCATCCCGGTGTTCTGATCGGCGCCGCTCCTCGGTGCTTCTTCATCCTCCCGCGCTGGCTCCATCCGTGATCTCCGGCTGTCGCAGCGATGTGACGTCATCGCGCGACCGCTGGAGAACTCAGAACCCGGATGCAGCCAGCGCGAGAGGATGAAGACGCAGCACGGAGGAGCGGCGCCGATCAGAACACCGGGATGGTAATGTATAAGCACCAGGGGGGGGGGCACTTACAAGGGGGGACAGTGCCAGCTTGTGGGGGCTGTTGGTACCCCCTGGGGGCTGTTGGTACCCCCAGGGGGCTGCTGGGTACCCTCTGGGGGCTGTTGGTACCCCCAGGGGGCTGTTGGTACCCCCAGGGGGCTGCTGGGTACCCCCTGGGGGCTGCTGGGTACCCCTGGGGGCTGTTGGTACCCCCTGGGGGATGTTGATACCCCCAGGGGGCTGCTGGGTACCCCCTGGGGGCTGTTGGTACCCCCAGGGGGCTGTTGGTACCCCCTGGGGGCTGCTGGGTACCCCCTGGGGGCTGTTGGTACCCCCAGGGGATGTTGGTACCCCCAGGGGGCTGCTGGGTACCCCCTGGGGGCTGTTGGTACCCCCAGGGGGCTGTTGGTACCCCTGGGGGCTGTTGGTACCCCCAGGGGGATGTTGGTACCCCCAGGGGGCTGCTGGGTACCCCCTGGGGGCTGTTGGTACCCCCAGGGGGATGTTGGTACCCCCAGGGGGCTGCTGGGTACCCCCTGGGGGCTATTGGTACCCCCAGGGGTATGTTGGTACCCCCAGGGGGCTGCTGGGTACCCCCTGGGGGCTGCTGGGTACCCCCAGGGGGCCGCTGTATAACCCCTGGGGGGTGCTGTATAACCCCTGGGGGGTGCTGTATAACCTCTGGGGGCTGCTGTATATACTGCTGAGGCCTGTATACCACTGGGGCTGCTGTATATACCACTGGGGCTGCTGTATATACCACTGGGGCTGCTGGGGCTCCTGTATACTACCACTGGGGCTGCTGGGGCTCCTGTATACTACCACTGGGGCTGCTGTATACTACCACTGGGGCTGCTATATACTACCACTGGGGCTGCTGTATACTACCGCTGGGGCTGCTGTATACTACTGCTGGGGCTGCTATATACTACCACTGGGGCTGCTGGGGCTGCTATATAATACCACTGCGGCTGCTGTATACTACCACTGGGGCTGCTGGGGATGCTATATACTACCATTGGGGCTGCTGTATACTACCACTGGGGAGGCCTGTATACCACTGGGGGGGGACCTGTATACCACACTGCTGGGGGCTGTATACCTGTGCTGGGGTCCACCCTCGGCTTATACACGAGTCAATATGTTTTTCCAGATTTTTGGGGCAAAAGTAGGGGGGTCGGCTTATACACGGGTCGGCTTATACACGAGTATATACGGTAATTGGAAGTTTTCCCAGATATCCAGTTACCTTTTTGACCTGTTTTTCAGAAAAGCAGAAGAGACCACAGATGATAAGTATACAGTAATTAATACTGTCTAATGTTATACCATATGTTATATTTTGTTTGGCTTTACATTGTATCATATTGTTTTATTTGTGCTCTGACAGACCTGCTGAGACCTGTTTCAATTACGGACTATTGACAGTGTATCTACTGACCCTCATATATATATGTTGACTGAGCAATTGCTGTATATGTTTATGGAAGGTAATGGACTAAACAACACTTTACAAACAAACTGAAAAAGGTATAAAAGATCAGGGATAGGTTAAGGACAGATAGGGTGAGTCGACGTGGAGCGGGGGCACCACAGGCATTTCAAGAGGGTGCCGACCTCCGCGGGTTAGGTAGGTTTCCAGATTTAAGGACGTTACTAGGGTACTATTAGGAGTGGGTATATAATTTATAAATTGTGTAAATCTTATGTTTTTGTTTCCATGAACTATCTTGGGTGACAATTAATTTTGATATTTTAATCAATAGAAAATGATTTTTGATTGTATATAAGATCCATATATAGAAGTTATTTGACATGAACCATAATTGTATGATTTAGAATTGATGATTTGTTTTTCACGAACCCAAAGAATGTAATGTTTCTGTATATATAGTATATCTCTTCCTCTTCTCTTAGGGATGATTGTTTTTCATCTATTGGTAAGTCAAGAACTGATACCATATTCTTTTTATATCTTTTTCTTGAAAGATGGGGTGTATACGTAATATTAGATGATAAGATGCTCAAGGGGGGTGACTTATATTCTTAAGGTTATATGTAAAATTTTGTGATTTGTTTTTATGTTGCAATGTATTAATATGTCATTGATAGGTGTGAAAATGGTACAAATTTTTATGAGATTATGGTTGAAAATGTTGCCCAGGTAATAGATTTCACGAGATAGGTTTTTTTTTCTTATGTTTTGACACTTATAAAGTGCCTGTCTAACATGTATTTTTGAGTTTTCTCTCCCCCTTTAACATGCAGCTACTGTGGACCAAAGTCGCTTCCTACAGCCTGGAGATGGAGAGATGGTCAGAAGAAACGTCAGAAATTCTGCGGATGACTGAGACAGCTGACGAGCTCAAATGGCAGCCCAACTAGATCCAAGAGCTACACTACAAGGCAGACGAGCCCAGGAGAACTACCGAATGTCTCTTACTACAGACGCTGGCCTATATGCGATGGATATAAACATCCCAAGGGACACTGACCGCTTAGGACACCTTTATTTTTTGAATATCAGGGACTGACTTATTTTAGATAAGGCTGAAGTTTCCACCAGCAACATTGACTTGGTACGAGGCCATGTCCTCCTGAATTAGACCGTAGTGAGAACCGACTTATGGAGAATGTCAAATATAATGACTTGTTAGTGATAATTAATAACTTGTTGTTGTTGAGTGATAATTAAGACCAGTATTTGATTGCAGCATTCGTATAGTTTCCTTGTTTGTCGTGGTTTGTGAGTGTTCGTGTCCATCCGATGGTGTAATGGGCAGATCGATGTGGGGAATCCGGTGAAGTGGTGTAGGAAGACCGGCTCCGTCTACTAGGGAAGGAGAATGTACCTGAGTAGGTCTGTGTGCATGCACTTTGGTTGGAGCATTCACTCATTGCCACGGGAGAAGGGAACTGTGGGAGCAGCATTCCTTTTTATTATATTTAGAATCTACTTTAGTAAATATGTATTTAACTGCACTGTTTGTGTTTCTATGTGCCATCACCACCAACTTTGCAAAGTATTCACTGATCTCAGGGAGACCAGTCCAAGAAAACACTGCGGGCAGCTGGCTAAAGCGCTCAAACACAGTGAATTCCTAGGCACATTGCCCCCTGGGAAATATGAATATGCAAATAGAGTCTGTGGAGCCTCGGTTAGGAGTCTCAAACACAGGACTAGCCATATATCCCTCCAGGGAAGGACCCAGCCAAGGGGTGGCTCCTTGCGGAGAACACCATAACCACCAATTGAAGTGGCCCTTTAAGTCAATATCCAACTCTTTTACAAGTTTACAGATATGACAAGGGAATACCAAGGCCAGGTATCCATCCACATACAGCTGTTTCGGGGTATTGCCCCTCATCAGTGTGGAGTAGGATTCTGGCTAGGTGGGAGCAAGGCCTAGTAGACCAAGATTGCAAAGTATTCACTGATCTCAGGGAGACCAGTCCAAGAAAACACTGCGGGCAGCTGGCTAAAGTGCTCAAACACAGTGAATTCCTAGGCAAGGAGCCACCCCTTGGCTGGGTCCTTCCCTGGAGGGATATATGGCTAGTCCTGTGTTTGAGACTCCTAACCGAGGCTCCACAGACTCTATTTGCATATCACCACCAACTTGTATCACCCCATCCCCCCTCCATCACCACTCATCCACATCAGCCCCTCTCTCCTGCCCTACCCTATGTACAGCACCCATGCCATCTTCAGTTTACTGAAGATTCTCAGCCCACCATATTCTAACATTTGTCATAATAAACCAAGTACAAAATCTAAAAACTATTTGCTCTTCCTCTTTTTGCTGCTGCTCCTGTCAGGTGACATCTCCCCCAACCCTGGTCCGCCCTCTAACTTTAACCCCTCTCCCACAACACATAGAAACCCCACTAACCTTATTACCATCACTTGCACTCCTTCATCTCCCTCTTTTAACTGTGCTCTCTAGAATCCACGATCTGTATGCAACAAACTTCCCTTCATTCACAATTACTTCCTTGCCAACTCTCTTAACCTGCTGGCCCTCACAGAAACCTGGATCCAGAATTCAGACACTGCTTCCCCGGCTGCTATTTCTCACGGCGGCCTACACTTCTCTAACTCCCATAGACCTGGGAACAGACGTGGTGGTGGAGTTGGCCTCCTCCTGTCCCCACAATGTACTTTTCAAGTTATTCCTCCAGCCCCATCACTCTCATTCCCTTCTTTTGAGGTCCATACTATTAGGCTATTCCATCCCCTCCCCCTCAAAGTAGCAGTGGTATACCGCCCCCCAGGGTCACCCACCCAGTTCCTTGACCATTTCTCCGCGTGGCTCCCGCATTTCATGTCCTCAGATTTACCAACCCTTATTCTGGAAGACTTTAACATTCCCATAAACAGCCCCATCTCCCCATCTGCATCCCAGCTCCTATCTCTAACTACTTCTCTTGGCCTCTCACAGCTCTCAACCTCTGAGACGCACGAAGACGGTAACACCCTTGACCTGGTCTTTACCCGGCTCTGCTCATCCTCCCCCTTGGATAACTCACCTCTTCTCTCTGACCACAACATTCTCTCCTTCTCACTCACTAACCCTCGGCCACCACAGCCCAATCCTACCTATCACACATCCAGAAATCTACAAGCCATTAACCCTCATGCACTCACAGACTCCCTCATCTCATCTCTGTCCCCAATCTCCTCAATCTCCTGTCCAGATCAGGCAGTAAATCACTAAAACGACACTCTCAGAAGCTCCCTGGATCAAGTAGCGCCCCTCACCCTCAGAACCTCCAAACAGAGAACAAAACAGCCCTTGCTCACACCACTAACTCGATTCCTCCAGCGATGCTCTAGGAGTGCTGAACGTCTATGGAGGAAAACTCGCTAACCAGGAGACTTAATCCACTGTAAATTCATGCTCAAAACTTACAACTTTGCCCTTCACCTTGCCAAACAGACCTACTTCACCACCCTGGTCTCCTCACTATCCAACAATCCAAAAAAACTCTTTGACACCTTTCACTCTCTCCTCAGTCCTAAAGTGCAAGCCCCCATCACTGACCTCTGTGCTGATGACCTGGCTTCCTACTTCATGGAGAAAATAGACAACATCCTCCAGGAAATCAGCTCTCAGCCTCCAAGTGCTGCCACCCCCATTCTTCCCCACATCTCCTCCGGTTCACTCTCCTCATTTGACCCAGTCACAGAAGAAAAAGTCTCCAGGCTCCTTTCTTCCTCTCGTCCCACCACATGCACTACTGACCCCATTCCCTCACACCTGCTCCAGTCCCTCTCTCCAGTCGTCACCACTCATCTAACCAAAATATTCAATCTCTCCCTCTCTTCTGGCATCTTCCCCTCCTCCTTCAAACACTCGATCATTACTCCATTATTAAAGAAAACCACTCTCGACCCAACCTGCACAAATAACTACAGACCAGTCTCCAATCTCCCCTTCATCTCTAAACTCTTGGAGCGCCTGGTCTATTCCCGCCTCACCCGTTACCTCTCCGCTCACTCTCTTCTAGATCCATTACAGTCAGGTTTCCGCCACCTTCACTCTACAGAAACTGCCCTCATCAAAGTGACCAATGACCTTTTGACAGCAAAACGTAATGGTGACCACTCTCTGCTTATTCTCCTTGATCTCTCTGCAGCTTTTGACACTGTCGACCATCAGCTCCTACTCTCTATGCTGCACTCCATTGGCATAAAGGACACTGCTCTCTCCTGGCTCTCCTCCTATCTTTCTGACTGCTCTTTCAGTGTATCTTTTGCTGGCTCCACTTCTTCCCCTCTTCCCCTCACTATTGGAGTCCCTCAGGGTTCAGTCCTTGGCCCTCTTCTCTTCTCTCTCTACACAGCCCCGATTGGACGCACCATCAGCAGATTTGGCTTTCAGTACCATCTTTATGTTGATGACACACAACTATACACTTCAGCCCCTGACCTTATCCTTGCGGTATTAAAGAACACCAATGACTGTCTAGCTGCAGTTTCCAATATCATTTGGAGACAAAAAGCTAAATGCGACCAAAAACAACAGTACACTGCAGTAAAAGTATTAAATGCAAGTGCAGTATAAAAAATAGTATAACAAATACAGGGTACTTAGTCTATCCATTTTTTTGCGCAAAAAAAGTTATATCAAGCCACGTCACTAACTTCAAAGTGTACCCATCTCCGACGCGGTCCTAACTGTTGTATTTAAAAAAAGACTTGTTCTCTGTGTGCAGGACTCATTTGTTTCTAATTAAGTTGCCTCTTGCTTTGCAAGAGATGGAGTTCCCGTCCCTCTCTGGGCCTTGCACACATAGAGCCCCGTCGCCTTCAGTCCATCTCAGACACAGGTCTTGCTGGCTCCTGCTCACTGGTAAGTATACACACTAGTCAGGTTTTTTAATACAACAGTTAGGACCCGCGTCGGAGATGGGTACACTTTGAAGTTAGTGACGTGGCTTGATATAACTTTTTTTGCGCAAAAAAATGGATAGACTAAGTACCCTGTATTTGTTATACTATTTTTTATACTGCACTTGCATTTAATACTTTTACTGCAGTGTACTGTTGTTTTTGGTCGCATTTAGCTTTTTGTCTCCAAATATGTTGGCGGTGTGAACATGTTCTTACAGACTTGTTCTCTGTGTGCAGGACTCATTTGTTTCTAATTAAGTTGCCTCTTGCTTTGCAAGAGATGGAGTTCCAGTCCCTCTCTGGGCCTTGCACACATAGAGCCCCGTCGCCTTCAGTCCATCTCAGACACAGGTCTTGCTGGCTCCTGCTCACTGGTAAGTATACACACTAGTCAGGTTTTTTAATACAACAGTTAGGACCCGCGTCGGAGATGGGTACACTTTGAAGTTAGTGACGTGGCTTGATATAACTTTTTTTGCGCAAAAAAATGGATAGACTAAGTACCCTGTATTTGTTATACTATTTTTTATACTGCACTTGCATTTAATACTTTTACTGCAGTGTACTGTTGTTTTTGGTCGCATTTAGCTTTTTGTCTCCAAATATGTTGGCGGTGTGAACATGTTCTTACAGACTTGTTCTCTGTGTGCAGGACTCATTTGTTTCTAATTAAGTTTCCAATATCATGTCCACTCTCCATTTGAAACTAAACCTTTCCAAAACTGAACTACTTTGCTCCCCCCATCCACTAACCTCCAAAATCGGACATCTCTCTCTGTTTGCAGCACAGATAACGCCTAGGCAGCAGGCTCGCTGTCTGGATGTTATGTTTGACACCGATCTCTCCTTCTCCTCCCACACACAATTTCTCGTCCGCTCCTGTCGCTTACACCTGAAGAATATCTCTAGAGTCCGCCCCTTTCGCACCATCGAAATAACAAAAACCCTCACTGTGGCCCTAATCCATTCCCGCCTTGACTATTCCAATTCTCTATTAAGCGGCCTCCCCCTCACCAAACTTTCTCCTCTCCAGTACATCCTTAATGCAGCAGCCAAGATCACCCATCTGGCCAATCGTTACTCAGATTCCTCTGCTCTGTGCCAGTCATTGCACTGCCTGCCCGTACACTACAGGATCAAATTCAAATTGCTTCTTCTCACCCACAAAGCTCTTCACAGTGCAGCACCCCCCTCCTCTCCTCCCTCATCTCTGTCAATCACCCCACCCGTTCTCTACGTTCCTCAAATGACCTTCGACTAACATCTGCACTAATCCGATCCTCCCACTCCCGGCTCCAAGACTTCTCCAGAGCTGCACCAATCCTCTGGAATGCTTTACCCCAAGAAATCAGGACTATCCACAACTTGCATGGCTTCAGACGATCCCTAAAAATGCATCTTTTTAAGGCGGCCTATCATACTCCCTAATAGAAGTCCTTTGTACTGTAGACAGTGAATGGGCTATCCTTCTGGACATTACTCTTCTACAAACTCCACCAAACCAAAAAGGTCTACACAGACTGTATAATGACCATTCATGTAAGCTTAGTTCTATGCCCGATTTCCTCAAGATGCCTGGACCATCAGTGCAATAAGCCCCTTGTTACCCCTCGGGGGTCTGCAGCAGGGTTCCAGCACCCTCTGCTGGAATAGTGCTGCTCTTCTCCTCCTTTTCCGGGGCTACTGCTTGAGCACATGAAACTACATCTCCAGACCTGTTTCTGCTGGAGAAACTGCAGGGAGCATGCTCCTCCCCTCAGCCAATCACCATGCTTCTGTGTCCTGCCAATCAGGACTGCCCTGCTATGATATAAACTTCCTGTTTCCAGTCAGTCGGGGCCAGGGCAACTTCTCCCTAGTGGAGCTGCCATTTCTGGTCTGGTCAGGTCTTTCCTTATTTGGCTTGTTACCTGATTCCTGTGTGTTCCTTCCCACAGATTCCTGCCCTGCCGGCTCCTTGCTGACCGCCGCGTTCCTGGCCGGTTTCCCGGATCTCTTCCAAGTGGATCGCTGTCTCAAGCCTGGCTCCGGATTCCCTGTGTTCCCGGTTCCCCGTTTCCGATCCTATACCCGGTTGTTGTATTGTTTCCCACGTTGCCTTGGGTCGGTTTAACACCCGTGTCCGCTTCATCGGTCCCTCCGAGGTTGGTACCGGCGGTATCCCTGTATAGGGGTTAAGCACTCCGGGGCCTCCTTTGGTGGTGTTCCGGTGCTGTGGCCGTGTGGCCCTCCCCTGGGGCGTGGGTGTGTGTGTTGTTCAAATAAACCTGTTGACTCTACTATACTGGTCCATCTCTCTGTCATCCCGGTATCAGCATCCGCTCTACGCGGTCCAGTGGGTCCACGTGTGGAGTCCGTCAGTAGGACGTGACACCCCTGTACCTTGTGCAACCCCTATCCCATTGTAGATTGTAAGCTCTTTTGAGCAGGGTCACCTTCATTTCTTGCTTTATTTATTGTATTTTCTTTGTTACATTGATTCTATGCCTATTGTTTTGTATCCAATTATTGTACTGTATTTGTTCTCTACTGTAATTACTTACTGTATATTTTCTGTACTCTAACCCTACATTGTAAAGCACTGCGGAATATGGTGGCGCTATATAAATAAACCTTTATTATTATTATAATTACCTTATATACTCGTGTATAAGCCTACTTTTTCAGCCCAAAAATTGGGCTTAAAAGTCCCTCCCTCGGCTTATACACGAGTCAACTAGACTTTAGTGTGAAGTGGGGGCTGTGTCCGGGAGCAGGAGGAGGCTGGAGGAGGTGGGGGAAGGCTGTAATATGAGCGGCTCGTCACGTGGAGCCGCTCATAACTTATTCATGATATGTACTGCATCCCCCGCCCATCCGTGGGGGGAGCAGTGCATATCGCATTACAGGCTCCCCATCACAGTATGGTGCCCCCCGCCACAGTAAGGCCTCCCCATGCTGCCGCTGTTCACTGTACAATGCATACTGTTATTAGCTCTCACCCACCGGCGGATCGCTCAGTGCATCCTCCCTCCACCCTGCGTGTCATGTGACCGGCCGGTGACGTCATCGCGGTGAGCCCCGGTCACAGGACTAGAAGCAGGAAGGAGGGAAGATGCACAGCCAGGAGCAATCCGCCGGCGGGTGAGAGCTAATAACACTGTATTTATTGTACAGTGAGCAGCGGCAGCATGGGGGTGTTCCATACTGTGAGGGGGAGCCTGTATACCAGGGATGGGGTCCTGTATACACTGTGCTGGGAGCTGTATACACTGTGCTGGGAGCTGTATACACTGTGCTGAGGACTGTATACACTGTGCTGAGGACTGTATACACTGTGCTGAGGACTGTATACACTGTGCTGAGGGCTGTATACACTGTGCTGAGGGCTGTATTGTATACACTGTGCTCGGGGCTGTATACACTATGCTGAGGGCTGTATACCTGTGCTGAGGGCTGTATACCACACTGCTGGGGGCTGTATACCTGTGCTGAAGGCTGTATACCACACTGCTGAGGACTGTATACCTGTGCTGGAGTCCACCTTCGGCTTATACGCAAGTCAATAGGTTTTCCCAGTTTTTGGGGGCAAAAGTAGGGGGGTCGGCTTATACACGGGTCGGCTTATACACGAGTATATACGGTATTATTATTTTGTATTTCATGTAGTATTAAATAGAGAGGTGAGACATCATCTTAGATAACAGTTTGGGGTGCGGCAAGACCAATTACAAAGGCGTTACGATTGTCATTACAGTTAGACGTTATGATTGTCTCAATATTGGTGGACTCCTTTTTCCCTCCCTGAAGGCGCCGACCAATCAGAATAGCGGCGCGCGCAATGCCGCCATTTTTGAAATACACTGTAGTCAGTGTATTTGAAGTATGACGCCATACAGCGCGCCGCTATTCTGATTGGTCGGCGCGCTGAACGCGGCGACCAATCAGAATAGTGGCACGCTGTATGGAGCCATACTTCAAATACACTGTACTCAGTGTGTTTCAAATATGGCGGCATAGCGCCCGCCGCTATTCTGATTGGTCGGCGCGCTGAATGCCGCCATATTTAATATATATGAAATTTGTGGTTCACTTGCAGCAGATGCGGCAACTTGGTTTCAGTTGTTTTGGCCGCAAAAACCATGGCTACAAGAGGTTTTTTGTGGATGCATTTGCTGCAACTGTTGAAGCCAACTTTGCCGCATTTACTACAAGTTAACTGCATATGGATTCTAGACTCCCGATTCTTTAGAATCAGGCCGCCATCTAGTAGTTAATAATTCATGTTAGTATTAGAGCTTATTCAGAAATCTTTTAGTACAGGCTAGAGGTCTGTTTGGCCTTGCTTTTTCCCCTAGCTAAGCCCTCTCTCCTCTTCCCTCCCACCTTCGGGTTTTCTCTGGCTCAGATTTTTATATAATGTTTTGACTTAGAGGTAGCCGTATAGACGTTCTTATCAATGTGTTCTGAATGTACTGTACGACTTCAAGGCTAGTTTAAACACACAGAATATAATTGAATGTTTTCAGAATAAAATGTATATTCAGCATAAAATGATGCAATTACCTAGAACCACCCTTAAGAAATGCCCCTTTAATGATGAGTATTTAAACTGCTAACCCCTCCTTTAATAAAAGGTCTTTGTCATTAAGCTCTACATTGACTTGTGTGTCAGCGTGGCTCTTTTCGGTGACATGCACGCACCCAGACAAAACATCCAATTTGGCAGCAGACAATTAAGATGACAGCCTCACCCGAAAGGTGTGGGGGCATCCATAACATTGGGAGCTATATGGGAACTGTGGCCTCTGATCTCGTCTTACCATTTACATGACATCTGGCGTTACTTACACAGTAATGAAAAAGATTACACATACATGTCGCATAGACATGGCACATGTAGCTGTATAGATTTTTTCCTGATAGATGATAGTCTCCTCCCTCATTGTCTGGGTGCGGACATCGAATCTATGACATGGACGGATCATGCCCCAGTCACCGTGCAACTACTGGATGAGCTGGCTGTCAAGCCCCCGGCCAGGTGGAGGATTAACGACTCCGTATTAACCTTTTCTCCAAATGTAGAGACGCTATCCCAACAGATGACTGAGTTTTTTCTGCTGAACGATAATGAATCAGTGACCCCTGAAATCTTGTGGTTCGCTCATAAGGCGGTCATGAGGGGAGAGCTATTAAAATTAGCCGCTTATAACAAAAGAAAATATAACAAGGAACTTCAGACCCTCCTTCAGCAGATTAAAGCTTTGGAAACAACATACAAACACTCTCCTTTGGACATTCTCCGCGAGACCCACTTACAGTTGCGACAAAAACTCCGAGCCCTCATTCTTGCGAGGGTTGAAAAGAACTTATTAAAAACCAGAGCTAATTACTATAGTATGGGTGATTGGGCGGCGGCATTACTGGCGCGTCGGGTCAAAAAGAAAGAAGCACAGTCCAAAATTACCCACTTAATAGCATCAAACGGTGCGCACGTCCGACATCCGATACAAATTGCGGAACAATTCAAGTCATACTATGAGAATTTATATAACCTATGTGACTCTACAGACACCCCACAACCCACGATGGAGACCATCCAAGACTTTCTAGACCGAGCCAAACTTCCCACTCTTACGACGACCCAAAACTCATGGTTAAATTCCCCAATAACTGAGCGGGAGATTCGTGAGGCGATCCAATTGGTTAAAACGCGTTCTGCCCCAGGTCTGGACGGCTTTTCTTATAAATATTTCTCCACTTTTATTAATATACTTACACCGCATCTCCTAAAACTATTTTCCTACTGGCAAGAAAAAGGTACCATACGTAGTGAGGGACTGCGGGCTACTATTACGACTATACCTAAATTGGGAAAGACTCCCACTCTCCCAGGCAACTACAGGCCGATTGCGCTGCTTAATTGTGATCTGAAGATCTATGCTAAGGTACTAGCTACCCGTCTACAGGTGGTCCTCCCCTCCCTCATTGCGCCAGACCAGGTGGGTTTTGTGCCCGGCAGGCAAGAGCGTGATGGGACACGGAGACAGGTTAACTTACTGGAGGTACTGGAGAGGAGGGGTGGCCCAAGTGCCCTGCTCTCCCTGGACATGGAGAAGGCTTTTGACCGTGTGCACTGGGGATACCTCAGTGCGGTGTTACGCAAATTTGCCATACTGGGTCGATTTTACGATTCCATTATGGCCTTATATACTTCCCCCAGTGCCTCGGTCCGAGCTTCGGAATTCATATCATCAGACCTATCCATAACTAATGGTACGCGTCAGGGTTGCCCCCTCTCTCCGCTCATATTTGCCCTGGTGATGGAGCCACTGGCAGCCATCATTAGATCAAACACTTCTGTGTCGGGAGTGTGTTTGGGAGCAGTTGAGCACAAGATTGGCCTTTATGCTGACGACGTGATCTTCACGTGTAAAAATGTAGCCACCACCATCCCTGAGATAATTAATATACTGGATAACTTCTCTACAGTGTCCTATTACAAACTAAACCTCACTAAATCTGTATTTTTCCCAATCAATATTCCTGCCCCACTCCAGCGGGAACTACGCCGAAAATGTTCATTTACTTGGGCCCACAAAAGTTTTACATACCTGGGAATCCATATTACCCATATGAAACAAATGCTACAAACTAACTGTGGCTCACTAGTAAGACACCTAGCGGCTTTAATCTCCTCGTACTCCCTCACACAACTGACGTGGATGGCAAGAATACAGTTAGTTAAAATGACTTTACTTCCAAAGATTCTCTATTTGCTCCGATGCCAACTTACTTCCCCGCAAAACAATTGACCCTGTTCCAAACCATACTGAATAAATTCATTTGGAGTAATAGAGTAAAAAACAGAATTCTGGTGTTGCCAGGAGACATGGGAGGACTTGGGCGCCACCTTCTTTCCTCATTGATGACATCTCAGGAGGGGAGAGGACCAAAACCCAATTATACAGGCATACTTTAAGCAGGGAACAATTATCTAGCATGGTATCTCATTGTTGTATAAAGCACTAATAAGACACGACCATGCTACAAAACTGCCATACATGACTAGATGGGAGACACGTCTCTCATTTTCTGCCACCCTGGAGGAATGGCAATCTGTTGTGCAACATGCATCTTCTTACAGTGCCTGCATAGGTCTCCTAGAACAGGCAAAAAAGCTGCAGATGGACTGGTACCTCCCTCCGGTTCATCTGGCCAGCTTTGTGGGAAGAACACCACCGGCTTCACCTCGTTGTTGGCGATTATGTGGGGGAATAGGTACACCAGCCCATATCTGGTGGTTCTATCCGAAGGTCATGCCTTATTGGAAAGGGGTGGAGACTTTATTGAAAAACTTGACAGGCCTACCTTGCAAACTGTCTCCACAGCTGGCCCTCTTGGGTATTGGTCTGGCAGACTTCCCAAGTATACTACGACCAATTCTGTCTAATGTGCTGGTGGCCTCCCGTATGTCTTTAGCTTCCCATTGGAAGCTTTCTTTGGTGCCTACCCAAGAAGAATTACTAGGGAGAATAAACCTACATTTTCTGTACGAGCTAACCCTTGCACACGGCCTCTCCCACAGGACAAAAATCCTCAACTGGTGGGACCCATGGGTAGATTCTACGTAATGTGTGAATTATGATCTGATTATTAGACCGGCCGACAAAGGGGGAGGAGTGGTGATACAGGATCGTACAGATTAATTAATGGAAGCAGAGGGATTCTTTCAGATAGAAAGACCTATAGGGTGGTTACCATGGAAGATGTCAAATGAGCTAATTTGGCATATAATAAGCATGTGGCCCCATACAAAATAAGGTCTTGAATAAACAAGAATGTGCTTTTTTGAAAGTAGCAAAGTCGGCCCAGTTATCTATTATATAATTGCCGTAGCGACTTCCGTCGCGTCCGGCGCTACTTCCGTGGCTTTGTTCGCGTGGCTCGGCACTTTCTCCAGGACTCTGTTCGTGGCCGCATAGCGGCCCCGCGCCCCGCGAAGCATTGCCCGTGAAGCGGGCATTGCGAGCCCTTGCCCCGCGAACAAAGCCACCAACAAGCCCCCCTGAGCATGGGGCTGTAGTGTACACCATTATGGTATACTACAGCCCCATGCCCAGCCGCCTGTCTGCCCCGCTCCCCTCGCCTCGCCGCCAGCATGGGGCTGTAGTGTACACCGCTATGGTATACTACAGCGCCATGCCCAGCCGCCTGTCCGCCCCGCTACCCCGCTCTGCCCGCATGAACCCCGCGGCGCTACCCTGCTTTGCCCACCTGAACCCCGCGGCAGCAAGGGGAGGCAGACAGGGCACAAGAGAGGGGTTGCTCCGGAGCACTGTGTCACCAGGCGGTGACAGCAACGGCTCCGGAGCAACCCCTCTCTTCTACCCCGTCTGCCTCCCCTCGCCGCCCCGCCACCCCACCGTACACTGCTCCGGAGCCACTGCTCCGGAGCCACCCCTACCCCCCCGCCGCTAACAACCACCCCGTCACCTACTAACCTCCGCCACCCCCTAAGCCCCCGCCGCCCCCTAAGCCCCCGCCGCCGTTGATCACTTACATGCCTTCTTCTTAATCTGATCATCCGTCTGATCCAGGAGTCCTCCATCCGGCCCAGGCGTCCTCTTCGTCCGGCCCCGGCGTCCTTTTCGTCCGGCCCCGGGGGTCTTCTGTCTTCTTTCCGCCATCTCCGGGTCCTACGTCCTCTTCACTTCCCATAGAGATAGAATGGACGAAAAATCGTCCATTCTATCTGTATGGGAAGTGAGGCGCTCTTCTGATTGGTCGCTGTGTGCTGGCGGCGACCAATCAGAATAGCGCCTCACTTCCCATAGAGATAGAATGGACGAAAAATCATTGCGAGCCGTTGCTGATGCGCGAGCAATCGTGCCTTAGCAATGGCTCGCAATCATTGCGAGCCGTTGCTGATGCGCGAGCAATCGCCGCGAAGCGCCCATTGCAAGTCTCCGGCCCCGTGGAACGACCGACCACAGCCGAGCCCCGTGGCCGAAAATAGAACCAGGGGCCCAGCAATAAATTCGCCGAAACACCGCTATGTATCTCTATGGGAAGTGAGGCCCTCTTCTGATTGGTCGCTGTGTGCTGACGGCGACCAATCAGAATAGCGCCTCACTTCCCATAGACATATAATGGACGACTGTGAGTTTCAAATTTACCGCTGAAAGTGAGAGCGCGATTCTGATTGGTCGCCGACAGCACACAGCGACCAATCAGAATAGCGCCTCACTTCCCATAGACATATAATGGATGACTTTGTGTTTTAAATTTACCGCTGAAAGTGAGGCGCGATTCTGATTGGTCGCCGGCAGCACACAGCGACCAATGAGAATCGCGCCTCACTTCCCATAGAGATACATAGCGGTGTTTCCAACAATCCATGCCCGACCCCTTGGTTCGATTTTCGGCCACGGGGCTCGGCTGTGGTCGGTCCACGAAAATCGCAATGGACCTACGTGCCGGACTTACCGCACCTGCAACCACTCACCTATCTATCTCTATCTCTCTATCTATCTCTCTATCTCTCTATCTATCTCTATATCTATCTATCTATCTATCTATGTATCGATCTATCGATCTATCTCTTTATCTATTTATCTATGTATCTATGTATCTATCTATCTATCTATCTATCTATCTATCTATCTATCATTCGGTCCAACGACCGACCACAGCCGAGCCCCGTGGCCGAAAATAGAACCAGGGGCCCGGCCATAAATTCAGCGAAACACCGCTATTATTCTCTATGAGAAGTGAGGCGCTATGCTGATTGGTCGGCGCAGCACACAGCGACCAATCAGCATAGCGCCTCACTTAAGCGGGATATTTCAAATTCAAAGTCCTCCATTCTATCTCTATGGGAAGTGCGGCGCTATTCTGATTGGTCGCCGGCAGCACACAGCGACCAATCAGAATACCTCCTCACTTCCCATAGAGATATAATGGACGAAAAATCGTCCATTATATCTCTATGGGAAGTGAAGCGCTATTCTGATTGGTCGCTGGGTGCTGCCGCCGACCAATCAGAATAGCGCCGCACTTTCAGCGGTAAATTTAAAACACAAAGTTGTCCATTCTATCTGTATGGGAAGTGCGGCGCTATTGTGATTGGTCGCCGGCAGCACACAGCGACCAATGAGAATCGCGCCTCACTTCCCATAGAGATACATAGCGGTGTTTCCAACAATCCATGCCCGGCCCCTTGGTTCGATTTTCGGCCACGGGGCTCGGCTGTGGTCGGTCCACGAAAATCGCAATGGACCTACGTGCCGGACTTACCGCGCCTGCAACCACTCACCTATCTATCTCTATCTCTCTATCTATCTCTCTATCTCTCTATTTATCTATCTATCTCTATATCTATTTATCTATTTATCTATGTACCTATCTATCTATCTATCTATCATTCGGTCCAACGACCGACCACAGCCGAGCCCCGTGGCCGAAAATAGAACCAGAGGGCCCGGCCATAAATTCAGTGAAACACCGCTATTATTCTCTATGAGAAGTGAGGCGCTATTCTGATTGGTCGCCGGCAGCACACAGCGACCAATCAGAATACCGCCTCACTTCCCATAGAGATATAATGGACGAAAAATCGTCCATTATATCTCTATGGGAAGTGAGGCGCTATTCTGATTGGTCGCTGGGTGCTGCCGGCCGACCAATCAGAATAGCGCCGCACTTTCAGCGGTAAATTTAAAACACAAAGTTGTCCATTCTATCTGTATGGGAAGTGCGGCGCTATTGTGATTGGTCGCCGGCAGCACACAGCGACCAATCAGAATCGCGCCTCACTTCCCATAGAGAATAATAGCGGTGTTTCAAGCCAAGTATAGCCGGGCCCTTGGTTCTATTTTCGGCCACGGGTCTTGGCTTTCGTCGGTCGTCGCCGGGGCGGAGACTCGCAATGCTCGCAAAGCGGCCATTGCGAGCCGTTGCAGGGGCGCGAGCAATGGCCGCGAAGCGCCCAGTGCGAGTCTCCCGTCCCGGCGACGACCGCCGAAAGCCCAGACCCCTGGCCGAAGATAGAACCAAGGGCCCGGCTATACTTCGCTTCAAACACCGCTATTATTCTCTATGGGAAGTGAGGCGCGATTCTGATTGGTCGCCGCCAGCATACAGCGACCAATCACAAAGGCGCCTCACTTCCCATTGAGAATAATAGCGGTGTTTAAAGCAAAGTATAGCCGGGCCCTTGGTTCTATTTTCGGCCACGGCGCTCGCCTGTCGCCGGGCCAAGATACTCTCAATGGACCTACCGCGCCTGCAACGACTCACCTATCTATCTATCTCTATATCTATCTCTATCTATGTATCTATCTATGTATCTATTTCTACCTATCTATCTATCATTCGGTCCAACGACCGACCACAGCCGAGCCCCGTGGCCGAAAATAGAACCAGGGGCCCGGCCATAAATTCAGCGAAACACCGCTATTATTCTCTATGAGAAGTGAGGCGCTATGCTGATTGGTCGGCGCAGCACACAGCGACCAATCAGCAAAGCGCCTCACTTAAGCGGGAAATTTGAAAATCAAAGTCCTCCATTCTATCTCTATGGGAAGTTCGGCGCTATTCTGATTGGTCACCGGCAGCACACAGCGACCAATCAGAATACCGCCTCACTTCCCATAGAGATATAATGGACGAAAAATCGTCCATTATATCTCTATGGGAAGTGAGGCGGTATTCTGATTGGTCGCTGTGTGCTGCCGGCGACCAATCACAATAGCACCGCACTTCCCATACAGATAAAATGGACGACTTTGTGTTTTAAATTTACCGCTGAAAGTGCGGCGCTATTCTGATTGGTCGCCGGCAGCACACAGCGACCAATCAGTATCGCGCCTCACTTCCCATAGAGAATAATAGCGGTGTTTCAAGGCAAGTATAGCCGGGTCTTGGTTCTATTTTCGGCCACGGGTCTCGGCTTTCGTCGGTCGTCGCCGGGGCGGGAGACTCGCAATGCTCGCGAAGCGGCCATTGCGAGCCGTTGCAGGGGCACGAGCAATGGCCGCGAAGCGCCCAGTGCGTGTCTCCCGTCCCGGCGACGACCACCGAAAGCCCAGACCCCTGGCCGAAAATAGAACCAAGGGCCCGGCTATACTTCGCTTAAAACACCGCTATTATTCTCTATGGGAAGTGAGGCGCGATTCTGATTGGTCGCCGCCAGCACACAGCGACCAATCACAAAGGCGCCTCACTTCCCATTGAGAATAATAGCGGTGTTTAAAGCAAAGTATAGCCGGGCCCTTGGTTCTATTTTCGGCCACGGCGCTCGCTTGTCGCCGGGCCAAGATACTCGCAATGGACCTACCGCGCCTGCAACGACTCACCTATCTATCTATATCTATCTATCTATCTATCTATCTATCTATGTATCTATTTCTATCTATCTATCTATCTATCTATCTATTTCTATCTATCTATCTATTTCTATCTATCTATTTCTATCTATCTATCTACCTATTTCTATCTATCTATGTATCTATATCTATCTATCTATTTCTATCTATCTATCTATCTATCTATGTATCTATTTCTATCTATCTATCTATTTCTATCTATCTATCTATCTATTTCTATCTATCTATCTATCTATCTACCTATTTCTATCTATCTATGTATCTATATCTATCTATCTATTTCTATCTATCTATCTATCTATCTATCTATGTATCTATCTATCTATGTATCTATTTCTATCTATCTATCTATCTATCTACCAAACAAATGTCGCAGCACTCCTTTAGCGATGCATATAGATGTGTTTATTCCAGCTTGCTAAGGTACAATGGCAACATTTCGGGCCCACACGCCCTTAGTCCTGCTGGCACCAGTTCACATTTAGTCTGTGAGTGCTGTGCAGTTTTTTTTCTCTTTTTTGTATCATATGGAGATGCTGGCTCCATGCTGCAATTGCACCCTCATTGACCACAGGTGATCTAGGGTTGAGATGGAGTCTGCCCACTGAGAAGTGGGGGGTGGACAAGGAGGACAGGGATGTCAGCGATAGGACTCATCAGACCTGAAGTCACTTTGTCGCAGTTGATGAGCAAGCAGACATTGGCCAATGTATGTACCAAGAACTTCAGAAATAAAAAATTAGAATTTGAGTTTTTTGAAAAAACGTAAGTTTTTAAACTTTTTTCTCATATACATATAGCTTGTTAGCATTTGTACGTCATTGGTAGTAACTGAGTGCTGCAGAGAACTTTTTCTAGTTATTTGACCCAGTGTCCCTGCTGACACCAGTTCACATTGTGTCTGTGAGTGCTGTGCAGTTTTTTTTCTCTTTTTTCTCTTTTTTCTCTTTTATCTATCTATCTATCTATCTATCTATGTATCTATTTCTATCTATCTATTTATGTATCTATCTATCTATCTATGTATCTATTTCTATCTATCTATGTATCTATTTCTATCTATCTATTGTGGGGCAGCGCCTGGATCGCAAGGCAGGAAACACGTGGAGCCCGGTAGTGGTTCAAACAGGACCCGGTGTTTATTGCTGGTACACACAGCGATGGCACAGTCTGCCGGAATCCGGGTCGCAGCCGGGTACACAAGACACAGTTCATATAACGTACCCCGGGTCCTTCAGGCCAAAGGCCTCTGTTATGGGCCACCCCGAGTTCCCCAGCCCTCCTGGGCTAGGCCGTGTTAGTCTAGCACACGGCCTCCTGGAACTCTAGACCTCTCCTTTCTGTATATCTGCTGCTGCTGCAGCCAAGGCACAAATCTGTGTACAGGGAACCCCGCCCTGCCTCCTGACCAGGCTTTTAACTCCGTGTCTACTTCCGGGACCTTGCAAGACCCGGAGCGGAGGGAGCGGACCGTCCCTTTCTCTCACACCCTATACCGGTCTCAATACGTGACAGTGCGCATTCTGGGGGAGACATAGCGCCCCTCGCATATGATCCCCCGCACTGTCTCACACACCCCCCCCCTCGGTTCAAACTTGTGGGGTTGAACCCCAGCCATCAAACAGGGTGCCCGGGACAGGGCATCCGCATTACCCTGCAACTTGCCAGCCCGATGCTCCACCGTAAAATTGAAGTTTTGGAGGGACAGGAACCACCGGGTGACCCGAGCGTTCCGTTCCTTGGCATTTCGCATCCAGACCAAGGGAGCGTGATCCGTAACTAACCGGAACTGTCGCCCGAGCAAATAATAACGTAGGGACTCCAAGGCCCATTTAACGGCCAAGCACTCCTTCTCCACTACGCTATAATTCTTTTCCGCCGGGGACAATTTCCGGCTCAAGTAAGTGACCGGATGCTCGATTCCGTCCACTTCCTGCGACAGCACAGCCCCCAGCCCCACCTCCGAGGCGTCTGTTTGTACAACGAAGGCGCGTTTGAAGTCAGGACTGATGAGGACGGGCTGTCCGCACAAGGCCAACTTCATGGACTGAAAGGCTGCCTCTGCTTGGGGATTCCACCGCACCAACGCAGTTTTCTTCCCTTTCAACAGGTCGGATAGGGCCGCCGTTCGTCCAGCAAAGTTGGGTATGAAACGTCGGTAATACCCCACAATGCCGAGAAACGCCCTCACCTGTCTGGTAGACACTGGTCGGGGCCAATTTTGAATGGCCTCGATTTTGTTTATTTGGGGTTTGATAACCCCTCGCCCAATCACATACCCCAGGTACCGGGCCTCCTCGAGCCCCATGGCACATTTTTTTGGATTCGCCGTCAGGCCGGCGGCCCTGAGCGAATCTACCACGGCCTGTACCTGGGATAAGTGGGTATGCCAATCAGGACTAAAGATGATGATATCATCCAGGTAAGCGGACGCGTACTTCCGATGGGGTTCTAACACTATGTCCATGAGCCGCTGGAATGTGGCCGGGGCTCCATGCAACCCAAAAGGCAACACAACATAGTGATAGAGGCCTTCCGGAGTAACAAAGGCGGTTTTTTCCTTAGCCGACTTTGTCAGCGGCACTTGCCAGTAGCCTTTTGTCAGATCGAGCGTCGTGAAGTACTGGGCTTGCCCCAGTCTTTCGATCAGCTCGTCCACCCGGGGCATGGGATATAAATCAAACTTAGATACTTCATTCAGCTTCCGGAAATCGTTGCAAAACCGCAGCGATCCGTCCGGTTTTGGAATGAGCACGATGGGACTAGCCCACTCGCTCCGGGATTCTTCTATCACCCCTAACTTAAGCATGTGTTTCACTTCGGCCGCGATGGCTTGCCGTCGGGCCTCGGGTACCCGGTACGGTTTCACCCGCACTTTTACCCGGGGCTCAGTGACAATGTCATGTTGAATGACCGAAGTCCGCCCTGGCAGGTCAGAAAACACATCGGGATTCTGCTGTACCAATTTGTGGGCTTCCCGTCGTTGGGCCTTAGTGAGGGTGTCACTTATTCGTACGCCTTCGGTATCCCTGGGGGCCGAAGGGGAAGGGACCCCGGGTGCATCGGATGCCTCCATGATCATGCACTCCCGGTCTTTCCACGCCTTAAGCAGGTTAACGTGGTATAGCTGCACGGGTTTCCTTTTCCCGGGCTGGTATACCTTGTAATTCACCTCCCCTACTTTTTCCCGGATTTCATATGGCCCTTGCCATTTGGCCAATAACTTGCTTTCCGTAGTGGGCACTAAGACCAATACCCGGTCCCCCACCTCAAAGGTCCTAACGGTGGCCCGTGTATTATACGTGCGGCTTTGAGCTCCTTGAGCATCCATCAGGTGCTCTGTCACAATAGGCCGGACCGCCGTGATCCGGTCCTGCATTTTCGCCACGTGGTCTATGACGCTCCTATAGGGAGTGGGTTCCTGTTCCCACGTCTCCTTGGCGACATCCAAGAGCCCTCTAGGATGTCGGCCGTACAACAGTTCAAAGGGGGAAAACCCCGTAGACGACTGTGGTACCTCCCGGATGGCGAACATTAGATATGGTAATAGCATATCCCAATCCTTTCCATCCTTGGCCACCACCTTTTTCAGCATGGACTTCAGGGTTTTGTTAAACCGCTCGACTAACCCGTCGGTCTGGGGATGGTACACCGAGGTGCGCAGCTGTTTGATGTTGAGCAATTTACACAGTTCCCGGGTCACTTTGGACATAAAAGGAGTCCCCTGATCGGTGAGGATTTCCTTAGGTAGTCCTAGGCGACAGAACATGGCAAACAGCTCCCGGGCAATTATTTTCGCCGTGGGGTGGCGTAACGGGATCGCCTCCGGGTACCGGGTGGCGTAGTCGACAACCACGAGTATGTGTTGGTGGCCTCGTGCTGATTTCACTATAGGCCCCACCAAATCCATTGCGATCCGTTCAAAAGGTTCTTCTATAACTGGTAGAGGTACCAATGGACTACGGAAGGTGGCAATGGGTGTGGTCAGCTGACATTCCGGGCAGGAGTCACAGTACCTCTGGACATCCGCATACACGCCCGGCCAAAAGAACCTTCGCAAGATGCGTTCTTGCGTTTTTTTAGCCCCAAGGTGGCCCCCTAGCAGGTGGGAGTGGGCCATCTCTAGGACCGCCCGGCGGTGTGGCTGTGGTACTACCAGTTGGTCCACAACCTCATCCCGGATTTTGTCCACCCTATAGAGTAACTCTTGGTTAAGCACCATGCGTGGAAATACGTTCTCTGCCCCCGGATGCTGAGCTACCCCGTTTATTTCAGTTACCCTTTCTCGGGCCCGGGTCAGTGTGGGATCCTGTAGCTGAGCTGTCCCAAACGCTCCCCGGGATACTTCCAACTCTGGAAGCGGTGGGGTCTCCTCGACCTCCCCTGCCAAGACGTCTAGCGGGAACCTATCGGGGTGACACTCTAGCCCTATGTTGGCGACCCCTACGGCAGGTGTCCCGGTCTCAGGGTCGTCGGGCTCAGCACCCGGGTTCCCTGGCTTCAGGACAGGGTTACTCCTCCTTTCCCATAAGGACCAAAACAACGGTAAGTCTCTTCCCAGCACCGTCCCGTAGGGTAGAGCCTTTACCACTCCGACCACGTGAGTCACCTCTCCACAGGGGGTGGATAGAGTCACTTCCGTGGTCGGATACTCGCGTAGGTCCCCGTGAATACACCGGACCCCGACCAATCCCCAGTGAGTTGCAACCCGGGGATTAAGGACGCACGAACCAGCGTCACCCAACT
The DNA here is from genome assembly GCA_033576535.1 of Allobates femoralis. Classification (NCBI taxonomy): domain Eukaryota; kingdom Metazoa; phylum Chordata; class Amphibia; order Anura; family Aromobatidae; genus Allobates; species Allobates femoralis. The sequence goes on along the minus strand of JARQOC010000007.1, from coordinate 14,111,496 downwards.
GCCAGAGTCCAAGAGAGCTTCTGCTCTGTGTCCATTGACGAGCACCGGACACAGATGTGGTGCCGTTAGGGGAACCACTACATCTGCGGTGAACACGGGGCTGGCATACATCGAGAGCCGGCGTGTGAACCCACAGTCCATGGGGTCCGCTGTTAGTGGGCAATAGGTAGCCACATGTCCCGGCCCTTTGCACCGCCAGCACCACGTAGCGGTGCCAGCGCCGGGTCGGAAGCTCCTTCTTGGGGAGCCGGGTTTCTTGCCAGCCCCATTCTGGGGTATCCTCTCAGCGGGTACGTTTTTAGGAGAGTCCCCTGTAGATGAACGCATACCTCTACCCGGCTCCGGAAGCCGGCGTAACTGCCGCAGTGGGGCAGAGTCCCGTATGAACTCCTCGGTGGCTGTATATCGCTCTATCAAGCTAACCACCTGGTCCAAGGTACCCGGGTCCCCTTGCCCCACCCAACGCTGTATCGCAACCGGCAGAGTCCGAACCAGCCGGTCGACCACCACCCTTTCCACCATCTGTCCCGGAGTTAAGCTCTCAGGCTGGAGCCACCGTTTCACCAACTGCAATAAGTCATACGCCTGGGAGCGAGCCGGCTTGGACTCCACATAGGACCAGGAAAACACCCGTTGGGCTCGGACATAAGTATTGACCCCCAGTCTAGCAAGGATCTCACCTTTGAGTCTGGCGTAGTCCTGTGCTTCCTCCCAACTGAGGTCCGTGTAGGCCTTTTGGGCATCGCCCATCAGGAATGGCGCCACCACTTCAGCCCACTGAGCGGAAGGGAGGCCTTCTCGTTCTGCGGTGCGCTCGTAGACGGTGAGGAAGGCTTCTACGTCGTCCTCTGGACTCAGCTTCCGCAGGGCCGATCGGACCCGGTCCCGGGCCTCACGCCGCTCCGGGGGAGGCGCTGTTGGCGGGTCTCGTAAGGCCGCAATTTGCTGCAGGAGCAGTTCATTCATTTTCTGCTGTTGTAGAAACTGCTCCTGTTGTAGCAACTGCTGCTGCTCCTGCTGTCGCTGGTGCTGCTCCTGCTGTCGGAGCTGCTGCTCCTGCTGTTGTCGTAACTGCTCCTGTTGTAGCAACTGCTGCTGCTCCTGCTGTCGCTGGTGCTGCTCCTGCTGTCGGAGCTGCTGCTCTTCATGTCGCTGCTGCTGTTCCTGCTGCCGCTGCTGGGTAAGTACCAGCTGCCTTAGGATTTCCTCCATATCAGCGGCAGGCCTGAACTGTAGCGTGGCCGGCTTAAGTATGGACATACAGTGCCGGGCACCCCGCAAGACTGTCGGCTATTCTGACTGCTGCTCCTCTCACTTTAGTCGCCGCTCATTGGCCTCATGAAACAGTCACTTTCACCGGGCTGGCCTGCTTGCCCGCATTCTCCACCATATGTGGGGCAGCGCCTGGATCGCAAGGCAGGAAACACGTGGAGCCCGGTAGTGGTTCAAACAGGACCCGGTGTTTATTGCTGGTACACACAGCGATGGCACAGTCTGCCGGAATCCGGGTCGCAGCCGGGTACACAAGACACAGTTCATATAACGTACCCCGGGTCCTTCAGGCCAAAGGCCTCTGTTATGGGCCACCCCGAGTTCCCCAGCCCTCCTGGGCTAGGCCGTGTTAGTCTAGCACACGGCCTCCTGGAACTCTAGACCTCTCCTTTCTGTATATCTGCTGCTGCTGCAGCCAAGGCACAAATCTGTGTACAGGGAACCCCGCCCTGCCTCCTGACCAGGCTTTTAACTCCGTGTCTACTTCCGGGACCTTGCAAGACCCGGAGCGGAGGGAGCGGACCGTCCCTTTCTCTCACACCCTATACCGGTCTCAATACGTGACAGTGCGCATTCTGGGGGAGACATAGCGCCCCTCGCATATGATCCCCCGCACTGTCTCACACTATCTATTTCTATCTATCTATCTATTTCTATCTATCTATTTCTATCTATCTATATCTATCTATCTATATCTATCTATCTATATCTATCTATTTCTATCTATCTATCTATTTCTATTTATCTATGTATCTATTTCTATCTATCTATCTATTTCTGTCTATCTATCTATCTATCTATTTCTATCTATCTATCTATCTATGTATCTATCTATCTATGTATCTATTTCTAGGGCCCTTGGTTCTATTTTCAGCCACGGGTCTCGGCTTTCGTCGGTCGTCGCCGGGGCGGGAGACTCGCAATGCTCGCGAAGCGGCCATTGCGAGCCGTTGCAGGGGCGCGAGCAATGGCCGCGAAGCGCCCAGTGCGAGTCTCCCGTCCCGGCGACGACCACCGAAAGCCCAGACCCCTGGCCGAAAATAAAACCAAGGGCCCGGCTATACTTCGCTTAAAACACCGCTATTATTCTCTATGGGAAGTGAGGCGCGATTCTGATTGGTCGCCGCCAGCACACAGCGACCAATCACAAAGGCGCCTCACTTCCCATTGAGAATAATAGCGGTGTTTAAAGCAAAGTATAGCCGGGCCCTTGGTTCTATTTTCGGCCACGGCGCTCGCTTGTCGCCGGGCCAAGATACTCGCAATGGACCTACCGCGCCTGAGTTTTGAGTTTGAGTTTTTTGAAAAAACGTAAGTTTTTAAACTTTTTTCTCATATACATATAGCTTGTTAGCGTTTGTACGTCATTGGTAGTAACTGAGTGCTGCAGAGAACTTTTTCTAGTTATTTGACCCAGTGTCCCTGCTGACACCAGTTCACATTGTGTCTGTGAGTGCTGTGCAGTTTTTTTTCTCTTTTTTCTCTTTTTTCTCTTTTTTCTATCTATCTATCTATCTATCTATATCTATTTCATTCTATCTATCTATCTATCTCTATCTATCTATGTATCTATCTATCTATGTATCTAAAAAAAAAAGGTGTGCCTCAGGTGTGCCTGAGGAAAAGTCTTTGTGACTTGAAACGGTGCATGTTTTTTGTGCCTGTCCAAATAAAGAAAGTTCTTTTCACATTGAGAACTTGGAGTGCTGCAAGTCTTTCTCCAGACCTGGATTTATCTATGTATCTATCTATCTATCTATCTATCTATGTATCTATTTCTATCTATCTATCTATGTATCTATTTCTCCATTCGCCTTCCACGACAGCATTGGAGGATGTCGTCCACGCCCTATTGGGGGACAGGAACACAGAGAGGTTAAAAGCCCCTCCCCTTCCTCAGTACTCCAGTGTCTTCCTGTCCCCCTTGGGGCATGGAGAGGTTCCAGTGCTGTCAGGCCGGCAGAGGCAGCATTGGGGTGTACTTACAGCCGGGCCAGGGATGGACGTCGGGGGCGGCCTCCTCCTCCTTCTCGGGGCTCCCGTGGTGGGACCATCCGGCCTTCCTGCGTCCTACGGGGCAAAGCAGGCCGTGTATTGCAACGCCGGAGGCCTGTCCAGCTCTCCGGCGTCTCCCTCCTCCAGCTGCGGTCCCTGGGGCATGCATCAGAGGTGCCGTGGAGGCACTTCCGGTTTCGGGTGTGGTACTTCCGGTTCCGGGATGGCACTTCCGGTTTCGGACGGCGGCTACTGTAAGGGCTGTGGCAGGCTGGGCGCGGCTCCAGGGAACCCAGCAGGACTTTCGCGCGCTACTGCCCGCGGCCGGTGACCAGGAGGAGGGAGGGAACAGGTGTTCCTCGTTGGGGGCACGGTACTTCTAGATAAGTACCCGCCGGAAGCTACACCCAGGTAAGGCTGATCCCTGAAACATGGAAGGTGATAGGCTTCCACCTCTGCTTCTGCAGAGCCCAGCGTTCCCCCAGCTCATGTAAGTGTTTCTGGGGGTGGTCACAAGGGGTAGAGTTATTTAAGCCCTGCACTCACACTGGGACCCCCTTCTCTTCCCTTTTTGTCTATAGGGAGACGAGGGCCGTCTGTGAAAGGGAGCAATAATGTGGCTGCGGCACAAAATTTCCCTCTTCCTACAACAAGGTGTCGGCCATGACTGACAGTGTTGTCAGGATGGACTCCCTATCCTTGCTTGAGGAGCTCCAATCCATTAGGGAAGAGGTGCAGGCTTCTATCTCGGCACTGCAGGGTTTTGCTGCAGCTTCCGGGCCTTCCCCTCCGTAAGAGAGGAAGCTCCAGGATTGTGACTCTGTGGATCTCATGGAGGCTGGCCAGAGCTCAGCGTTAGAGGATGGCGAGGATATTGCCGCTGTTGCCTCTGTCCAGACACGAGAATCTGGACACTATTATTTTTCCACGGAGTCCATGGGTGCATTGGTGGACACTGTCCATTGTACCATGGGAGTAGAGGTGGTGGAATCCCCTTCTTCTGTGCAGGACTAAATGTTCAGAGGCCTGAAGGCTAAGCGGCTCACCCCATCCGAGAGGATTGGAGGGTGATGACTTTGTCTGGGAGGTCCCGAAGGTGGACATCCAGGTGGCCAGGGTAGCAATCAGCTGCTATTGTAAACCCATTGTGCATGCCCTTGACACACTGTTGAAGCTAAGCAGCAGGAGCCTCAGTCACGGGCTGGATGGGAGACCTCATGAGAGACCCAATAGGAATCTCTATGGAAGTCTCTATAAAGTCAATGGGACTTCTAACATGAAGGTCTATGGCAGTATTCCATTTGGGAAGCTTAGCATATAAGACCGCATTGCCTTTTGAAGATTCCTCCCGGTTGAAGGACCCCCTCGTTCGTAAAATGGAGAGTGTCCTCAAAATATCCTGGGAGGCGGCAGCTATGTCTTTAACGGTGTACATTTCCTCTACATGTGAGCAGGTCTCTCTTTAAGTGGCTCACCCAGCTGGGAGAATTCATCCTGCAGGGTACTCCCAGGGAGGAGCTTTGGACTCCATTCCACTTCTGAGACGTGCTACGGGCTTCCTGGCCGATGCCTCTGCTGAGTCGTTCCGCGTTGGCGCCAGGTGCGCAGTGTTGGCTAACACAGCTCACAGGGCAGTGTGGCTTACAAGGTGGAATGGGGAGGTCACGTCTAAGCTCCAGCTGTGTGGCCTCCCCTTGCAAAGAGCATTGGATGACATCCTGGAAAAGGTGTCAGACCGGAAAAGGTGTCTCCCGGAACAGGAGCCCTTTCGGAGGCAGTCCTTTTGGCCTGAGCGCAGCCAACCCTCCCAGTCTAAAGGGAATGGTAAGTCTGGTCGCTGGGCATTCCAGTACGGGGACAAAACCCGTAATATCTTGCTCCCCCAGCAGCGGCATCACCAGCCGCCCCCTAAACAAGGTCGCCTTCCCCATTGCGGGGCGGCTCCTGCGGTTTCTGCCACAGTGACAAGCAATCTCCTTGTGCCCTTGGATCCTCTCGACCATTTGGGAGGATCTACGCTTGGAATTCGAGAGCCAGCCCCTCCGTGTCTTCGAGTCCTCTCCCTTCCTCAGGGGGGCTCTCGCACGGTTTTTCTTGTCGGGTCTGCGACACCTGTTGGATTCGGGTGTGGGGTCCTCGGTTCCTCCTGGAGAGGAGGGCCAGAGGCGCTACTCCAGGTTGTTGTGGACCTCCAGAACGCGTATTCTCATGTCCCCATTCACCCGTCCCACAAGCGCTTTCTGCGATTCACGATCTCCGGGGCAGGCGGGACGGTCCATTCTCGGCTTAATGTGCTGCCCTTTGGGATTTCGTCGGCCCCAGAGGTTACCAAACTCATGGGGGAAGCGATCACATTCATCCAGACCCAGGGGATATGTATGCTTCCCTATTTAGATGACATGTTGGTGGTGGCTCCTTCGGCAGTGCTTCTGCGCACAAAGGTCTCCAACACATTGGAGATTCTTCAGTCCCTGGGATGGGTATCCAATCTTCGGGAATCGGAACAGGTGCCTGCAACCCGACGTCAATTTTTGGGAGTCTTGCTGGCCTCCTCCAGACAGACCTCGTTCCTTCCTGCGGCATATCAGCTTTTGCGCCGCGTGAATCTGACCCGCTTCCGGGCAAGGGGGTCGCCCTCCTTGCGGGAAGCAATGTCCCTGTTAGGGGCCATGACGGCCTGCATTCAGTCAGTAACATGGGCTCAGCTCCTTCCCGACTGCTCCAGGAACACATGCTGAGTTCCTGGGACAGACGTCAGGATTCCTTAAACTTGCGGGTCCGGACCCCGGGGCGGGTGGTAACCTCGCTTTCCTGGGGATGAATCCCAGACACCTTCCTGTGACCTCTGTTCCCACTGATGCCATCGGTTCCGGTTGGGGCACGATGGTAGTTCGCACACCGTTCCAGGGGATTTGGAGTCGCTCAGTCAGTCGCCAGTCTTCAAACTTCTGGCAGTGGAGGAAGCGCTTCTTGCTGCAGCTCACGTTCTCCGGGGTCATTATGTCAAGGTCCTGTCAGACAATGTGACTATGGTTGCTTCTTGCGGTACCAAGGCGGTACTCGTGGCTTACGCTTGCAGGGGCTGGCAAGACTGTTCTTTTTGTGGGCGGTATGCCATTTTCTCTCCTCCTCGGCAGTACATCTGAAGGGAATGGCCAATGTACAGGCACATTCTTGAGCCGCACGGAGGTCCACCCAGGAGAATGGTGGTTCCATCCGGAAGTATTTCGCTCTCTTACGGACAGGTGGGGTGTCCTTTCGATCGTCCTGTTCGCTTCGGGCTTGAATACAAAGGTGCCAACCTTTTTCTCCCTGACGCGGTTGGACCATCCTCGGGGGCTGGACGCTTTTGCCCATCCCTGGGACTTCCGGTTGGTGTATACATTTCCTCCAATCCCGCCACTTCCCAAGACGTTGCAACGGATTCGGGCGGAGTGGGTGACACTATCCTGGTGGCTCCCCTGGGGCCCAAACTGGCATGGTACGACGCCATTCGAGACCTGGGCCTGGAGGGACCAATTATGTTAGCCCAGTCTCAACCTACTGTCCAGGGTCCTCTGTTTCACCCGGGCCCTCAGTGGCTCATTCAGGCGGCCTGGCTGTTGCGGCCGGGATCCTGAGGACCAAGGGTCTCTCCCAGGCATTGATCCGCACGCTTCAGCAGAGCAGGAAGCCTGGGACAAACGCTAGTTAAGGGAGGGCTGGAATCGGTTCCTGTCCTGGTGTGCTCCTTCCATCCCGACCATGCATCATCCTAATGTGGCCCAACTCTTGGATTTTTGCAGCGTAGCTTGGATTTGGGGCTTCAGCCGAGCACTCTTTAAGTCCGGAGGTCGGCACTTGGGGCGGTTTTTGCCCAGGATCTTGCTTCCCTTCCATGGCTCAAGCAGTTTTTTACTTCTGCTTGGGGGTGGCGTCCCCGGATTCGGCCTTCTGTCCCTCCCTGGGATTTGATGCTTGTTCTCCAAGGGCTTGCTCGAAGTCCCTTTGCACCCTTGTCTGCTGCATCCCTTACGTCTCTCACAAGGTGGCGTTTTTGGTGGCCATCACTTCTGCTCCCAGAGTTGGAGAAATGCAGGCACTCTCTGTCTGGACTCCGTGCCTCGTGGTGTCCGTTGTTCGCATTACGCTTCGGTTGCATTCATCTTTTCTTCTGAAAGTTGTCGGCTTTCCATCGGTCCCAGGATGTGGTTCTGCCTTCAATTTGTCGATCTCCTGCTAATGCGGCTGAGGCCGTGTTTCACTCCTTGGATGTTCGTCGGACTGTCCTCCTCTACCTCCGTGAGACTGCTTCCTGGAGGTTAGATCAGAACCTGTTTGTTCGGCTTTTGGGAATAATACAGGGAAGACGACTTCCCAGGCTGCCATCGCTTCCTGGATCAAGAAGGCGATCTGTGAGGTCTACGTCGCTCCGGTCCTTGCTCCTCCGGTGGGGTTGAAGGCTCATTCAACTCGGGCTGCTGCTACTCCCTGGATGGAGCAGGCTGGAGCTTCATCGGAGCTGATTTGCAGAGCGGCTACGTGGTAGCCTCTCCTCACTTTTTCTCGCCTCTATAGGTTAGATCTGTCCTTCGGTCGGGATCTGTCCTTTGGTAGGAAAGTCCTACAGGCAATAGTCCCACCCTGAGGAGTATCGGTGGTATTCCTCCAATGCTGTCGTGGAAGGCGAATGGAGAAAACTGAATTAGTCCTTACCGGTAATTCCTTTTCTTGGAGCCTTCCACGACAGCATCAGTTCCCCCCCCTTGTTGGTGTCTGGTTCCGGTTTGTATCAGATAATCCATGGCTAAGGGTGATCTTGGTAATACACTGGAGTACTGAGGAAGGGGAGGGGCTTTTAACCTCTCTGTGTTCCTGTCCCCCAATAGGGCGTGGACGACATCCTCCAATGCTGTCGTGGAAGGCTCCAAGAAAAGGAATTACCGGTAAGGACTAATTCAGTTTTCTATCTATGTATCTATTTCTATCTATCTATCTATCTATCTATCTATCTATCTATCTATCTATCTATCTATCTATTTCTATCTATCTATCTATTTCTATCTATCTATTTCTATCTATCTATTTCTATCTATCTATCTATATCTATCTATCTATATCTATCTATCTATCTATTTCTATCTATCTATTTCTATCTATCTATTTCTATCTATCTATCTATTTCTATCTATCTATCTATTTCTATCTATTTCTATCTATTTCTATCTATTTCTATCTATTTCTATCTATCTATCTATTTCTATCTATCTATTTCTATCTATTTCTATTTCTATCTATTTCTATCTATCTATCTATCTATGTATCTATGTATCTATATCTATCTATCTATCTATCTATCTATGTATCTATGTATCTATGTATCTATTTCTATCTATCTATCTATCTATTTCTATCTATCTATTTCTATCTATTTCTATCTATCTATCTATCTATGTATCTATTTCTAGGGCCCTTGGTTCTATTTTCAGCCACGGGTCTCGGCTTTCGTCGGTCGTCGCCGGGGCGGGAGACTCGCAATGCTCGCAAAGCGGCCATTGCGAGCCGTTGCAGGGGCGTGAGCAATGGCCGCGAAGCGCCCAGTGCGAGTCTCCCGTCCCGGCGACGACCACCGAAAGCCCAGACCCCTGGCCGAAAATAAAACCAAGGGCCCGGCTATACTTCGCTTAAAACACCGCTATTATTCTCTATGGGAAGTGAGGCGCGATTCTGATTGGTTGCCGCCAGCACACAGCGACCAATCACAAAGGCGCCTCACTTCCCATTGAGAATAATAGCGGTGTTTAAAGCAAAGTATAGCCGAGCCCTTGGTTCTATTTTCGGCCACGGCGCTCGCTTGTCGCCGGGCCAAGATACTCGCAATGGACCTACCGCGCCTGCAACGACTCACCTATCTATCTATCATCTATCTATCTATCTATCTATCTATCTATCTATCTATGTATCTATTTCTATCTATGTATCTATCTATTTCTATCTATGTATCTATCTATCTATTTCTATCTATCTATCTATCTATTGTAACGGAGCGGCTCGCTGGCGACGTCAGGAAGCACGAGGAGGCAGCTTTGCATAGGTGAGACCAGAAGGGTTTATTTGCTCATAAACCATTCCACAGGGAAAACACACACAGCAAACACAGAATCCTAATCACTTTCCCCCTGTGCCTAAGTCCAACCTCCCTTACATAGCCGGACACCACGCCCCTGGGAGGGTATGTGAGTCCTGAACCAGCCCGTCACTCTCAGGACTCATAAGCCGGCCCCTTGGTTACTAACAACTCCCTCAGTGTTGCTCTCCACTAAGAGATGCTAATGCCGGCTTACATCACAGACCTCAGGTAGGCCTGTGACACATACCTGCCATCCACTATGCGTCCCCTTGCCCTCTTACACACCTCCCCCCTCTGCCGAAAGCCGTCGGGCTCGGCACGGCGGACAACCAAACAGGGGATACGGGAGAGAGCATCAGCGTTGCCATGGAGCTTTCCCGCCCGGTGCTCCACTCGGAAACGAAAGTCCTGCAGGGCCAAAAACCAACGAGTGACCCTCGCGTTTTTCCCCTTCGAGTCCCTCAACCACCGGAGAGGGGCATGGTCAGACACCAACCGGAACTGTCGCCCCAACAAATAGTAACGTAGTGTGTCCACCGCCCACTTTATGGCCAGGCACTCCTTTTTCAATCACGGAATAACGCATCTCACTAGGGGACAGTTTCCTGCTCGGGTAGAGGACCGGGTGTTCCTCCCCCTGAATCTCCTGGGACAGGACTGCCCCCAAACCGTTATCTGAGGCATCCGTTTGGAAACAAATTCCCTCTTGAAGTCGGGAGCGAGCAAGACCGGTCGCCTAAAGAGAGCCTCTTTCAATCCCGAAAAGGCAGCTTCCGCCTCTGTCGTCCACAGAGCCATAGACGACTTGGTCCCCTTCAAGAGGTTAGTCAAGGGTGCAGCCATTACAGCAAACTCAGGGATGAACCGCCTGTAGTATCCGACTATACCCAGGAAGCCTAGGACTTGTCTCTTAGACGAGGGTCGCGGCCACTGCTGGATCGCTGCGACCTTTGTGATTTGGGGCTTGATCATGCCTCTGCCGACAACATATCCCAGGTATTTGGCCTCGGACTTCCCCAGGGCACATTTCTTTGGGTTTACCGTAAACCCCGCCGTCCTCAGAGCATCCAGCACCGCTTGGAGCTTCACCAGATGGCTCTGCCAGTCGAGGCTGAAAACCACAATATCGTCCAGATAGGCAGCGGCGTAGTCTTTATGCGGCGTGAGGATCCGATCCATGGCCCTTTGAAAAGTGGCTGGGGCCCCCTGCAATCCAAACGGAATTCGGATATAGTGAAAGCACCCATCCGGCGTAGAGAACGCGGTCTTCTCTTTGGCTCCCGATGCCATAGGGATCTGCCAATACCCTTTGGTGAGGTCTAGGGTAGTGATGTACCTGGCGGGTCCCAGGCGCTCGATCAGCTCGTTGACTCGCGGCATGGGATAGGCGTCAAAGTTGGAGACCTCGTTCAGTTTTCGATAATCGTTACAGAATCTCCATTCGCCGTCGGGTTCGGTACCAATACTATGGGGCTTGACCAACCACTCTTGGATTCCTCTATCACACCCAATTTCAGCATCCGGGCCACCTCCTTGGAGATCACCTCCCGTCGGGCCTCGGGTATCCTATATGGCTTCAGGTTCACCCGCACCTGTGGTTCCGTTAGAATGTCATGTTCTACCACGGTGGTGCACCCTGGCAGCTCTGTGAACAAATTCCTGTTCTGCTGTAACAGCTCTCTACACTGCTGTTTCTGGCTTTCGGAGAGGGTGTCCGCTATGGTCACGGCTTCAATGTCGTTCACCGGCCTGCCCACCGAGCAGGGCACATCTTGGGCCTCCCGATCTCGCCATGCCTTGAGGAGGTTGATATGATAGATTTGGTACGACTTCTTTCGTCCCGGTTGGTGGACCTTGTAGTTCACTTCGCCGAGCTTCTCAACGACCTCATATGGCCCTTGCCATTTGGCGAGGAACTTGCTTTCCACTGTGGGTATCAGGATCAGGACCCGGTCCCCGGGATGAAACTGCCGGATTCTGGCGGAGCGGTTGTAGACTCGGGCCTGAGCCTCCTGGGCCTGCAGGAGATGTTCCCTTAGGATCGGCATCACTTTCTCCATTCTCTCCTGCATCATGGCGACGTGCTCAATGACACTCCGATGAGGTGTGACTTCGGCTTCCCAGGTTTCCTTGGCTACATCTAGGAGACCGCGTGGATGTCATCCATACAGGAGCTCGAATGGTGAGAAACCCGTGGAAGCCTGTGGAACCTCCCGAATGGAAAACAGCAGATACGGTAGGAGACAGTCCCAGTCCTTCCCATCCTTCTCTACCACTTTCCTTAACATGCCTTTGAGGGTTTTGTTGAACCTCTCGACAAGGCCGTCTGTTTGAGGATGGTATACAGAAGTCCTCAGCTGGGTGATCTGAAGGACCCTGCACAACTCGCTCATCACCTTACTCATGAAGGGGGTACCCTGATCTGTCAGGATTTCTTTTGGTAACCCCGTGCGAGAAAACACCTGAACCAGCTCCTTAGCTATGCTCTTCGCCGAGGAGTTGCGTAAGGGAATCGCTTCGGGGTACCGGGTGGCATAGTCCAGGATAACTAAGATATACTGATGACCCCGAGCCGATTTCACCAGGGGCCCCACCAAGTCCATAGCTATTCTCTCAAAGGGGATTTCGATGATGGGTAATGGTACCAGGGGACTACGAAAGTGCCTGGTAGGGGTGGTTATTTGACAGGTAGGGCAAGATTGGCAGTATCTCGCTATCTCCCGGTGACACCCAGGCCAATAGAACCGTTGCAGTATCCGGTCCTGTGTTTTCTCTACCCCTAGATGACCCCCTAAGATATGGGAATGGGCCATGTTGAGTACTTGCTGCCGATACGGCCCCGGTACTAACAACTGTTCCACCCGGTCGTCCTTCACCTTCGTCACCCGGTATAACAATTCCTCACTTAGCATAAAATGGGGGAACCTAGTGTCGCTCCCTGGCTCCTGTGGGACCCCGTTGATGACCGTGACACTATTGAATGCTTCCCTTAGAGTCAGGTCTTTATGTTGGGCTGTCCCAAAGTTCTCCCTGGTCGCCCCCAAGTTCAGTACCGTGGTCTCGGGCGGTGCTTCCTCCTCATCCCCTACGAGGACACCAAGCGGGAACTCAGCCATGTCAGAGTGGGGAGAGGTCGTTTCCACGGGCCCCACTCCCGGACCCTGCCCCCACAGCTGCCAAAATAAACAAAAGTCCCGGCCGATAATGATGGGGTGTAGCAAGTCCTGGACGACTCCGACTTCATGAGTCCTCACCCCATGTGCCGTCTCAATGTCCACTCGAGCTACTGGATAGTCCTTGGCGTCACCGTGGATACACCGCACTCCGACCCTTTTCCCAGGGACCAGGACAAGGCACGGGAAGTCCCTCACCAGAGTAACGAGGCTCCCGGAGTCCAACAGCCCGACCACGCTCCTCCCGTTCACTTTCACCGGACACGCTGGGGGCCCTTCGCTAGATATACTGGTCATACTGCAGACTGAGTATGCAAAATAAGAACAGCGGCGACCCATGCTGCAATCCATCTGTTCAGGGGTCAAGGGACACCGTGCCGCAATGTGGCCTGGACCATGGCATCTCCAACATATGATCTCGCCCGTAGGGACCTTGGGCACCGCCTCCCCCGCCCTTAGGGACCTTGGACGCCCCACCCCCTTTTGGGCCTCGGCCCGCGGCTGGGTCCCCCAGTAAGGAGCGGGCAATCTGGCCCCAGGCCCTTCCATCCCCTGGTATCTCTCCACCAGCCCGATAAGGTCATCCGCGTTCTGGGGATCACCCTGGGCAACCCAGGTCTGAACGGATCGTGGCAGGGAGTGTACAAACCGATCCATCACGACACGCTCCACCATCTGTGCTGGCATAGAGCTCTCCGGCTGCAGCCATTTCTGGACCAAGTGCAACAGGTCGAACATTTGGGAGCGAGGCGGTCTGTCTCAATGATACGCCCATTGGTGAACCCGTTGCGCCCTCAGTCATTGTCACCCCCAGGCGGGCTAGTATCTCCATTTTTAACTTGCTATATTCCTTAGCGTCTTGCAGGGCCAAATCATAATAAGCCTTCTGGGGCTCCCGGATAGATATGGCGCCAGCACCTCTGCCCACTGTGCTGGTGGGAGCCCCTCTCTCTCTGCAACACGCTCAAAAACAGTCAGAAAAGCCTCTATGTCATCTCCTGGAGTCATTTTCTGCAGGGCTCCTCTCACTGCTTTTCTAATAGAAAAATCACCCACTGACCTTGTCTCTGCTGACGTGCTCCGGACCGCCTCAGCCAGGATATCGATCTGCTGCTGCTGCTGATGCTGGTCTTGCTGTTGCTGACGTTGGAGTTGGATCTGCTGTGTCAGCAGCTTGGTGGTCTCTTGCTGGGCCACCTGTTGCTGTTGTAAGAGCTGGAGATGTTGAGCCTGCTGCGCCTGCTGAGCTTGTACCAAGTGTCTCATCAGCTCCTCCATGATCTCCGGAGGCTGTGACTGAGTCAGGACAGACTTCACCCAGGACATAAACACCAATGCCCACCGGTCTCACGTCTTCTGCTGGGAGCTCTGCCCGCATTCAACTCCACCAATTGTAACGGAGCGGCTCGCTGGCGACGTCAGGAAGCACGAGGAGGCAGCTTTGCATAGGTGAGACCAGAAGGGTTTATTTGCTCATAAACCATTCCACAGGGAAAACACACACAGCAAACACAGAATCCTAATCACTTTCCCCCTGTGCCTAAGTCCAACCTCCCTTACATAGCCGGACACCACGCCCCTGGGAGGGTATGTGAGTCCTGAACCCGCCCGTCACTCTCAGGACTCATAAGCCGGCCCTTGGTTACTAACAACTCCCTCAGTGTTGCTCTCCACTAAGAGATGCTAATGCCGGCTTACATCACAGACCTCAGGTAGGCCTGTGACACATACCTGCCATCCACTATGCGTCCCTTGCCCTCTTACACAATCTATATCTATCTATCTATCTATCTATCTATCTATTTTCTATCTATCTATGTATCTATATCTATCTATCTATATCTATCTATCTATTTCTATCTATCTATCTATTTTTATCTATCTATCTATCTAGGTCTGGAGAAAGACTTGCAGCACTCCAAGTTCTCAGTGTGAAAAGAACTTTCTTTATTAGGACAGGCACAAAACATGCAACGTTTCAAGTCACAAAGACTTTTCCTCAGGCACCCAGGTGCCTGAGGAAAAGTCTTTGTGACTTGAAACGTTGCATGTTTTGTGCCTGTCCTAATAAAGAAAGTTCTTTTCACACTGAGAACTTGGAGTGCTGCAAGTCTTTCTCCAGACCTGGATTTGTCTACAACCTTTAAAGATAAGGTTTGATTTGCCTGCACCTGCTTTTCAGCTGTTTATGCTGCTCCCTGACCCACTTTTTATCTATCTATCTATCTACCAAACAAATGTCGCAGCACTCCTTTAGCGATGCATATAGATGTGTTTATTCCAGCTTGCTAAGGTACAATGGCAACGTTTCGGGCCCACACGCCCTTAGTCCTGCTGGCACCAGTTCACATTTAGTCTGTGAGTGCTGTGCAGTTTTTTTTCTCTTTTTTGTATCATATGGAGATGCTGGCTCCATGCTGCAATTGCACCCTCATTGACCACAGGTGATCTAGGGTTGAGATGGAGTCTGCCCACTGAGAAGTGGGGGGTGGACAAGGAGGACAGGGATGTCAGCGATAGGACTCATCAGACCTGAAGTCACTTTGTCGCAGTTGATGAGCAAGCAGACATTGGCCAATGTATGTACCAAGAACTTCAGAAATAAAAAATTAGAATTTGAGTTTTTTGAAAAAACGTAAGTTTTTAAACTTTTTTCTCATATACATATAGCTTGTTAGCATTTGTACGTCATTGGTAGTAACTGAGTGCTGCAGAGAACTTTTTCTAGTTATTTGACACAGTGTCCCTGCTGGCACCAGTTCACATTGTGTCTGTGAGTGCTGTGCAGTTTTTTTTCTCTTTTTTCTCTTTTTTCTCTTTTTTCTATCTATCTATGCATCTATCTATCTATGTATCTATCTATCTATCTATGTATCTATCTATCTATCTATGTATCTATTTCTATCTATCTATCTATATCTATATCTATTTCATTCTATCTATCTATCTAACTATCTATCTATGTATCTATCTATCTATCTATGTATCTATTTACTATCTATCTATCTATCTATCTATCTATTTCTATCTATCTATCTATCCATCTATTTCTATCTATCTATCTATTTCTATCTATCTATTTCTATCTATCTATCTATCCATCTATCCATTTCTATCTATCTATCTATCTATCCATCTATCCATCTATCTATTTCTATCTATCTATCTATCTATCTATCTATCTATTTCTATCTATCTATCTATCCATCTATTTCTATCCATCTATCTATCTATCTATCTATATCTATCTATATCTATCTATCTATCTATCTATCTATCTATCTATCTATTTCTATCTATCTATGTATCTATTTCTATCTATCTATGTATCTATTTCTATCTATCTATTTCTATCTATCTATCTATTTCTATCTATTTCTATCTATATCTATCTATTTCTATCTATCTATCTATTTCTATCTATCTATCTATCTATCTATTTCTATCTATCTATGTATCTATTTCTATCTATCTATCTATTTCTATCTATCTATCTATCTATCTATGTATCTATTTCTATCTATGTATCTATTTCTATCTATGTATCTATTTCTATCTATCTATTTCTATCTATCTATTTCTATCTATCTATATCTATCTATCTATTTCTATCTATCTATTTCTATCTATCTATCTACTATCTATCTATCTATCTATGTATCTATGTATCTATCTATCTATGTATCTATTTCTATCTATGTATCTATTTCTATCTATGTATCTATTTCTATCTATCTATTTCTATCTATCTATCTATCTATGTATCTATTTCTATCTATGTATCTATTTCTATCTATGTATCTATTTCTATTATCTATCTATTCTATCTATCTATCTATATCTATCTATCTATTATCTATTTCTATCTATGTATCTATGCATCTATCTATGTATCTATTTCTATCTATCTATGTATCTATCTATCTATCTATGTATCTATCTATGTATCTACTTCTATCTATCTATCTATTCTATCTATCTATCTATCTATCTATCTATCTATTATCCATCTATATATCTATCTATTTCTATCTATCTATGTATCTATGTACTATTTCTATCTATCTATCTATCTATCTATCTATCTATGTATCTCTATCTATCTAGCTATCTATTTCTATCTATCTATTTCTATCTATTCTATCTATCTATCTATCTATCTATTTCTATCCATCTATTTCTATCTATCTATTTTTCTATCTATCTATCTATCTATTTCTATCTATCTATCTATATCTATCAATCTATATCTATCTACTATGGCGGAGCGGCCATTGCAAGCTGTTGCAGGGGCTCCCGCCCCGGCGAAGACCGACAAGCGCCGAGCCCGAAAATAGAACCAAGGGCCCGGACATAAATTCCTCTAAACACCGCTATGCATCCTTATGGGAAGTGAGGCGCTATGCTGATTAGTCGGCGCACCACACAGCGACCAATCAGCATAGCGCCTCACTTTCAGCGGTAAATTTGAAACTCAAAGTCGTCCATTATATCTCTATAGGAAGTCAGGCGCTATTCTCATTGGTTGCTGTGTGCTGCCGGCGACCAATCAGAATAGCACCTCACTTCCCATAGATATATAGTGGACAAATTTGAGTTTCAAAATTACCACTGTAAGTAAGGCGCTATTCTGATTGGTCGCCGTCAGCACACAGCGACCAATGAAAATAGCGCCTCACTTACAGCGGTCAATGTGAAACTCAAAATATTCCATGAATTTGAAGTATGGCGCCATACAGCACATCGCTATTCTGATTGATCGCCACCTTCAGCGCGCCGAACAATCGGAATAGCAGCGGCCGCTATGCCGCCATATTTCAAATATACTGAGTAAACTATACACAGATTCTAGAATCCCGATGCAATCGCATCTGGCTCACATCTAGTGTAATATATTTGGCCAATTGTATTTGTGGCAAACAATACGTGGGGATGACCTCACAGGAATTGCACCTGAGAATGAATTCCCACAGGTATAATGTTAAAGAGAGCTCCTTACTCAGGGGCTCTCACGTCATTGTACATTTAACATGACAAAAAAATGGTGGTGCAGATAGTTCCCATTGATCATATTCCTATGGGGACTCCTAATCGTGACGCAGCCCTATCACAGAGAGAAACCTACTGGATATATAAAATGAAGTCATTAAACCCATATGGTTTGAATGAGCTAGCAGATCTATTCAAGTAGGTGATCAAAACATATTTATCTGTATATTATCTGAATATCGGGGTTCTTCTTTTTTCTTTGGTGTTGAGCTGGCCACAAAGGGATATAATTGTGTTTTTGTATGTTGTAGATTATTCCCGATAAATGAATATCTATAAGACATTGCGATTGGTGGCGGTATTAATGATGTGGAGTCATGGCGACAAAAGGTGTTCTTAGTGATGGTGCAAATAAACAAGTGACAGTGGTTTTGTTGTAAATGAGGGATAATAGACACTTCCCTAAGTATATAATTTCTGGTGGGATTTCGGGTGAAAGCTACATACGAAATGGGATTGTGAGGACTAAATCCTTGTAATTCCACCACAGGCTCTGTGGATTAAGAGGCTAAGTGATGGAAATAGCCCTATGATTTGACCTCAAATGATGTGTCTATATTAAGTGAGTACGAGACCCACGAATGGCGCTTTTCCCCTATATCCTGAGGGACTGACGAGAGGGCTTTTTGATGTGAAAAATATAACTATAGAGGCGGTGTGGAGCGAGAGGATAGTAATGGAAAGTGAAGTTAGTGTGTAGTGTTTTTTGTGCTTATAGGTAGCAACAGGGCTGCCACTAGGAATTTCGGGGCCCCTGACTGCCAAAATTTTGAGGCCCCCCTGAGACTCTGCCCAGCCTCTACCCCCTGAGACCCTGCCCAGCCTCCACCCAGGCTCCGTCTCCACCCAAACATACATTACATATATAGTGAAAAATTGGAATAGCACCAAAAATTACCTCAATTTATGTGCAAAGCTTTCCCAACCAGCAATCCAGATGGTTCCTTACATAGTAACATAGTAACATAGTTTTTAAGGTTGAAGGAAGACTAAGTCCATCTAGTTCAACCCATAGCCTAACATGTTGATCCAGAGGAAGGCTAAAAAAACCCCATGTGGCAACACTAAGCTCCACATTGGGGGAAAAAATTCCTTCCTGACTCCAGATACGGCAATCAGACTAATACCCTGGATCAACGCCCTATCAAAGAATCTAGTATATATAACTGGTAATATTATAATTTTCAAGAAAGGCATCCAGGCCCTTCTTAAATGTTAGTAGTGACTCACTCATTACAACATCATGTGGCAGAGAGTTCCACATTCTCACTGCTCTTACAGTAAAGAATCCGCGTCTGTGATTATGATTAAACCTTCTTTCCCCAGACGTAGAGGATGCCCCCTTGTTCCCGTCTCAGGCCTAAGAGTAAAGAGATCATTAGAAAGTTCTCTGTACTGTCCCCTCATATATTTATACATTATTATAAGATCACCCCTAAACTTTCGTTTTTCCAAACTAAATAACCCCAAGTTTAATAACCTGTCTTGGTATTGCAGACCCCTCAGTCCTCTAATAACCTTGGTCACTCTTCTCTGGACCCGATCTAGTTCAGCTATGTCTTTCTTATACACCGGAGACCAGAATTGTACAAAGTATTCTAAGTGTGGTCGCACTAGTGACTTGTATAGAGGTAAAATTATATTCTCCTCAAGAGCATCTATGCCTCTTTTAATGCATCCCATTATTTTATTTGCCTTTGCAGCAGCTGCCTGACACTGGCCACTAAATGTGAGTTTGCCATCTACCCATACACCCAGGTCTTTTTCCGTGACAGTTTTGCCCAGTGTTTTACAATTAAGCACATAATTATACATTTTGTTTCCTCTGCCCAAGTGCATGACTTTACATTTATCCCCGTTAAAGCTCATTTGCCATTTATCAGCCCAAGCTTCTAGTTTACATAAATCCTCCTGTAATATAAAGTTGTCCTCTTCTGTATTGATTACCCTGCAGAGTTTACTGTCATCTGCAAATATTGAGATTCTACTCTGTATGCCCCTACAAGGTCATTAATAAATATATTAAAAAGAAGCGGGCCCAACACTGACCGCTGTGGTACCCCACTGTTAACTGTGACCCATTCTGAGTGTGTTCCATTAATGACCACCCTTTGTTTCCTATCGCTAAGCCAGTTTTTAACCCACTTACACAGTTTTTAACCCACTTTACAACAGAGTAAAGAAAGTAAAAACAGAACAAAAAAACTGAAAAAAGTGGACTATTACCCAATGCATAGCCACTTCATTGGGTCATTGGGTTATAAGGTCCACTCTTTTCTATTTTTTTGTGCTGCTTTTCCTTTTTATACTCTCTCTCTCATATATATATATTATACACACACACACACTTGAGAGAGCTTTGGGCTGATTCACTGACCTCTTATCTTCATCGTGCGCTCTGTCCTTGGCTCGGCCTCAGTGTTGACAGCTTCAGGCGGTTCCTCCTGCGCCGGAGCCTTGGTGATCTTGGCTTTCTGATCTTCAGGATCAGCGGCAGCGTCCTGTGGAGCGGGGTCAGATCCTGTGACCTCATCAGATTCTCCAAGCACTACAAGGGAGGGTAACAGACTGTGATGACATCATCAAGGGAGGGACCTGGACCACCCCCACACAAACATCTGCCATGCCCCTGAGCTGACAACACAAAGTCCTAGATCAGAGGTGAACAGAGAAATCTGGAGGACAGGAGGGAGACGGAGGAGAAAGAACAGAGGGAGACGGAGGAGAAAGGAGCGAGGAAGACTGAGGGGAAAGAGGACAGGAGGGGGATGGAGGAGAAGAGGGCAAAGGGAGACGGAGGGGAAAGAGGGCACGAGGGGGACGGAGGACAGAGGGAGACAGAGGGGAAAGAGGACAGGAGGGGGATGGAGGAGAAGAGGGCAGAGGGAGACAGAGGGGAAAGAGGACAGGAGGGGGATGGAGGAGAAGAGGGCAGAGGGAGACAGAGGGGAAAGAGGACAGGAGGGGGATGGAGGAGAAGAGGGTAGAGGGAGATGGAGGAGAAGAGGGCAGAGGGAGACAGAGGGGAAAGAAGACAGGAGGGGGACAGAGAGGAAAGAGGACAGGAGGGGGACGGAGAGGAAAGAGGACAGGAGGGGGACGGAGAGGAAAGAGGACAGGAGGGGGACGGAGAGGAAAGAGGACAGGAGGGGGACGGAGAGGAAAGAGGACAGGAGGGGGAAGAAGAGGAAAGAGGACAGGAGGGGGGGACGGAAAGGAAAGAGGACAGGAGGGGGACGGAGAGGAAAGAGGACAGGAGGGGGACGGAGAGGAAAGAGGACAGGAGGGGGACGGAGAGGAAAGACGACAGGAGGGGGTTGGAGAGGAAAGACGACAGTGTGCTGGAGGGCCCGACTCCCTGTGTGCTGGGGGGCCCAGCTCCCTTTGTGCTGGGGGGCCCCCCCTTCTCTCCCCTCTCCTAACCTGTGTGCAGCTGTGTGGCATAAGCGATCATGCCCTGAGCGCTGCCCTCCACCTCACCCTCTGGGGCCCCTGAGCACTGCTTGCACACACCTCAGCCTCGGGGGTCAGGGACCCCTGAGAGCTGCCTACCCCCACATGTCATCCTAGGGGGCCCCTGAGAGCTGCCCCCACACTTCAGCCTCAGGGGCCCCTGAGCCCCGAGGCTGAGGTGTGGGGGCAGCTCTCAGGGGCCCCTGAGGCTGAAGTGTGGGGGCAGCTCTCAGGGGCCCCCTAGGATGACATGCGGGGGTAGGCAGCTCTCAGGGGCCCCTGAGCCCCGAGGCTGAGGTGTGGGGGCTGCATTCAGGGGCCCTGAGGCTGAGGTGTGTGAGAGCTGTCTACCCCCACATGTCATCCTAGGGGGCCCTGAGAGCTGCCCCCACACCTCAGCCTTGGGGCTCAGGGGCCCGAGAGCTGCCCCCACACACCTCAGCCTCGGGGCCTCTGAATGCAGCCCCCACACCTCAGCCTCGGGGCTCAAGGGCCCCTGAGAGCGGCCTACCTCCACATGTCATCCTAGGGGGCCCCTGAGAGCTGCCCCCACACCTCAGCCACAGGGGCCCCTGAGGCTGAAGTGTGGGGGCAGCTCTCAGGGGCGGGTCATTCCATGTCAAGTGAACCAATGATTATTACCTCTATATTTTTAATTCTTTTGAGATTTTGTTATTTCATAATAGCATGTCAGACAATGCAAAATGTGAAGAGAAAAATTTTTAAAAAAATTTATTTTTTTTAAAAATGATTTTCAAAGTTCGGAAAAAGTGCGAATTTCGCTGTTGCCTGCCTTTACGTTTCTCCTCATAACTAAGGCTAGGAATAAGAGAGAGAGACAAAATAAACACCATTCTACTCAGAACTATACAGGCTTTCACCAGATATGTCACCAGAGGATCTTTGTTAATATTTTACCCATGTGATCGGAAGCGCAAAACTTTAAAACGCATTTCCGAAAAATCGGCGCGCTTTAAATATTTCAAAAACTGCCCATGTGTCTGCTTTGCTCTTAGCCACATCTGTACCAAATTTCAAATTGGGATCGCGATGGGATCATATTTTAAAATATTTTACTATTAATAGCGTCAATGGGTCATTCCATATCAAGTGATCTAAATATGAATATTTTTTTTTACCTGACGTCTTTAGATTTTTTTTATTTATTTTTTCCTTTATGAAGTACTACTTTAGTTAATTACAAATTAAAAGTTTAGAATTTTTTTCTTCATCAGTTAATTTTTTACAGATTTTTAAAGTTTAAAAAAAGTGTGAATTTTGGCCTGGTATGACTTTACATTTTTTTATCTTGGGCTAGAAATAAGATAGAGAAACAAAATAAACACCATTCTACTCAGAACTGTCCAGGCTTTCACCAGATATGTCACAAGAGTATATTTGTTAATTTTAATTTTTTACCCATGCGAACGTAAACGCAACATTTTGAAACGCATTTCCGAAAAAACGTTTTAATAAAAATTTTCCAAAACTGCCCATGTGTCTTTTATGCTCTTAGCCACATCTGTACCAAATTTCAAGTTGGGATCGTGATGGGATCATAAAATATTTAACTATTATAGTGTCAATTCAAAAATCTTGAATTCAGATCTGTTCAACCTGTGGTCTAAAAGCGTGGGGTCTATATTTATCAAATCCATTATTTTTAGACATTACTGTATTATTTTGATATGTTACAGCTTAGAAGCAGGAGAGGACATATAGGAAAAAGCTTTGTTAGGGCTCAACCTGAGAAAGCTCAGGGATAGAGAGTGAATGCAGAGCAGATGATAGGCCAGCAGCTCTGTCAATCATGTTAAGTGTCTACCCACTGCATTCAGGAAGTAAGACAACTCGTTCAGACCTTTCATGTCCTGACATGTCTGGACATCTTCACTCCTGAACAAACAATAGTCTGTACAAAGCCATCAAGGCTGTGTACTAAAATATGGGTGAGTAAATATATTAATAGTTTATTGCTTTTATTATTAAGGGCCAATACACACAGTGCTATTCTTAGGGATCATCATTCAGAAAAACAGCCCCATTGATTTCTATGGGGTTCACCAATGCAGTGTTTTTGGAAACACTCAAGAGTGAGTAAATCACTGCTTGAACTACTTTTTAATCGCTGCAATAAACGCAGCATTTATCATTTATATAAAAAAAGCTGCCATTTTTTTCACTAGCGATTAAAAAAAACTAACGCATATGTGGTAAAAACTTGGCAGAAAAACAAGCTGCCAAAACTGCAGCGTGTATCTGCAGACAGAAAAAACTGTGCGCGCTAGTCCTAAAACTCACTTTATAGTAATACAGTTCTATCTCAAGTGTACTGTAAATCTTTATTTTTATTACCTATCTTCCTTACTTAATATTAACTGTATTTTTCCCACACAGCAATGGCTGCTACTTCTCAAGAAACAGCATTTTATCATAGACACTGTTGCAATCCTTTTGAAAAAAATATGAATGACTAGCTGTGAGCCCGATGCAAATGCATCGGGATTCTAGAACGTGGCAATATTATTTGCATTAATAGCATTATTATTACCATTAATAGCATAATTATTAGCATTAATAGCATAATTATTAACATTAATAGCATAATTATTAGCATTAATAGCAATATTATTTGCATTAATACCATTATGATTACCATTAATAGCATAATTATTAGCATTAATAGCATAAATATTGACATTAATAGCAATTATTAGCATTAATAGTATTAATATTAGCATTAATAGCATAATTATTATCATTAATAGCATAAATATTAGCAATAATAGCATAATTATTAACATTAATAGCATTAATAATAGCATTAATAGCAATATTATTTGCATTAATAATAGCATTATTATTACCATTAATAGCATAATTATTAGCATTAATAGCATAATTATTAACATTAATAGCATAATTATTAGCATTAATAGCATAAATAGCAATATTATTTGCATTAATACCATTATGATTACCATAAATAGCATAATTATTAGCATTAATAGCATAAATATTAGCATTAATAGCATAATAGCATTAATAGTATAAATATTAGCATTAATAGCATAATTATTAGCATTAATAGCATAAATATTAGCATTAATAGCAATATTATTTGCATTAATAGCATTATTAATAGCATAATTATTAGCATGAATAGCATAATTATTAACATTAATAGCATAATTATTAGCATTAATAGCATTAATAGCAATATTATTTGCATTAATACCATTATGATTACCATTAATAGCATAATTATTAGCATTAATAGCATAAATATTAGCATTAATAGCATAATTATTAGCATTAATAGTATTAATATTAGCATTAATAGCATAATTATTAGCATTAATAGCATAAATATTAGCATTAATAGCATAATTATTAACATTAATAGCATTAATAGCATTAATATCAATATTATTTGCATTAATAGCATTATTATTACCATTAATAGCATAAATATTAGCAATAATAGCATAATTATTAACATTAATAGCATTAATAATAGCATTAATAGCAATATTATTTGCATTAATAATAGCATTATTATTACCATTAATAGCATAATTATTAGCATTAATAGCATAATTATTAACATTAATAGCATAATTATTAGCATTAATAGCATAAATAGCAATATTATTTGCATTAATACCATTATGATTACCATAAATAGCATAATTATTAGCATTAATAGCATAATTATTAGCATTAATAGCATAATTATTAGCATTAATAGTATTAATATTAGCATTAATAGCATAATTATTAGCATTAATAGCATAAATATTTGCCTTAATAGCATAATTATTAACATTAATAGCATTAATAATAGCATTAATAGCAATATTATTTGCATTAATAGCATTATTATTACCATTAATAGCATAATTATTAGCATTAATGGCATAATTATTAACATTAATAGCATAATTATTAGCATTAATAGCATAATTAGCATTAATAGTATAAATATTAGCATTAATACCATAATTATTAGCAATAATAGCATAAATATTAGCATTAATAGCAATATTATTTGCATTAATAGCATTATTATTACTACCATTAATAGCATAATTATTAGCATGAATAGCATAATTATTAATATTAATAGCATTAATAATAGCATTAATAGCAATATTATTTGCATTAATAGCATTCTTATTACCATTAATAGCCTAATTATTAGCATTAATAGCATAATTATTAGCATTAATAGTATAAATATTAGCATTAATAGCATAATTATTAGCATTAATAGCATAAATATTAGCATTAATAGCAATATTATTTGCATTAATAGCATTATTATTACCATTAATAGCATCATTATTAGCATGAATAGCATAATTATTAACATTAATAGCATAATTATTAGCATTAATAGCAATATTATTTGCATTAATACCATTATGATTACCATTAATAGCATAATTATTAGCATTAATAGCATAAATATTAGCATTAATAGCATAATTATTAGCATTAATAGTATTAATATTAGCATTAATAGCATAATTATTAGCATTAATAGCATAAATATTTGCATTAATAGCATAATTATTAACATTAATAGCATTAATAATAGCATTAATAGCAATATTATTTGCATTAATAGCATTATATTACATTAATAGCATAATTATTAGCATTAATGGCATAATTAATTATACATTTAATGCATAATTAAATTAGCATTAATAGCATTAATAGCAATATTATTTGCATTAATACCATTATGATTACCATTAATAGCATAATTATTAGCATTAATAGCATAAAAATATTAGCATTGAATAGCATAATTAGCATTAATAGTATAAATATTAGCATTTAATAGCATTAATTATTAGCAATAATAGATAAATATTAGCATTAATAGCAATATTATTTGCATTAATAGCATTATTATTACTACCATTAATAGCATAATTATTAGCATGAATAGCATAATTATTAATATTAATAGCATTAATAATAGCATTAATAGCAATATTATTTGCATTAATAGCATTCTTATTACCATTAATAGCCTAATTATTAGCATTAATAGCATAATAATTAGCATTAATAGCATTAATAATAGAATTAATAGCAATATTATTTGCATTAATAGCATTATTACCATTAATACCATAAATATTAGCATTAATAGCATAATTATTAGCATTAATAACATAAATATTAGCATTAATAACATAATTATTAGCATTAATAGCATTATTATTAGCAGTAATAGCATTATTATTAGCATTAATAAAATTAATAATACAATTAATAGCATTTATTTATTTTTTTTATTATTTTTTATGTAATTATTTATTATTTTTTATTTATTTTTTTGTATTATTTTTTAATTATTTTTAAATTTTTTTTTTATTATTAAATTTATTATTTATTTAAAGTGAGCCTGAGGCTGAGACCCAGTTCTCCTTCAGGTCCGCTGAAAGGGCTGATATTATTAGCATATATTTAATTTTTTTATTATTATTTAATTATTTATTATTTTTAATTTATTTTTTAATTATTTTTTAATTATTTTTTAATTATTTTTTAATTATTTTTTTTTATTATTAAATTTATTATTTAGGCTGAGACCCAGTTCTCTTTCAGGTCCGCTGAAAGGGCTGATATAATTAGCATATATGTATTTTTTTTATTATTATTTTTATTGAATTATTTATTATTTTTTATTTATTTTTTTATTATTTTTTAATTATTTTTTAATTATTTTTTTTATTATTAAATTTATTATTTAGGCTGAGACCCAGTTCTCTTTCAGGTCCGCTGAAGGCTGAAAATATATATTGCATATATTTAATTTTTTTATTATTATTTTTATAGAATTATTTATTGTTTTTTTTTATTTATATTTTTTTAATTATTTTTTAATTTATTTTAATTATTTTTTTTATTATTAAATTTATTATTTAGGCTGAGACCCAGTTCTCTTTCAGGTCCGCTGAAAGGGCTGATATAATTAGCATATATTTAATTTTTTTATTATTATTTTTATTGAATTATTTATTATTTTTAATTTATTTTTTTATTATTTTTTAATTATTTTTTAATTATTTTTTTTATTATTAAATTTATTATTTAGGCTGAGACCCAGTTCTCTTTCAGGTCCGCTGAAAGGGCTGATATAATTAGCATATATGTATTTTTTTTATTATTATTTTTATTGAATTATTTATTATTTTTAATTTATTTTTTTATTATTTTTTAATTATTTTTTAATTATTTTTTTTATTATTAAATTTATTTTTAGGCTGAGACCCAGTTCTCTTTCAGGTCCGCTGAAAGGGCTGATATAATTAGCATATATTTAATTTTTTTATTATTATTTTTATTGAATTATTTATTATTTTTAATTTATTTTTTTATTATTTTTTAATTATTTTTTAATTATTTTTTTTATTATTAAATTTATTATTTAGGCTGAGACCCAGTTCTCTTTCAGGTCCGCTGAAAGGGCTGATATAATTAGCATATATTTAATTTTTTTATTATTATTTTTATTGAATTATTTATTATTTTTAATTTATTTTTTTATTATTTTTTAATTATTTTTTAATTATTTTTTTTATTATTAAATTTATTATTTAGGCTGAGACCCAGTTCTCTTTCAGGTCCGTTTATTTTTTATTTATTTTTTTATTATTTTTTAATTATTTTTTAATTATTTTTTTTATTATTAAATTAATTTGTTCGCATTGAAATACATTAGCGGTGTGTCGGCGATTTTATGGCCACCGACCTGGTTCTATTTGTCGGCCCTAAAATCGCGGACACACCGCTAATGCATGTGTATAGGCAGTGAGCTCGAATTCTGATTGGTCTGCGTCCAATCCGAAATCGGGCGGACTGGCCATAGACATGCATTAGCGGTGTGTCCGCGATTTTAGGGCCGACAAATAGAACCAGGTGGGCGGCCATAAAATCGGCGACACAATAGGCAGTGAGCTCGAATTCTGATTGGTCTGCGTCCAATCCGAAATCGGGCGGACTGCCCATAGACATGCATTAGCGGTGTGTCCGCGATTTTAGGGCCGACAAATAGAACCAGGTGGCCGGCCATAAAATCGGCGACACACCGCTAATGTATTTCAATGGGATCTGAGGTGCTCTTCTGATTGGCTGAGGGCATTAGAGAGCGACCAATCAGAAGAGCAGCTCACATCTCATAGAGATAGAATGGCGGATTTTGCGTCCATTGTATCTTAATGAGAAGTGAAGAGGACGTCGGAGATGGAAGTTGGCGGAAAGAAGACAGAAGACCCCGGGGGCCGGACGAAGAGCCAGAGATGGCGGAAAGAAGAGAGAAGAGCGGCGGGGCCGGAGGAAGAGGACGGCTGGCCGGACGAAGGGATTGTGGATCGGACGGACGATCAGATGACTAAGAAGGCATGTAAGTGATCGACGGGGGCGTTAGGTTAGGGGACGGCGGGGGCTTCGGGTGTAGGGCCTTAGGTGTTAGCGGCGGGAGCTTAGGAGGCGGCGGGGCTTAGGGGATAGGGGCTTAGGTGCGGCGGGGCTTAGGGGGCAGGGGGGGGTAGGGGTTTAGGTGCGGATTCGGGGGTAGGGGGTTAGGTGCGGCTTAGGGGGTAGGGGCTTGCGGCAGAGGGTAGTGGCTGCGGCGGGGTAGTGGGTTAGGGCGGCAGGGGGTAGGGGCTTCGGCGGCGGGGTAGTAGCTTAGGGGTTAGGTGCGGCAGAGGGTAGTGGCTGCGGCGGGGTAGTGGGTTAGGGCGGCAGGGGGTAGGGGCTTGCGGCAGAGGGTAGTGGCTGCAGCGGGGTAGTAGCTTAGGGCGGCAGGGGGTAGGGGCTTCGGCGGCGGGGTAGTGGCTTAGGGGTTAGGTGCGGCAGAGGGTAGTGGGTGCGGCGGGGTAGTGGCTTAAGGCGGCAGGGGGTAGGGGCTTGCGGCAGAGGGAAGTGGGTGCGGCGGGGTAGTGGCTTAAGGCGGCAGGGGGTAGGGGCTTCGGCGGCGGGGTAGGCGGCGGGGTAGTGGCTTAGGGGTTAGGTGCGGCAGAGGGTAGTGGGTGCGGCGGGGTAGTGGGTTAGGGCAGCAGGGGGTAGGGGCTTGCGGCAGAGGGTAGTGGGACGGGACTTAGGGGGTAGGGGCTTGTGGCAGAGGGTAGTGGGACTTCGGCGGCGGTGTACAGCGCGATGGTATACTACAGTCCCATGGGCATACGCGTGTCGGCCCTTAAGCGCCAGAGAACATTCCGAGTCGTTGGCGCATGGGCATGGGACTGTAGTATACTATAGCAGTGTACACTACAGTCGTATGCGCTTCTGTGGCTTGGTTAGCGTTGGGTGGCAGCGACTCGCAATGCCCGCTTAGCGGGCATTGCTTCGCGAGGCTGCAACGACTCGCAATGCCCGCGTTGCGGACATTGCTTCGGGAGTCGCCGTGGCCGCTACGCGGCCACGGACAGAGTCCTGGAGATGAAACCCAGGACTCGCTAACCAAGCCACCGGAAGTTGCGCCGCTCCGACGGAAGTCAGTTACGGCAATTATATGAATGATGATTTGCGCGGGTGGCTGGCTACTGTACTCTCCAAAGATTGTGAAAATGAAGAAGTAGAATTGACTTTATTGCATCCTTCTGGTCCAGCGCCATCCTTTGTGTATCCAAGAAAGCCAGACATTTTAAAAGTGCACAAAAATCAGATATTAACTCAGGCGGAGCCTAACACCGTGACAGGCCGGACATACTCTTTGACACACAAGGAAATGGCGATTGCTAGTAAGCGTTTATGGACAAGATTACATTTCACCCACTAGAAGGGACAAATTGATAAAATGCCACTTTAAAAACATACTATTAATTGTTTGATTAGTTCATAATTTATAGAACGATGATTTAACTACTGTACTATTCTTATTAAACACTTCATAAATCACATGTTTAGTGATAGAATAGAAAACAAATTTATATGTATAAATAGGGGTTAACATTTTTGGTTCTTTTAATCTTGTTTAATCAAACTTGAGGATATGATCACCTTTCTTCTTTTGGTTTGTTCAATACATTCAAGTTGAAAATGCTGAGCGTTGTGTTCTAATGATTAAGATGTATTTATCCTGGCACTTATGGGATTTGTTTTATTGTGTTTCTTTTTTGTTGCATATAAATGTTTTATTCAATAAGTTGTGATAACTCATACAACCATAAAATAAAAAATATATAAATTTGACAGGTCCCAAGTTGAATCTCTGCACAAATATAACCAAGAACACAATCAGTCATTTTTTCACAATTGCCCGTCAATAGTTTGAATTTGATATAAAGAAACATAGTCTTGTAACATATCAAATGAAACCCCTTACCGTTCTGAGTAAAATGATGCCTCTCCCACTTCATTATCTTATTTCTAGCCTGAGATAAAAAAATGTAAAGTCATACCAGGCCAAAATTCACCCTTTTTTTTAAACTTTAAAAATCTGTAAAAAATTAACTGATGAAGAAAAAAATTCTAAACTTTTAATTTGTAATTAACTAAAGTTGTCGTTCATAAAGAAAAAGAATAAAAAAAATCTAAAGACGTCAGGTAAAAAAAAATATTCATATTTAGATCACTTGATATGGAATGACCCATTGACGCTATTAATATTAAAATATTTTAAAATATGATCCCATCACGATCCCAACTTGAAAATTGGTACAGATGTGGCTAAGAGCATAGCAGACACATGAGCAGTTTTTGAAATATTTAAAGCGCGCCGATTTTTCGGAAATGCGTTTTAAAGTTTTGCGCTTGCGATCACATGGGTAAATTATTAACAAAGATCCTCTTGTGACATATCTGGTGAAAGCCTGCACAGTTCTGAGTAGATTGGTGTTTATTTTGTTTCTCTATCTTATTTCTAGCCCGAGATATGATAGAAAATGTAAAGCCATACCAGGCCAAAATTCACACTTTTTTTTAAAACTTTAAAAATCTGTAAAAAATTAACTGATAAAGAAAAAAATTAAAAACTTTTTTTTTGTAATTAACTAAAGTTGTTCTTCATATAGAAAAAAATTTTAAAAAAAATCTGAGGACGTCAGGGAAAAAAAATATTCATTTTTGGATCACTTGACATGGAATGACCCGGGCCCCTTAGGATGACATGTGGGGGTAGGCAGCTCTCAGGGGCCCCTGAGCCCCGAGGCTGAGGTGTGGGGGCTGCATTCAGAGGCCCCGAGGCTGAGGTGTGTGGGGGCAGCTCTCGGGCCCCTGAGCCCCAAGGCTGAGGTGTGGGGGCAGCTCTCAGAGGCCCCTGAGGCTGAAGTGTGGGGGCAGCTCTCAGGGGCCCCCTAGGATGACATGTGAGCTTCCCCCACACCCCAGCCTCGGGGCTCAGAGGCCCCTGAGAGTGGCCCCCACAACTCTTCCTCTGCCTGCCCCCACACCATCCTTGGGGCCCCCTTAGCGCTGCCTCCCCCCCTCTCCATTGTCACTTTACCGGCGGCACCGCACCGCACTGCAGTCACTGATCTCTGCCTCCGCTTGTCATATGTAGTACGACGCTGCAGGCCTGCAGCCGGCGCCGCTGTCTATTTCCTGTGTGGGCGGCGCCGGATGCAGCGTCACACTACACATGACAGGAGGAGGTGGAGATCAGTGACTGCAGTGCGGTGCCGCCGGTAAAGTGACAATGGAGAGGGGGGGAGGCAGCGCTAAGGGGGCCCCGAGGATGGTGTGGGGGCAGCGGTCAGGGACCCCCAAGTTTACAGCGCCTGGGCCACTGAAGAGAGGGAGGCCAGTAGAAGATGTGAGGGGGTGGGGCCAGAAGATTGTAACCCGCCCCCTCACCTCTTGCCCGGGCCCCCTCTCCTTCCATCACCGCCGGGCCCCTCACAACTGTCGGGTGGAGGGGTGAAGAGAGGTGCGGATGGAGGGGTGAGGAGAGGTCCGGCTGGAGGGTTGAGGAGAGGTCCGGATGGAGGAGTTAGGAGAGCAGAAGCTGGAGGGGTGAAGAGAGGTCCGGCTGGAGGGGTGAGGAGAGGTCCGGCTGGAGGGGTGAGGAGAGCAGAGGCTGGAGGGGTGAAGGGAGGTGGGGGTGGAGGGGTGGAGGGGTGAAGAGAGGTGAGGCTGGAGGGGTGAGGAGAGGTGCGGAGAGCTACGGCTGGAGGGGTGAGGAGAGCTCCGGCTGGAGGAGTGAGGAGAGCTCCGGCTGGAGGGGTGAGGAGAGGTCCGGCTGGAGGGGTGAGGAGAGGTCCGGCTGGAGGGGTGAGGAGAGGTCCGGCTGGAGGGGTGAGGAGAGGTCCGGCTGGAGGGGTGAGGAGAGGTCCTGCTGGAGGGGTGAGGAGAGATGCGGCTGGAGCGGTGACATCACCGCTCGGCGGCAGGACGTGGCTGCGTGCTGGGGCTGATCGCAGCCCCAGTCACACGGCATTGTCCTCTGCGGCGGGATGGGTGCTGTAGAGAGGGATTAGTCCCTCCACTCAGGTCACACATGTGACCTGAGGGGAAGGAGCGGATTGGGCGGTGTGTGGTAAACACAGGACGGCCATCCGATTGGTCCAGGACGCCGAGTCCTGGCCAATGGGATGGCTGTCGTGTGTGTACAACACAGCGCCCAATCCGCTTGCAGGGGCGGCGGCGGCCAATGGGAGTGAGTGGGGAGTGTCAGGCTTTGCAGGCTGACACGGTCCGCTCACTCCCATTGGCCGCTGCCGCCCACAGGACAACGTCACTGGCTCCCGGCACCCGGCCACAGCCCCTAACACGCTACTCCACCAGCATGGAGAGCTGCGAGGGGCGGAAGCCACCGCCGGCATCCGGGCAGCGTGGACCTCGAGGAGGCCGCAATGACGCGGGGCCGACGGTTGGCAGGATGGCGGCGGTGTCAGGTAGTGTGGCTGAGGATGGAGGAGGCTGTGAGGATGGAGGAGGCTGTGAGGATGGAGGAGGCAGAGGGGATGGAGGAGGCTGTGAGCATGGAGGAGTCTGTGAAGATAGGGAGGCTGTGAGGACGGAGGAGGCTGTAAGGACGGAGGAGGGTGTGAAGATGGAGGAGGCTGAGGGGATGGAGGAGGCTGTGAGGATAGGGATACTGTGAAGATTGAGCAGGCTGTGAGGATGGAGGAGGCTGAGGGGATGGAGGAGGCTGTGAGGATGGAGGAGGCTGAGGGGATGGAGGAGGCTGTGAAGATGGAGGAGGCTGTGAGGATGGAGGAGGCTGAGGGGATGGAGGAGGCTGTGAGGATGGAGGAGGCTGTGAGGATGGAGGAGGCTGAGGGGATGGAGGAGGCTGAGGGGATGGAGGAGGCTGTGAAGATGGAGGAGGCTGTGAGGATGGAGGAGGCTGTGAGGATGGAGGAGGCTGTGAGGATGAAGGAGGGTGTGAGGATGGAGGAGGCTGTGAGGATGGAAGAGGCTGTGAGGATAGGGATACTGTGAAGATTGAGGAGGCTGTGAGGATGGAGGAGGCTGTGAGGATGAAGGAGGCTGTGAGGATGAAGGAGGCTGAGAATAGGGAGGCTGTGAAGATGGAGGAGGCTGTGAGGATGGAGGAGGCTGTGAGGATGCAGGAGACTGTGAGGATGGAGGAGGCTGTGAGGATGGAGGAGGCTGTGAGGATAGGGAGGCTGTGAAGATGGAGGAGGCTGTGAGGATAGAGGAGGCTGAGGGGATGCGGAGGCTGTGAGGATAGGGAGGCTGTGAGGATGGAGGAGGCTGTGAGGATGGAGGAGGCTGTGAGGATGGAGGAGGCTGTGAGGATGGAGGAGGCTGTGAGGATGGGGAGGCTGTGAGGATGGAGGAGGCTGTGAGGATAGGGAGGCTGTGAGGATGGAAGAGGCTGTGAGGATGGGGAGGCAGTGAGGATGGAGGAGGCTGTGAGGATGGAGGCGGCTGTGAGGGTGGGGAGGCTGTAAGGATGGTGGAGGCTGTGAGGATGGGGAGGCTATGAGGAAGGAGGAGGCTGTGAGGAAGGAGGAGGCTGTGAGGAAGGAGGAGGCTGTGAGGATGGGGAGGCTGTGAGGATGGAGAAGGCTGTGAGGCTGGAGGAGGCTGTGAGGCTGGAGGAGGCTGTGAGGCTGGAGGAGGCTGTGAGGCTGGAGGAGGCTGTGAGGATGGGGAGGCTGTGAGGATGGAGGAGGCTGTGAGGATGGAGGAGGCTGTGAGGAAGGAGGAGGCTGTGAGGATGGGGAGGCTGTGAGGATGGAGGAGGCAGTGAGGATGGAGGAGGTTGTGAGGATGGAGGCGGCTGTGAGGGTGGGGAGGCTGTGAGGATGGTGGAGGCTGTGAGGATGGGGAGGCAGTGAGGATGGAGGAGGCTGTGAGGATGGAGAGGCTGTGAGGCTGGGGAGGCTGTGAGGATGGGGAGGCTGTGAGGATAGTGAGGCTGTGAGGATGGGGAGGCTGTGAGGATGGAGGAGGCTGTGAGGATGGAGGAGGCTGTGAGGATGGAGGAGGCTGTGAGGATGGGGAGGCAGTGAGGATGGAGGAGGCTGTGAGGATAGGGAGGCTGTGAGGATGGGGAGGCTGTGAGGCTGGAGGAGGCTGTGAGAATGGAGGAGGCTGTTAAATTCTTATACTTACACTCCGCCGAGCGCTCGTTGCTGGGAGTAGTAGCAGCCATTCTGCTGATAGGACCTTGCATGATGTCAGAATGACATCAGCGTTTGGCGCTGTGATTGGGTACGTCACATATCACATGGCCGCAAGCGGGCAAATCACAGCGCAGAACACAGATGTCATTGTGACATCATGCAAGGTCCTATCAGCAGAATGGCTGCTACTACTCCCAGCAGCGAGCGCTCGGCGGAGTGTAAGTATAAGAACAGATGTGACAGGAGCGGGGGAACGCGGGGAGTGCAAGCGGGGAGGAGCGCGGGCAGGGCAGAAGGAGCAGGGGGGAGCGCGAGTGGGGCAGAAGGAGTGGGGGAAAGCGGGGGCAGGGCAGGAGGAAGAGCAGGGGGGGGCAGGAGGAGGAACGGGGGTGGCGCGGGGGGCTGTGAGGAGAGCCGCCACTGCGGCAAGTGTGCGGCTGCGGCTCGCGTCATCGCTCGCAGTGCCGCAAAGGATTTTGGGATTCGGCTACAACGCCCGAATCCCAAACTCCCGATTATATAAGTAGATTTTTTCTTTTGCTCCTATTCTGCATACAAAATAAACAAACCCGAAAGTTTTGCACACTATTATTAGATAAAAGATTGGGTTTTGATGGAATTATGAAATATTTTAAATATACTATAATGATGAAATTGTAAATTAAGAAAAATTTTACAAATTGTGAACATAAGTGTATGATCTAACATTATTGTAACAATGATAGACTGGGTCTGTTTTTTTAATGTGCTATAATGATGATGTGTAAAGGTTTTCTCTGCAATGACGTGCACTGTGAAATCATATCCGGAGCCTTTATATAGCTGGTTTATGATTCTGCCTGTAACAACAGTTTTTTTTTATCTCCTGATGAAGTGCACAGTTGGTGAACGAAACGCGTTGTGAATAAAGAAAATCGCTTATTACAACCGACTAAGAATGTCCCTGCTGAACAGCACAGATTTTTCACCCGTTCTTAACTGTGTTATATTTTTCTTGGGTGTCCTGTGGCAGTTTGGCTTATATTGGAGTTGTGCCTACACAACCTGATAAATACAAAAAGGGGGGTTGGGGGAACAGGAGGCGCAATAGGGCCCTTATCACTAGACACTAAAACTGCAATCTGGTGAGCAACAGGGGTCCACTCACCTGGTCCAGTTGTGACACCCACAACTGGTTTGAAGACGTGTTATGAATAATATCCTGATGGCTGCTGCTGGACCTTCACCAAACCACTCAGACGTGGAAGAGCATCAAATTACTTGGGAAAAGGTGTATGGCGGTCCGCGCTGCCAGACTGACTCGCATCAAAGAAGACACTTGTAAATGAAGTGTTGATCAAATCCTTCTTTTATTCACCGACGCGTTCAGGGATGAAGGTGCCAGGTGGGCACCGAAACGCGTCGGTGAATAAAAGAAGGATTTGATCAACACTTCATTTACAAGTGTCTTCTTTGATGCGAGCCAGTCTGGCAGCGCGGCCCGCCATACACCTTTTCCCAAGTAATTTGATACACAACCTGATAAGGTGAACACGACCTTTCTTAAAAGATAACCTTATATACCATTGATAAGACCCTATTGCGCCTTTCCTTTCTTTTTAGTCTCTGGTTTGTTTATTTATAAGTGATCTATAGATCCTAGAACTGCAGTGTACAGCTCTGCTTTATCGTGTAGCAGGGCAGGAACTGTACTAAAAAGTCTTCTCTCACTGGAGTTCCCCTTTAAAAGTGAGGCGAGGAAGCAGAAGATAAAGCTTCAATATTCCTCATCAGATTAAAATGAGGCTCCAGTTAAGGATCATAGATCTCTCCATTATAATAGCTCTTCTTCCTCGGACTCCTCATTGGATGTTAGTTCGGAGAGTAGACCCTGTTTCCCCAAGAGCAAAACCAATCATTTGATAAGAGCAGTGAGATCCACAATGGGGTTGGTGGACTCTGGACCTGGCATAAGTGGAAGATCTAATGTTCGCATGGCCTAGCCCAGAAAGAGATGTACGTTCCCTTTTTGGCTATATTCACAATGTGAGTTTTTGTTGCTTTTTTTATCCATTTTTGCAGTGAACGGATCACTCAATTGGAATCTCAGCAAAGTCAATGGGTTTTTATTTTTTGCTATTCACACAGGGAATTTTATCTGATCTGTTTTCTCACTTGAAAAGTGATCTGTCAAGAGAATGAGCATGTAGGTTTCTGTGGTGTTTTTTGATCTGCCATTCCCATTGAAACCATTGTAAATGGAGAAAAAAATACACCACCAAAAGCCGGGTAGAAACGGATGATCCGGGGGGGGGTGGGGCGGTGGTCTGGGCACCATCCTAGACAGATGTACATGGGATTTGCTCCTGCGGTTTCCTCGACATAGAAGATATGCCGGCATCTTATTGATGCCCCGTCCCCCTGCACTGCTCCATGAGACGCACACCATGCTCCCTACCGCTTCACTCTGGCTCCACTATGATAAGCCTTGCTAAAAGCATATGACCTCTCTAGCTCTCTGAGGCTATAAAGGCAAGGACACTGCAATAAACAACTCAGCACCTACTATCCCTGCCTGTGTAAGACTGCCTCCCCCGCCACTATTTCTGCTACACAACGTCTGGGGACACACAGGAGACAAAATATAAGAGCTGACCTGCTACAGCTCTTTCTAGTTAACATTCAAACCAAGTTACAACATTTAAAGAGAACTTGTCACCAGGTTTTTGCCATCCCATCTGAGAGCAGCATAATCTAGAAATAGAGACCCTGATTCCAGCGATGTGTCATTTACTGAGCTGCTTGCTGTCGTTTTGATAAAATTAGTGTTTTTTTCTGTTGCAGATTTAGCAGTCTGTGAATATGTCAGTCTACTTGGCAGCAGGCCAAGTAGACTGCTAATGATAATCTCCAGCTGATTAAGCAGTGATTTTATCAAAACTACACTGAGCAGGGGGCGTGGCCTAGCAATGGCGCCGGTTGGACGTGCACACTAACTGCTCCTGAGGACCCTGGCTTGCCCTGACCCGGGAATCAGCGCCTAACTCAGAACTGCACCAAAGATTAACTCCCTAAGTACACAGGAGCACTGGAGAGGTGACTGGAACTTGCATCTGCGTCTCAGCTGTTGTCGGCGGGACTGGAGCAGGGAGTGAGAGGACACGCCTGCCATAGTGCTCTGCCCTGGAGCCCCTGCTTGGCGGGAACCTCGTGCACAGAGTGATATTGCAGCTGGCGTGGAGCTGTATCACTGACTGACTCCCCTTATGAGCTATACCGCTGCCGGGGTAGCTGGATGCTGGGTGCCCGACCCCTTGCCTTGTACCTGAGTAACAGGGGAGCCGGAGAAGATCGGAGCCCTGGAAAGGAACCACCACACTACAGCATTGCTGCCTTCTCAGCAGCTTACTGCTCTCTTCAGTTCCAGCATCATCACACGTCTGAAGCTCACAGACTACATCTCAGCACTCTCCACGGCTGCTGCATCGATCCAGATAAGTAAACAGGCCCTGCGGCCGTTATTATCCCCTCACTGATTGTCACATTAACCCTTCCTTAAGGGGACTTTGCCCTGTATCGCCCTGGAGTGTTCCTACGGGCAGCACCACCATTAACTTGCACTGATTGTCCTGCTGCTGAAGAAAGATAAACTGTGTCACGAGTCCTGCTCTGTGCCAGCTGAGTAAACAAGCTTTTGTTAACCCTATTGCACTCGCACTGGTTTCCTACTTAGCTATAATATAGGGAGACACCATCCATCTCCTCCTTGCAACACCACTGGCCTCAGAATGAATATTGAAACCATCCCTCCTTTGTGACCTGGTGGCAGTGTAGACAGTATGGGACAAAAAAAAAAACCCCAATCTACAGCAGCAACCACAGGGGCGTCCAAGATCAAAAATAAGGACGGAAACATCCAGCGCTACCTTGCAGACCACACTGAGGGGACACTCTCTGATGTTACAGACCCCCTAGAGGATCAGCCTAGCTCTGCGGGTGAAGGGGCCTCATCCATGTCAGCCTCTGTCTCATATACACAGGACACCTCGTCTGTAGTGGCGCAACTGCGTGAATCTGTCCTGGAGGACTTTAGAGACTTGCGTTCCCGTATGTCTGATATCCCTACTAAGACAGACTTGGAGAGGTATTTTGCCCGCTTGGAAAACCTTTGTAAAGCCGAGATACAGGGTCTTAACACTGCGGTTGCTCAGGTCTCGGAGCGGGTGGCGGAGGTGGAAACGCGATCTGAGGCTCACACTCTTACATTAACGGAACATCAACGGATTATAGATCGGCACTCTGAACAACTAGCCTGTTTGTTTGATCTCTTTGAGGACTCCGAAAACAGAGACCGCCGTAATAATATCAGGATACGCGGTCTCCCGGAGGCGACGGGTCCGTCAGAGCTTGTGCCTACCTTGCAATCTCTGTTTAACACACTCCTGGACAGGCCTGCGGACACCGCCATAGTTTTTGACAGAGCTCACAGAGCCCTTAGACCTAGATCATCTGACCCGAATAACCCCCGCGACATCATATGTCGCCTACATCACTACTACCTTAAGGAAGACATTATGAAACAGGCCAGAATTAACGGCCCAATGGACTTTGATGGGGCAACAATTCAATTCATGGCCGACCTGTCCAGGGCTACTCTTTTGAAACGGAGAGCCCTTCGTCCAATTACCGAGGCCCTTCGGGAGCGAGAGATCCTGTATTCATGGGGTTTCCCCTTCCAACTCCAGGTGCGTCATCTCGGCGGTCTTTTCTTGCTACACGGACCAGCGGACCTGTCAGCCTTTCTGGAGGGACTACATCTACCAACGATCTCTGTCCCAGACTGGCCTTCCGCCCCATATCTCCCATTTCGTAGAAGGGACGAGGGGAGGGGAGCTACCTTGCCTCGGAGACCAAGAAGGAGAAGTTCTCCTGGCCCGCGTCATGTCGAACAGTGACTGAACTCTCAATTTCATTACTGTTTAGCCTTACATATAGATCAACAGAGTATCTATTAATGACTGAGGAAACCAGACTGATCGTTTGATATCTCAGTCCCCAAATACTGATCTGTTTTCTGGATCTCCTTCTGAGATCATTTATCTCTGGATGTTCTCCATGTTGTCGTCCCCCCCCTTCTTTCCCCCCTTCCTCCCCACCTTTTTTCTCCCTCCTTTCTCACCCCCCTTTCCCCCCCCACCCCCTCTTTTCTTACCCCACTTTCCCCTTCCCCTCTTTTCTCCCTACCCCTCTTTCTCCCCCTTCCCCCCCTTTCTTCCCCCTTTTCCCCCTCCCCCCCCCCCTTTTTTTTTTTTTTCTGTTGCCAGAGATGACCTTCCCTCCTCATATTGTTATTGTGTGGATCCCATGTTCACTTCATAGGGGCCAGACATTAAGGAAACAAATAGTTAACCCTCAATGACTCAGAGCTCAGGGTCTCGATTGGGGGTGGCCTTTGGACCCCCCTCCTTTTATGAGTCACAAAAGGTCTTCCCATTAGGGATGGGCGAATCTACTCGCTAGGACTCGTTACTCGGCGAGTAGTAAGGGACTCGCAGGACTCGGTACTCTGCGAGTTTCCCAGTGATTACTCGCGAGTCTAATGCAAATCAATATCAATCCTAGTTTTGTCAGAGATGCTGACAAAACTACGAGAGTAATCACTGGCTACTGTGCCAGTGATAGCAGGGAAACTCGCAGATAACTGCTGTTTCTTTGCGAGCCGAGTCCAGCTGTCTTCTCTGTGCAGCTCCAGGGTCCTAGAGCCCGCCTGCTGCCTGATGTAGCAGTGCTGAGATTGTTCTCAGTCTGCTCATTCCCTGTGTACAGACATGAATGTCTGTGCACAGAGATGATGTAGCAGTGCTGAGATTGTTCTCAGTCTGCTCATTCCCTGTGTACAGACATGAATGTCTGTGCACAGAGATGATGTAGCAGTGCTGAGATTGTTCTCAGTCTGCTCATTCCCTGTGTACAGACATGAATGTCCGTGCACAGAGATGATGTAGCAGTGCTGAGATTGTTCTCAGTCTGCTCATTCCCTGTGTACAGACATGAATGTCCGTGCACAGAGATGATGTAGCAGAGCTGAGATTGTTCTCAGTCTGCTCATTCCCTGTGTACAGACATGAATGTCTGTGCACAGAGATGATGTAGCAGAGCTGAGATTGTTCTCAGTCTGCTTATTCCCTGTGCATAGACATCTATATTTATGCACAGGGGATGTAGCAGAGAGGACATCACGTTTTGGACTGCGTCGGACGGAAGAGGATTTTTTTAATTAAAGATGGAGTCCCTAATGGCTTTTTTTTTTATTTCTAATAAAAAATTTTCCTTGTGTTGTGTTTTTTTTAAAACAATTTAATAGAAATTCATGGCGGTCATGTCTAATATTGGCGTGACCGCCATAAATTTCGGGCTTAGGGCCAGCTGATAATACAAAGCTGGCCCTAACCTCTTTATTACCCAGCGTGCCACCGCTGCTTAGCTGTACCTGGCTAGACATAGAAATTGCGCGGAGCCCCACGCATTTTTTTTAAATTATTTCATGAATTTCAGAGTCAGAGTCTGAGTCAGAATCTCAGAATTTCATGAAATAATTAAAAAAAAATGCGTGGGGCTCTGCGCAATTTCTATGTCTAGCCAGGTACAGCTAAGCAGCTGGGGGCTGGAATCCGCAGCGCAGGGATGCCCAAGCTTTCTGGGCACCCCCCGCTGCAAATTGCAGCCCGCAGCCGCCCCAGAAGATGGCGCGTTCATTGAAGTGCCATCCTCTGGCGCTGAACCCCGCTCTTCCAGCGGCCCTGGTGGCGGTGGCACGCTGGGTAATAAAGAGGTTAGGGCCAGCTTTGTATTATCAGCTGGCCCTAAGCCCGAAATTTATGGCGGTCACGCCAATATTAGACATGACCGCCATGAATTTCTATTAAATTGTTTTAAAAAAAACACAACACAAGGAAAATTTTTTATTAGAAATAAAAAAAAAAAGCCATTAGGGACTCCATCTTTAATTAAAAAAATCCTCTTCCGTCCGACGCAGTCCAAAACGCGATGTCCTCTCTGCTACATCCCTGTGCATAAATATAGATGTCTATGCACAGGGAATAAGCAGACTGAGAACAATCTCAGCTCTGCTACATCATCTCTGTGCACAGACATTCATGTCTGTACACAGGGAATGAGCAGACTGAGAACAATCTCAGCTCTGCTACATCATCTCTGTGCACAGACATTCATGTCTGTACACAGGGAATGAGCAGACTGAGAACAATCTCAGCACTGCTACATCAGGCAGCAGGCAGGCTCTAGGACCCTGGAGCTGGGGCAGCCAGAACACAGAGAAGACAGGATCTTATCTGTGCGAGTCAGCGATTACTTACAAAGTAAACGAGCAATGCAAATAAATGACAAAACTAGGATTGCTTCAGGCTGAAGCTTCCAACACACATCTGCGATTTGTAAATCTCACACTACTCGCTATTACTCGCTTTCCCATTCATTAACATTGGACTCGCTAGACTCGCAACGAGTAGCGAGTCCTGGGCTCGGACTC
The DNA here is from genome assembly GCA_033576535.1 of Allobates femoralis. Classification (NCBI taxonomy): domain Eukaryota; kingdom Metazoa; phylum Chordata; class Amphibia; order Anura; family Aromobatidae; genus Allobates; species Allobates femoralis. Next base: position 14,069,355 of record JARQOC010000007.1, on the reverse strand, counting down.
GCTAGAGTCAAGCGATTCCGAGTAATTTAGGATTCGCCCATCACTACTTCCCATGTGTTCACATCTCACTAACATGCTGGTGAGATGAAGATGTGTACGTATACGTTAAGTGTATAGCAGTTGTTTTTACTTGCAGTTCCTTATTTTTTAGTTTAAATCTATCAGCCGATATTATAGAGTCGGTTCCCTGGGGGAGGTGCCTGGCTGGGGACCCTCACGAGAGGTCTCACCGCTGGTCACTATCCACATAGGGAAACTTGGGTTACAAGTTAGACTGTACTATTCCGCCTCTACGGAACATTTTACAGTCCTCCCGCCTCGTCCTAGGAACGTGGCGTAGTCTATCCTGTTGATAGGCTTATAATTCTTTCTACTACTCTTACTCACACTTTTGTTTCCACTTTCTCTCTATTTTCTTCCTTTTCTTCTCTATATCTTTCTTCCCCCCTTCTCCCCTCTTCTTTCCCTTTTCCTATACCCTATATCCTGTCCTCTAACCCCTCCCAAATCCTAAGAGAAATCATTTGCCATGTCTTCCATAAAGTTTGCCTCCTTGAAAGTGCGGGGTTTCAACACTCCTCAGAAGCGCAGCCAGGTTTTATACGGCATGTCTAAGATGGGTGTTCAGGTGCTATTGCTTCAAGAAACCCATTTTAAACTGGCTCACGTTCCTGATATCCGCAATAAATACTACAATCAGTGGTTTCATGCTCCTAACCCTATTTCTAGATCTAAGGGCGTGAGTATTGCCTTTCATAAAAATTTCCCCGGAATCTTGGCAGAGGTGGAGATTGACCCGAATGGCAGATATCTGGTTATCAACTTTTCACTCTTTGGTCAGGACTATGCTGTTATTAATGTCTATCTTCCTAACAGGGATCAGGCCACCACGGGTGCACGATATCTCCGAAAGCTGTCGTCGATCGCCCGCAGGCGCCTGATCATCGGTGGAGACTTTAACATGCCTCTAGACAGAAAACTCGATACGTCGTCGGGTAAGTCGGGGATTCCCCACTCCCATATCAGTGCTTTTAAAACTGCCTTACACTCCCTCAGGGTTGTTGATATCTGGCGCGTGCTCCATCCTGCTGATAGAGACTTTACACATTATTCTCAAGTCCACTCATCTTACAGCCGTATTGATTACTTCCTCATGAGTCACTCCCTGCTGAACTGGTCACCTTCAGCTTCAATAGGATCTATGACTTGTTCTGACCACGCCCCTGTGTTCGTGACACTCCTCCCTCCTCACAGCCCCCCTAAGGTCTGGAACTGGAGACTAAACCCCAATCTCCTCCTTGATAAGGAGGCAAAAAAAGCGGTCAATTCATCTATCTCTGACTTTCTGAGGAACCTTGACATGGACCCTACTCCGCTTCCGACCCAATGGGAGGCCCTTAAATGTGTCCTAAGAGGAGTCTTTATTAGGGAAGGGTCGAGAATCAAACGTGAGAAATCTAAGCATATTAATGACCTATTACTTCGCATACAGGAACTCGAATCACAACATAAGTCTTCCCTCAACAGTGACGTACTCCTGACCTTGACAAAACTCAGAGAGGACCTTCGAACATCTCTTGATTTGGCCCACACCCGGTTTCGAGAACGCTCACACCAGTTTTACTACGAGTTCGCCGATAAGTGCGGGGGACCCCTGGTGCGTCTTATACATCCTAGACTGTCGACCACATACATCCCTTCTGTGAAAACAGCAGACAAAAGTACTGTACATCATCCATCTGACATCTTCCTTCGAACTTTTCTACAAATCGCTTTATAATATACACGGGAACTTAACTGAACCATGTGAGCCTCGACTGTTACAGAGGATAGACCAGTACCTCGATGACACTTCTCTCCCACCGCTTATGCCTGCCATCAGTGCAGAACTAGATGCCCCGTTTCCCTGGAGGAAATGACCCATGCTATCTCTTCATCCCCATCTAACAAAAGCCCTGGTCCGGACGGCTTCACTGCCAAATTTTACCAGGAGTTTTCCACAGATTTAGCCCCCTTTTTGACCAGGGTGTGTAACGCCGTTTCCAAAGAACATCCTTTCCCAAAACAGACTCTAGAAGCGACCATCACAGTAATCCCTAAACCTGGGAAGGATCCCCAGCTTTGCTCGAGTTACCGCCCGATTTCCTTGATCAATGTAGATGTGAAGTTATATGCGAAGCTATTGGCTGCTAGACTTGGACCTTCTCTGCCTCGACTCATCCACAACGACCAGGTTGGCTTTGTCCCTGGGAGAGAGGCCAGGGACAATACAATTAAAACAATTCTTGCAATCTCTCACATTAACAAATTAAAAATCCCGGCCCTTGTGTTATCAGTCGATGCGGAGAAGGCATTCGACAGGGTGAGCTGGACTTTCCTTAGTGCAGTGCTCGAGCGGGCGGGGATCGGTCGATGGTTCCGGGAAAAGGTGATGGCCTTGTACACTACCCCGACAGCCAGGGTCCGGTGTAATGGGATCTTCTCTAAACCCTTTGATATCCGAAATGGAACCCGCCAGGGCTGCCCCTTGTCCCCTCTGCTATATGCACTTGTAATGGAGCATCTAGCAGTTGCCATCCGACAGAACCCGGATATTCATGGGATTCAGATTGCCAACAAATCTTACAAATTGGCTTTATATGCTGACGACCTGTTGTTGTACCTTACTGACCCTGAGACCTCCCTTCCGTCAGTCCTGAAAGAATTCGACCGATACAGGCAGGTCAGCAACTTTAAAGTCAATGTCTCAAAATCCGAGATATTGAATATATCTATCCCACTGGACCGTAAGACTCGGCTGAAAGACGCTTTCCCCTTCCACTGGTGCTCGGGCTCTCTGAGGTATCTAGGGGTTCACATAAGTGCGGACCTCTCACTCCTCTATACACTGAATCACAAACCCATGCTGCAACGGTTATCTGCTGACCTCCAGACGTATGGCATGAAGACTTTGACTTGGTTTGGTAGGATCAACGTACTGAAAATGGACGTATTGCCCAAACTGTTATACATTTTTCAGGCTGTACCCATCTCTGTTCCTAAATCTTTCTTCTCCCAACTCCTGGCACTCTCAACGTCCTTCGTTTGGCGGAAAAAGAAGCCCCGATTAGCGTACAATCTCTTGACGCGAAGTAAGTCCCGGGGGGGGCAGGCCTACCCAATTTCTATCTTTACCACACGGCGTCTGTCTTGACCAGAATGGTAGATTGGTTTAGTGGAGCCGAACTCAAACAGTGGGTGACCATGGAGGCAGATATCTCCAGCTGGCTTATAACATCTCTTCCATGGGTGGTAGCTTCTAAGCGCCCCAGGAGCATTTCGGACTCGCTGCTTACGCGGGATCTTCTCGGGGTATGGGATGGAGTGCGCGCCAGATTCAACCTCTCCTCTTTGGTGAGCCCTTTGACCCCTCTTTTTGACAACCCCGACTTCCCGCCGGCGGTCGATGTGGAGAGGTTCATGTGTTGGTCCTCCAAACAGAAAATCCGAGTCTGTGAGACACTTATGGGTACTCCCTCTCTGCCAGCTCTAGTGGACCTCCGCGACAGATTTCCGGGTTTCCGACTCCAGTGGTTTGCCTATCTTCAGCTACAGTCATTCATAACATCCCACAGCTCATTGTCTGAACTGACTAGGGAGCAAACCACCTTTGAAGCACTATTATTACAAACTACGACACCGACACACGTCATCTCGCAGATCTATAATATTCTGGCTTGCTCTTGTGATTCAGACCCAACATGGTATGTGGCGGCCTGGGAACGGGATTTGAAACTAGTTCCATCGGACTTGGATTGGGCTAAATCATTCCTGTGTACACACAAAATGTCATTGCCCTGTAAGGTACAGGAAACAAATTTCAAACTGTTAACGAGATGGTATCGCTGTCCGCAGGAGCTCCACAGAATTTACCCATCCACTCCCGATGCATGTTGGCGTTGCAACGCCTCGGGAGGAAGCTTACTCCACATCTGGTGGAGCTGCCCATCCATACAATCCCTCTGGCAACATGTATTTAGGGTACACGAACACGTTTCAGGGATCCATGTCCCCTGTCTGCCTCAAACAGGGCTACTATCTATGATTCCCGGTGCGTTCAGGGAGATCAAACATGGCTTGTTGAGGCACTGTCTGGCTGCAACTAGAGCTGTAATACCTCGGAAGTGGAAATCGAGGTCGGCTCCTACTGTGATGGACTGGCTCCATGAGATGGACCATATCTGTCGCATGGAAAAACTTTCTGCCCACTCTGATGCTCAGTTGAGTAAATATTTTTCCACATGGACTGCCTGGCTTCTGTTTCGGGAGTCCCCAGAATTCACAGGTATTCTTTCTACCTAGTCTAACTGCTCTGGGCAAGTTGCAATATGTACTTCCAATGTGGAGACATGGCGGGATGGCTGTTTCCTGATCCTCTACCCTTATTGTCCTCTCCCCCTGTGTTCCCCCCCCTCTTTCCTCCATCAATATTGGTTATACTATTTTCTTCCACACTTAACATTACCCCTTGTTTCTGAATTTTTACTAGACTCTTTCCACCTCTTGTTTCTCTTTCTTAACCTTCACTTTCTCTCTCTTGCTTCTCGACCCTTATGGGTCTAATGGTTATTTGAATATACTGAATGAATGACCTGTTCATTCTACATTGTCAGGTACAATAAGTATTGGGAACAACTTATTACGTCATGTTAACGCTAAGCATATTAAGTTTACAATACCTGATTTCCCGTTTTTTTTTCTCATGTGCTTATAACTAAGCCTGTAATTGATTGAGTGTCTTGTTGGTTGAAGTATTCAATTTGTTTAATAAAGCAAATTTTTGAAAAAAAAAAAAACTACACTGAGCAGCCCAGTAAGTGACACATCGCTGGAATCAGGATCTCGGGTCCTATATTATGCTGTTCTCAGATTAGGTTGCAAAAACCTGGTGACAGGTTCCCTTTAAACATCTAAAAATAAGAGCTGAGACTCTCATACTAACATTTTGAGCTCATACTCCCATTGCTATCTTCCTGGTGGAAATCACCAATCACGAAGAACTTATATTAGACTTGAGCCAAAGATTAAGATTTAGTTTTCTCTATTGACCCTACCCTGTTAGTGAAGGTGCCATCTTAAACACAAATTCCATTTAACATACAGTAAGCGGTACTCAACCATGACATAAATTTAAATAATGAAAAAAATTAGAGATACTTAGCATTATGGAAATGGCAAAATCAATAATCCACTCAGTTGCCAACGTTGAGGCATATCTCTTAACTGTCAGTGCCGCATATTTACTTGTATAAGATAACATGGGTTCAATACCCTTTATGATGGTACCGTCCCCATTCCTGTTGTCAGGCATGTCATTGCTCTCTGGTATCAGTCTCTAACACGCCTAAGGGGTCAACTTCTTTTCCCAAGGCATAGATTACATGTATTGAAAGCACCTGTCCTTGTCCATAAGACTACAATCTCTGTTACTCTCTTGTATCAGCTGCCAGTAGAGGAAAAGCCCAGCAAGACATAGGCAGTAACTAGTGTTAGGACTGAGTTAAGAGATATGCCTCAACATTGGAAACTGGGTGGATTATTGATTTGGCCATTTCCATAATGCTAAGTATCTCAATTTTTCTTTATTTAAATTTATCTCACTGTCGAGTGCCGCTTACTGTATATTAAATGGAATTCGTGTTTAAGATGGCACCTTCACTGACAAGATTGAGTGCTGCATATTTACTTGTATAATACTCCTCAGACCCCGACCAAATCAATGGCACAAAGTTCAGAACCCTCCTCTAACATGGATAATTCAGACTTGAGCCAAGATCAATCCGTATGTGAATCTAATGTAGAGGATTCGGTACCTATTTCTTGCACCTTTATGAAAAAGCTCCTAGCCGCCAGTATGAAACCTTTGATAAAAGAGATTAATGGTCTAAGGTCTGATATGCAACATATCGGACATAGAGTTGAGACCCTAGAAAACACCACATGGAATTGATAGGTGCCTCCAACACCTTAAAAGACCATGTCCTCATTCACTAGAAACATTTAAATAACGTCTTTCTGTCCATAGCAGACCAAGAGAATAGAAGTAGGTAGAAAAATGTCTGGCTGAGGGGCATACCAGAGGCTTTTGCTCCAGAAGCCCTTAACAAAGTTTCCAAAGAAAACTTCTACATTCAAGATCCTGACCGAGCAAGTACCATCATCATTGAGAGGGTCCACAGAGCACTCAAACCAAAGCCAGTGAGACATAATTTGTGGACTTCTGAACTACCTAGATACTGCAGCCATCCTGGCAAGAGCAAGAGAGAAATCTCCTTTGACCTATGGAGATTCCAATTTCCAAGTCTTTCAGGACATTTCAGCTGTCACCTTGGCTAAAAGGAGACTGCTGAAACCATTGACAGACGCATTAGTGGCCAAAGGTTTAAGGTTCAAATGGCTTTTCCCTTTTGGTATCGGGATTACTAAAGAGGGTCGTCAAATCACCATCCGTAACCCTGAAGACCTAGAGAATTCCTGGGAGCCACTACAAATGGATCCTATACAAATTCCTTTGTGCATACTTTTGGATTTGGGAATGGACTTTCCGTGACTCGCTAAACCATTGGAATTGGTCACTAAAAAGAAATCCGCCTCCTTAAAAACTAAGCAAACTTCTGCCAAACGCCATATTACTTGAAATCGCTACTTAAGGCTGCCTTCAGACTTGCAGATGCATCTGCAGCGTTTTGCAGATGCATCTGCAAGCATCTGCATGCAGACCGGGGCCCCTATGTTTATAATGGAGTGCACGGCGGTCTGCAGATGCTTGCAGATCGCCGTGCGCTCTCATTGCCCGCCATTAGTGATCTGTGCGCAGGCGGATGCCTGCGTACAGATCACACACTCTCGCCCGCACCAGGGACGCAACATGCTGCGTCCCGGGTGCGAACGCGGGACACCGGAAGGAGCAGATATGGTCCGCATCCGCACCCGAACGCAGCAAACGCAGGCACTATGCGTTCCTATGTTAAACATAGGAACGCAGTGCGCATGCGTTTGAATGCGTATGGGAACGCAGCATAAGCTGCGTTCACATACGCAAATGTGAAGGCAGCCTTAGAACCTTGAGTGGTCCGGATTTTTCACTATTGTTGGTATATATGGTAGAGACTATTGAAAGCGTAGTGTTGGCTTGTTGCCAGTGCCTCTCTTCTTGGATTTCTCCCTGCTTCCTTTTCACCTTTTTTCCACCCCACACTGCAGAAGATGAGAACGTTTATCATTATGTATATAGTTATATGTTTAACTGCATATTGGTTTATTACAGGTGCATACTAACAGTAGCAATCACTGATGGTTTTCATGTCTATGGCTGAGCGAGATAAGGGAGACTCAATCACTGTGGCATCTTATAATGTTAAAGGTATGAACACACCAGCCAAGCGCAGCCAGATCCTCTCCTTATTACGTAAAAACCTCTCACGTGTTATATTCCTCAAAGAAACCCACTTTAAGGTGGGAAGAGCCCCCAACACTTCTTTCTCCTCTTATCCAATTTGGTTCAATAGTTGCTCTCCCTCAGCTTCAAAACAGGTCAGTATTGCACTTAAGACAGGACTTCACTTTACCTTGAAGGACTGTCTCACTGACTCTGAAGGTAGATACGTCTTTGTAAAGGGCTTCCTTGCTAATACACTACTAACATTCACAAATCTTTAAGCCCCAAACCAGGGACAGATGCATTGGATGTCTTTAACTTTGGACACCTTCGCTCTGTTCATGGAGGGATTGCTAGTATTGGGAGGTGACTTGAATTTAACACTGCACCCAAATATAGATGCATCTGACGGTAAATCTTCGGTTTCACAAAAAGGCAGGTTAAGCCTACTACACAAACTGAACTCTTTAAATTTGATCGACCCATGGAGACTTGCTCACCCCACCTTGAATTTGTGATTGCAATTATTTTCAGGAAGAAACTGAGTATTATCTGACAGAATTGCAGGGGTGTCAATACTGTTGGCCACAACTGTAGCTTATTATGCATAGACTAAAAAACGCCACCTGTAATTACCTTTCATAGGGATTCACCTGTTAAATTCAGTTTCTTTTAATAATTTTTATTGTTAATGTATATGTTAATGTGGCGCCCCTGCGGGTATTAGCCACAGTATAAGATCATAATAGTTGCACTCACTTAGAAAGCCATGCCACTGCACTACCACCTTTGGCCAGTAGGGGGAGCTCCAGAGACACCAGAGACTTCCCTAGAGATAAAACACTGGTTTGAGGTAAATTTTCAGACAGTTGGAGCCATGAGCTCAGAGTGACAGGAGCTGCATTGAGTTCCTGAGGACTGGCTGACAATTTCCAGGGCCAAGCCATCGGTCTGAGGAGGAGAAAACTGATAAGAGGAACACTTTCAGAATCGGGTAGCATCATTATCTACCCTAGATAAAAAGCGCAGATACGGATACCGGATCCATGGCTGCATTAGTTATATACAATACAGCAACCGGAAAAACGTGAGGTAACAACAAGCTTCACAGGGCCAGACACAGCAACATACTAAGAGTTCAGCAGTACTCCCGGAGGGGGTAAGCAGAGAGAGACAAAGGACTCAAGTTGCCTGTTGAGTGGGACCCAGAGAGGACAGATTTGGGCCAGCAGCGAGTTCACACACGGCAGCAGGGCCACATAGACAGCGCAAGCAGGAGGTAAAGGACCCGGTGGGGCCTGAGCAACTGAACCCCTATTGCAGACTCCGGAGACGGGACTTGTTGTATTATAGTTTGGTTGAAAGTAAACCAGTTAAACCTCATCTGTGCCTCAGCCTCTGATTTAACAGCTACCATCTATCCAGGATTGGGACCATCACCGCTGAGAGAATTTGCTGTGAATCAAGTAAGTGTCTGTGTCCTTAACATCTCCTCACCATACTTCCATCTTCATCCATCATTAACTTTAACATCACCTGTCCAGGGGACCCTACAGCCCTACCCGGAAAAGGGCTATCTCAGCTGCCTCTCACCATCATCCCCTGGCCAGTACAAGGCAGCGGTGGCCATATATAGCCACATTATTCTGGGTGGCGTCACGACAATAACATCTACAAACTTTATAAATTATATAAACTTCTAAATCCCCTGTAAATACCCCCTTTTAGGAGTGTGCCAGCCTGGGGCCACGGCCTGGGTCCAGCCACCAGTGACTTCCCCAAGGAAAGGGACCCTGCGCCGGGTATCCCGGTCCCCTAAGCTGGGCGGCACACCTCTTTTTGGCGTCACGAACAGGATTTACCGTGCCTGGTTAAATCGGGTACTGTGTGCCGTGATTAATGCCGAAAATTGTGAGAAAATCCGAGAAAAATTGACTTTTTTATCAAAAAGTGATTTTCCCATTGGAAACCATTGAAATAGACTTTTCCCCATTGACTAACATTGAAACAAAATGGCCGCCAGCCTCTGAGGTAAAATTGCATCATCACTAATTACCTCATAACTGCCACAGCACGAGACTGCTATTTGAACTGTGTCATAGCCCTGAGCTCTGATCTGACTGAAAAATTTCAGATTCCGCCATTACTGAGCTCACGGCGAGCAGAAGCAGCAGGGGGCGTGTCTTTGTGGGCGGTACCAAGCTGAGAGCTCTGACATCTGCAAAAGGGGAAAACCAATCCTGCTGCACAGCGGAACGATTATACGCCATCCCGACGGAAGCAGAGGACCGGAAGGGTCCGGATTAACTAAGGGGGCGCAACATGTCGCAGCACGGAGACGCCGAAACACCCGGCGACACAAATGCAGCTGAAGCACAAAACAGAGCGCTCGGCAGCACAGCGGCGCAAGGTGCAGCGCCCATTATGCCGATGTTGATGCCATATACCCCAGGGGCTCCATGGCTTCCAGTGTATGAAGGTAAGCCTAATACTTTTGATGATTTTAAAGAAAAACTGCTGGCCTATTTAAACATGTTTCCAATGGCAGAAGCTCAGCGTGTCGGTTTGCTGATGGCACAGTTAAGTGGTAATGCCAAGCGAGAAGTCACAGCATGGTCCGCTGATCTAAAAGACACTGCTGAGCATATTCTAGCTGGATTAAAGGCAGTATTTGAAACTACTGCTGGTAGCAAAGCAAAGACCAAATTCTTCAATTGCAAACAAAAGGCCAATGAGAGTGTGAGAGACTTTGCCCTGAATTTACAGGAGGCCCTTAAAGCGCTTACACTGGCTGAACCAATGTTTAACACTGGCGCTGATAAATTGCTAAAAGATCAATTCATTGAGGGACTATTAACCCCTTCTCATCGAGGGCATGCGAGTATGCTGACTTTCAAGGACCCTGAGGTGACATTTGCCCAGTTAAAGGAGAGCGCTATTCGTCTCCAGCAGGCAGAGGCACTTTGGGATCAGGATCCTGAGCAATCCATTACAGAAACCCCTCAACAACAGAGAGTGCCAGTGACATCAGTTAAGCCCCTGGAGGCCAGTGCTAATGATGCTTTCCAGCAAAAGCTTGACTCTCTAACAGACATTGTCACCTCAATGGCTAAAACCATGCAGGAAATGAGAGAATCACAGACTACACCCAAGATGGAGTTGGCGAACCGCAGAGAGGATATTCCCTGGATGAGACCCCAGAGATACCCAGCGTGGAGAGGACGACCCAACGACCGTTACCAGCCGGATGGACAGCCTATTTGCCGCCGTTGCCGGAAGCCAGGCCACATCGCCCGCAATTGTGATTTAAACAAGGATCCCCTGGGAATGCGGGCCGCTTCGCAGGAGTGAACTTTCAAGGCCCAACATCCTGGCACGATAAGTACGTCGGAGGACGTCCCATTATTCCCATCGTGCTGGACGGTATTCCCCTCAATGCCTTGTTGGACACTGGTTCCCAGATTTCATCTATACCACATATCCTTTATAAGAGGTACTGGGCAGATTCAGACATTGATAAAAGACCATCTAATGTTGAGCTAAGTATATATGCTAGTAATGGAAAATTGGTACCGCAAGTAGGATTTAGAGAGATGACCATTAAGATTGGTAGAGCAGAATTAAAAAATCAGGGTATCATAATTGTTGATGTTAACCGACGGGAACCTTTTGTATTGGTAGGTATGAATGTTTTAGAAAATTGTTTTTCCGAGGTTATTACTATTTTACAGCAATTTGCGGAAAATGCCCAATCCTGCCAGCAGAGAATTCTCCGGAGAGAGATAAAAGCATTGGTGCTGAAGCAACAAGTAAAGGTTGCAGGTGGAGAAATCGGCAGTGTGAGGGTAAGTGACCCAACTCCTATAGTGATACCTCCAAAAACTGAAATGCTGGTATGGTGTAGAGCAGCCATTGGTATTAAAGGACGAGATTACCAAGCCTTGGTAGAGCCTGTGTACACTGATAGTAGACCTACGATATTAACGGCTAGAGGAATAGTCGAGGTACACAGGGGAAGAGTGCCCATACGTCTTTTGAATTGTGGAGAGGAAGAGGTCACTTTACCAAGGTACGCTACAATGGCCAAGCTATACACTGTTGACAACAATGCCATCACAGCCATTGGGCCCTTGAATCCGTCATGTCAGGCGGACGACAATGGTTCAAGTGGAGAATTAGACGATTGGTGTCAGCAGTTGCATATAGGTACAGATTCAACACCTACCCACCAAAAACAAGGGGTGTACCGACTAGTAGAAGAATATGAACGGGTCTTTAGTAAACACCCATTAGACTTCGGACAGATTAAAGGGGTAGAACATACAATTCCTACCGGTAACCACCCACCAATAAAAGAGAGATATAGACCCATACCGCCCGCTCATTATCAATGTGCTAAAGACATGCTGAGGGAGATGAAACAGGCCGGGGTAATAAGAGACAGTTGTAGCCCCTGGGCAGCCCCTCTGGTAATAGTTAAAAAGAAAGATGGAACCATGAGAATGTGCGTAGACTACCGGCAGATTAATCACATTACCCATAAAGACGCCTACCCCTTACCTAGAATTGAAGAGTCATTAGCTGCTTTAAGATCTGCTAACTATTTTTCCACCTTAGACTTAACAAGTGGGTATTGGCAAGTCCCTGTGGCTGAGGAAGATAAAGAGAAGACAGCATTTACCACACCAATGGGTCTCTGTGAATTTAATTGTATGCCGTTCGGACTCTGCAACGCACCCGGTACCTTTCAGCGATTGATGGAATGCTGTCTCGGACACAAGAACTTTGAAGCCGTCCTTCTGTACCTAGATGATGTAATAGTCTACTCAAAGACTTACGAACAACATCTACAAGACCTGGCAGAAGTGTTCGAGGCCTTATCCCGGTATGGTATGAAGATCAAGCCATCAAAATGTCACCTTCTAAAGCCAAAGGTACAATACCTGGGACACGTTGTAAGTTCAGAAGGAGTAGCACCGGATCCCGAGAAAGTAACCGTAATAAGGGATTGGCCAAGACCTACCAGCGTGAAACAGGTGAGGCAATTCCTGGGACTGGTGGGCTACTATCGTAGATTCATCCAAGGGTTCACCAAGCTAGCAGCACCTCTACAAGACATCCTGGTAGGGCAGTCGAAGAAGTCTTCAAACCGCAATCCTCCTTTCCAGTGGAGTGATGAGAGGGAAGATTCCTTTGAAAAGTTGAAGAAGGCATTGACCGGAGAAGAAGTTCTGGCATACCCCGATTACCATCAACCTTTCATCCTTTACACAGATGCCAGTAATGTGGGACTGGGAGCAGTACTATCTCAGAAGCAAGGAGGCAAGGAGAAAGTCATCGCCTTTGCAAGTAGAAAGCTCCGGCCTACTGAAAGAAATCCTGAAAATTACAGCTCCTTCAAGTTAGAACTACTGGCAGTAGTCTGGGCTGTGACTGAGCGTTTCAAACACTACTTGGCAGCTGCAGAATTCACCGTCTATACTGATAACAACCCATTGACCCACCTGGATACAGCCAAGCTAGGTGCGCTGGAACAGTGATGGATAGCCCGGCTGTCTAATTACAACTTCGTGATCAAGTATAGAGCAGGCCGAAAGAATGGAAATGCAGACGCCTTATCCCGGATGCCGCACTTGAGAGACGTGGAAGAAGAACCGGTAGAACTTGAAGAAATTGAACTACCCGCCTTCCATCGTCCCAAGGTAGGACAGTATCAATCCAGTGCCTACCAGAAACATCAACAGGTGAATCTCAACCCATTAGCACACCACAGATGGGCTGACACTCAAGACAGCAATCCAGCTGTGAAGTTGGTGAAAGAACTGCTGACTGAGCAAAGTGCGTATCCCAATGAAAATGCACCGAAAGAGACACATCAACTCTGGAAAGAGAGAGGCAAAATGTTCCTGTACCAAGGAAAGCTGTGCAGAAGATATACCAATCCAAAGACGCATGAGCTAGTATGGCAGATCATTGTGCCTAAACAAGATGTAAAAATGGTCCTAGAAGCTTATCACAATGGTGCTGGTCACTTCGGGTGGAAAAAGCTAGAAGTACTTTTAAGAGAAAGATTCTACTGGGTTGGAATGAGAAGATCAATTGAAGAATGGTGCAGAAACTGTGGTCCGTGCAACCTCAGAAGAAAAGATCTAAAAAACCAAAGAGCACCACTCCAGCCTATAGTTACCAAGCAACCACTTGAGCTCGTAGCAATAGACCACGTGAAATTGACACCAAGCCGGTCCGGCTATGTCTATGCTTTAACCATAGTGGACCATTACTCACGTTTCTTGGTAGTAGTGCCTGTGAAAGATCTCACTGCAAAGACAGCAGCTAAGGCGTTCCAGACCTACTTTTGCAGACCCCATGGATATCCGGAACAAGTACTCGCAGACCAAGGCACAGCATTTGAATCAGAGATCTTCAGAGAATTTTGCAATATGTATGGCTGCAAGAAGATCCGTACAACAGCCTATCATCCGCAAACAAATGGCTTATGCGAAAAAATGAACCATATTGTAATCGATCTCTTAAAGACTTTACCAGAGACAGAGAGAAACCTATGGCCAGAGAAATTGCCTGATTTGGTAGACCTCTATAACAATGTCCCGGTAAGCTCCACAAACTGTACCCCAGCTTACCTTATGCGTGCAAGACCTGGCAAGCTACCAATAGATCTAGAAATGGGTATTGTAAAACCTGACGCAGAAGTGCAGGATTCCAACTGGGACTCCCTACGCCAACAACAGTATCGCCAAGTGCAAGAATGCGTAGAAAGGAATCTCCAGAAAACTAGAGAAAGACAAGAGCAATACTTCAACCAGAATGCTCTAGCAACCCCATTAAAACCTGGTGATCAAGTGCTCAAGAGAAACCGTCGCACTAATAAACTGGACAATCAGTGGGAATCCGTCCCATATACAGTTTTACCAATGAGAGTGAACAATCCTAAAATGTGTCTTATAAGCAAAGATGGTGGATTAACATCAGTACTAGTGTCAAGAGACAATCTAAAACTATGTCCAGAGACATTGAAAGAAAAAGAAGTCATTCAACATGAACCAGAAGTTATTCAACCAGTACCGGTTCAACCTGTTAAAGAAAAAGAAGAAGATGGAGTATATCACACCTATCTAGGAGACTTTCCTAAAACCTGGCCAACCTACAATGGTGCAGTAGTAGTTCCCATGATGGCTTTCTATCAAACACCAGACCCTGTACCACAAGAAGTCCCAAGACAGGAAGAACAAATTCCTAGTAATAATAGTCCTGGACACGGTGGAATTGCCAACCCCACAAATGTGGAATTATCCCTAGCAGAACCAGAAGTACTTACTAGGTATACGTCCACTCACACCATCACATTGAGTACACCCAGTACACAAGCGTTACGCAGATCACAGCGTAGTACTCAGGGTCAATTACCAGCAAAATATGCAGATTACCAAATGTAAATAGATATTACAACCAGAAATATCTGAAAGGAACTTGTCTAGTTGTTAATTAGTAGTTATTAGATGTAACGTTAAAAAGCTCAGTACCTACAGAGACTATTCTGTATGAACTACTTGCATATTCTTGAACTCTTTTCTTCATTTATCAGCCCGGAGGCGGTAAATTAAAGCTCCGGAAAGACTGTTTTTTGAACATTCTTAAATTATTCATAAACTTTGTTGGAAAAATGGACGCTAATTGCAGTGCCTTTCCTAACAAATAAATAGCCCTCAAGGACAGAGCTGTATTAATGGACGCTATTTGAAGTGACTTTTTACAAGACTCTATTTTTTAAACTTGAGTGGTTTTTGTAACTTTTTATTTTTTTTAAGACTCTATAAATATTATCTGTTATATCTTATGTTTATTGTCCCACAGTCCCGGAGTACTGTTCTTAACTAAGGGGAATGTGGCGCCCCTGCGGGTATTAGCCACAGTATAAGATCATAATAGTTGCACTCACTTAGAAAGCCATGCCACTGCACTACCACCTTTGGCCAGTAGGGGGAGCTCCAGAGACACCAGAGACTTCCCTAGAGATAAAACACTGGTTTGAGGTAAATTTTCAGACAGTTGGAGCCATGAGCTCAGAGTGACAGGAGCTGCATTGAGTTCCTGAGGACTGGCTGACAATTTCCAGGGCCAAGCCATCGGTCTGAGGAGGAGAAAACTGATAAGAGGAACACTTTCAGAATCGGGTAGCATCATTATCTACCCTAGATAAAAAGCGCAGATACGGATACCGGATCCGTGGCTGCATTAGTTATATACAATACAGCAACCGGAAAAACGTGAGGTAACAACAAGCTTCACAGGGCCAGACACAGCAACATACTAAGAGTTCAGCAGTACTCCCGGAGGGGGTAAGCAGAGAGAGACAAAGGACTCAAGTTGCCTGTTGAGTGGGACCCAGAGAGGACAGATTTGGGCCAGCAGCGAGTTCACACACGGCAGCAGGGCCACATAGACAGCGCAAGCAGGAGGTAAAGGACCCGGTGGGGCCTGAGCAACTGAACCCCTATTGCAGACTCCGGAGACGGGACTTGTTGTATTATAGTTTGGTTGAAAGTAAACCAGTTAAACCTCATCTGTGCCTCAGTCCTCTGATTTAACAGCTACCATCTATCCAGGATTGGGACCATCACCGCTGAGAGAATTTGCTGTGAATCAAGTAAGTGTCTGTGTCCTTAACATCTCCTCACCATACTTCCATCTTCATCCATCATTAACTTTAACATCACCTGTCCAGGGGACCCTACAGCCCTACCCGGAAAAGGGCTATACCATCTCAGCTGCCTCTCACCATCATCCCCTGGCCAGTACAAGGCAGCGGTGGCCATATATAGCCACATTATTCTGGGTGGCGTCACGACAATAACATCTACAAACTTTATAAATTATATAAACTTCTAAATCCCCTGTAAATACCCCCTTTTAGGAGTGTGCCAGCCTGGGGCCACGGCCTGGGTCCAGCCACCAGTGACTTCCCCAAGGAAAGGGACCCTGCGCCGGGTATCCCGGTCCCCTAAGCTGGGCGGCACACCTCCATGAATCAGTTTGCTACACAAGTGTGCAGATGTCATTATATTTCCTAGGTACCATGGTCTCCCTAATCTGTTGCTTACTGAGATTATTTACTTTGTCTGTTTGAAAATTAAATTAAGAATTGAAAAAAAAAAAAGAAACGGATCTGTTTTCTGGTGTTTTTTTTTTTTTTTTTTTTTTTTTTTTGAAAAGCTGATCCAGTTTTGCAGTGAGAAAAACAGCACAGAAAACCTGAGCAATAACATTGTGTGTGAATATAGCCTTAAGGGCCTGTCACACACAACGATATCGGTAACAATATCATTGCAACATCACGGGTTTGATGACGTTGCAGCAATGTCTAAATGACATTGTTGTGTGTGACACCTATCACCTTGATCGCAGATTTATGAACCGATTCACAAATCTATCGTTGATCACCCGCTGAATGCACAGCATCTCTGCGTGTGACAGCGGGAGACCAATGATCAGCAAACTCCCAGCGCCGCACAGTGCCGATCGTTGGTGGGATCGCTGAGACATTGAAGCGTGTAACCCGGGCTATAGTGAAATGATCCAGCCATTAAGGACCAGTGGAGGAAGCCAGACAAAAAGAGACCACTTCTCTATTAAAAGAAAATATCCCTTTGATCGAGTGGCATTGGCAAGTTGGGATAAATGTTTGAAGATAGATGTGGCAGTAGCCGAATACACAAAAAAAATCCACCCTGCCCTTTGAAGATCTGGGCAGTCTAAAAGACCAACTAGATAGAAAGGCACTCAAGGAACCTAAAAGATCTTCTTGTCCAGAGCCACTATGTAGCTCACATCCCAAACCCCTTTGGATCGACGGACCCCATCCCCGGTTGTTTCCCCTGTGGTCACTGTTTGGCGTGCTCTAATGTCCTCCGTGTTAACTCATTCCATTCTTCCGATGGGTCTAGAACTTTCGATATTCGACATCGGATTACATTCAGTTCAACACATGTGGTATATTTTGCCACATGTGGCTGCCCTCTTATTTTATTGGATTGACATCTAAGGAATTAAGAATGAGAGTGAGAGAACACTTAAGAGACATTGAGTCAGCAAAATCTGTGGAAGATATGACCACCTTAAAGACGATTCTCAGACATTTTAGAGAAAAACATAACTGTGACCCCAGGGGACTCAAGGTGAGGGGCATCGATATGATAAAAGGTGGTATCCTGGGTGACAAGCTAAGGAGGACACTCGCGCAATGTGAGACTCGTTGGATTGTCACGCTTGGAACCATGACACCAAAGGGGTTAAACGAAGTGTTATCATTTGCTCCTTTTTTATAAGACTGGTCAGTATATATGCCAATTCGTTTTAAATTGCACTTTTTCTCTCTCTTTTTTCTCTTTCTTCCTCTTTTTCTTTGTTTCTAACGCTATGACTTCTGAACTATGGTTTAGGGCCCTTTCACATCAGCGTTTTTTTTCAAATCGCGGCAGATGCGGTGAAAAAACCGCATCTGCCGCGATTACCGCATACCGGCTGCACTTGCGGCGCGGTTGCGGTTTTTGCCATGCAAAGTATAGGCGGACTTGCGGCAGGTGCGGCAAGTGCGGTTTTGCACTTGCGGCAGGTGCGGCGCGAAAAAAACCGCGGCTGACCGCGTTTTTTTTCGCGGCCGCACCTGCCGCAAGTGCAAAACCGCACTTGCCGCACCTGCCGCAAGTCCGCCTATACTTTGCATGGCAAAAACCGCAACCGCGCCGCAAGTGCTGCCGGTATGCGGTAATCGCGGCAGATGCGGGTTTTTCACCGCATCTGCCGCGATTTGAAAAAAATGCTGATGTGAAAGGGCCCTTAGTCATCTTTTTGGGTTTACACGTCCCGATATCGGCGTCCAACTCCGACCAAAAGTCACGTGGTTCGTACGTTGGACCCGATATCGTTCCTGCGTTGTACGGTGTGAACATCCAATACAATGCAGGAACGATGGCAAACCGATATCGGGGGTCGAATGAGCGTGCTATTCAACCGCCCGATATCGGATGCAGGTTGGAGCCGGATCGTCCTGTGTGACAGCCCAACTCCGATGTGCGGGACAACGTCACCCATTCACCACCATGTTAAATGGTCGTTCCTGGGTCGGGGGGCGTAGACATCGTTGGGACGTTGTATCCCGATATCGGGACGTGTAAAACGCTGATCCGATTCTTGGAAAACTGGCGACAGAAAGTGCGCTCCCGCGCCGTAGGATCCAATATCGGACCGCGTTGGAGCGTGTAAACCCACCATTAGACTTCATATCTGTTGGATTACTTCAACATGTTCCCCCCACATGTGAATGGCATGAACATATCCCTATAGATGGCGCAGGACTGATCTATGGACCCCATATCATCTATACTGCTGCATCATCATTATTATTTTCTTATTAATGCACAATATGTTTCATTTATTCATTCATTCATTATTTATGTATATTCTTGATTTTTTGATTTTGGGGCCCATCTGTATAATTCTTCTTGGTCCGGGATAATCATATGCCATGATAAATTTATTTTTGTGGTGCGCTGCTTTCCTTTGCTGCTGCGGCCCCTGCGTGTGGCCCTGATGCGCGGGAGTTATGGTGACGCGTCCCGACTCCCGCGAGTGTGCAGACCTGCCCGGACGTCTGAGGACTTCCGCTTCCGGGTTGCGGTGAGCGTGGCGGCGTGCTCCGGGCGGAGATAGCGTGTGGGGATAATCACCTGGCATATAACTAGTATGATAGGGTCTAGGATGAAAGGAGCACCCATAGCATGATATCCATAGTATGGAAAGAGGTCACTGCTCCTGAAGAAACCGTGAGTGAAACATGTGTCGAGCGTTTTTCCACAGGTTGTTAATGTGATGCCCTAGTTGTGGGTGGGCAGAGGTATTGTAGGTGCAATACTGTACCACTTAAGGGGTTTTTCTTTACAAACCTTATAATCCTTGTTTACTTGATGTAGCATTCATGGTCAGAACGTTGCTGCTCTGATTCCTGCACTGCACTTTATGTTGTCACTTTAATGAATGCTGACTCATTTGCACATGTAGGATTATATAAACTGGTTTTGTAAGAAATTTTTGGCCCTTTTTCTGAACTGGTACATGCAAAGAATTTTATCCCCCTGCCTTTCCCCATGCACTGTGCCATTTACTTATATAACATCCTGTAACTCTTTCTCTTCAATCTGTACCACCACCTGTTTTTAGAGTTCTCTCTAAATAAAATATTTATTTTAATTTGCATGATACTCGATTCCTGTGTTTATATGAATTTATGAGTATGACTTGCACAGTGTCACTTTACTTAGGAAATTAATTCCAGTATGAGTGACGCACTTTAATGATGCTGAACTGGTGTGTTTTGCTAGATAGAAAGGCAGACAGCTATTTGAGAAACTCCAATGCAAATATTCAAAAACATCAGGGGCGGACCTATCGTGGTGCAGCTGCACCAGGGCGCCGACCGGCTAGGGGGCCCCTTAAGCCTGCAGGGGGGCCCCCAGCTGCCCCCCATGACGCTGTGCCAGTGTGCCAGAGGAGAGGGTGTTAACCGAGGGAAGCTTCCTGCTTCCCCTGGCTAAGCCCGCCCCTCCTCTCCTCCGCTGCTGCTCCGGCTTCCAGGGGCTCGCTCGATGCAGGTAGGAGTCGACGGCTGATAGCACCCGCCCCCGGTCCTCGCCGGCGGCCGCGATTGCACCTTCCCCCCCGGTCCTCGCCGGCGGCCGCGATCGCTATCACCCCCGATCCCCCCCCTCCCCCGGTCCTCATCAATGAAAGCTGCACCAGGGCCCCATGGTCGCAAGGTCCACCACTGAAAAACATGACACACCTTTCACCATTATTCAATCTCATGTTTTTAAGTTCTTTATCATTATGGTGTGTATTTTTTGGACAGTAAGTAACACTTCTTTCAATTATTTAAACAAGTGGAAACCACTGTGGAGTTTGGGTTACATAAAATTTTATCTTTATTAAATATATATATATATATATATATATAAAAGCAGACACAAAAACGTTCTGTACGAAGTACAAAAATGGGAGACACCTCCAGAGGCTACAAGCAGGTAGTCACTCCATTGGTTTTACATTATACATATATAGTACAAGATCACCACAAGTTTCAATGTGCACATATATAATGGGTACCTAAGCCAAGTGGCTAGCATAGATCTCTCACCCATTACACACACCCGTGAGTTGTCCTGATAACCCCCACAGAGTCCTGGCTTGCAGCGCGCCCCTAACAGCTGTTTTGCCACTGCTTAATCACAGGGGCTGGTCCTCAAAGTGATCTTAGGCTGTTAAATACACAGCCGCCCATAACAGTGCCGCCCCGCCATTGCGCCGCGTCATATCCGCCGTCAAAAAACCTCCCCTTGCAATTGTAAACGCGCTGGATGTCATTTGACGTCACTCGCGCATGCGCAATTTGCCGGTTGGCATCCTGGACCACAGAGCGATGTGCACATCATAAAAAAACTTATTAGCGGTGGCCATTTTGTTGGAGACCAGAGTAGATTGCGCAAAGTAGGAAGCTACAGGGATTGTATTATTGCGCCTGGGGACATGTGGAGAATACTGGGTATTATCAGTGTGCAAGCAGCAACATTCCAACTGTGATATAGTACAAAAAACTACACATCATATTACACATATATACACCCGTACATGGTGTGAAACACACCTATAATTTTTCTATGTACATTTTTCCTACATGGGCGTACCCAGGATCAAAACTAGGGAGGGGGGCAAGCCATGGTCGTTTGGAATGTCATATCCAGCCTGGTGCATTATGGGGGTTGATCACGTGTTCGGCCGGGCTTCGGCACATGCGCAGTGTGCATATTGAAGCCGGGCCGAACACGTGATCAACCCCCATAATGCACCGGGCCGGATATGAAGTTCCGGCCGGCGCATCAGAGTTCCACAGTAGACTGGAATTTCAAAAAGAGCTGACAGGTTCCCTTTAAAGGGAACCTGTCACCCCCTTTGGTCATTCTAAACCCTACCCACCACCTTATATATGATGTATTTGGGGCTCCTGTGAGCACTCTATATGCCCAGCAGGCCCCCTGCATACCTCAAAAAGGAACTTTTAATATCTCCCGCGCGGTATGGAAATTAGCTGAAAATGGTCCAGTAGGATCTGCTCAATCTGGTCCTTGTCGCCCCACTGGTTGAAATGCCTGCCTCCTTCCTGTGAAAAGGCCACCCCTCCTGTGTACGTCACATTGTTCTCGCGCCTGCACAGTGGCGCAGGTCTCTGTGCTCAATGCAAGTGCACCTGTGACCAAGGTTCGCAAGCACAAAACTACAGCACAAAACGACATCACCAGACCCACAAGAGGTACAGAATTACATCCATATACCCCCCTTTAGTGCAGAAACACGATGTCAAAACTCTCAGTACAGAAATACATTACCAGAACCCTCATCAGTGCAGAAACACAGCATCAAAACCCTCCTCAGTACAGAAATCCATCCACATAACCCCCATCAATACACAAGCACTACGTCAAAACCGTCATCAATACATCACCAGACCCACCAGAGGTACAGAAATACATAAATAGAAACTTCATCAGTAACACAATTCATCATCAGAACCACCATCAGTACTTGGTAAAACAATTGTAATGTCAGTTCAGACCCATACACATTTGTACTGCATGAACCTACAACTCCTACTACATCATTAGCAATGGTAAGGAGTACTGGGAGTTGTTGTTACCAGCTGTCAATAAAAGTATACAGGAACCACAGTACTTATGAAAGTTAGTCATTATCACAAATAATCATTTACATCCAGGTTACCTTATAGATGACCTTGTCTCTGATTGGGTCGTCTTTTTCTTTTCTTCATCTTGTCCAGGCACCTTGATGACTTTTCACATCCACAGTTCATCTCTGGAGACGTCCATCTTCTCCAGTCCTCTGCAGCACATCCTGGCACGATACCCTTAAAAATAGCAGAATTGTCAAAATTCTCCTAAGTACCGTATATACTCGTGTATAAGCCGACCCGTGTATAAGCCGACCCCCCTACTTTTGCCCCCAAAATCTGGGAAAACCTATTGACTCGTGTATAAGCCGAGGGTGGACCCCAGCACAGGTATACAGCCCCCAGCAGTGTGGTATACAGGCACCCGCAGTGATATACAGGCCTCCCCAGTGGTAGTATACAGCCCCCAGAAGTGTGGTATACAGCAGCCTCCCCAGTGGTACATACAGGCCCCAGCAGTGTTACAGCAGCCTCCCCAGTGGTATATACAGCAGCCCCAGTGGTAGTATACAGCAGCCCCAGAGATATATACAGCAGCCCCTGTGGTAGTATACAGCAGCCCCAGAGGTATATACAGCAGCCCCAGTGATAGTATACAGAAGCCCCAGAGGTAGTATACAGCAGCCCCAGTAGTAGTATACAGCAGCCTCAGTGGTATATACAGCAGCAGCCCCAGTAGTAGTATACAGAAGCCCCAGTGGTAGTATACAGCAGCCCCAGTAGTAGTATACAGCAGCCCCAGTGGTAGTATACAGCAGCAGCCCCAGGGGGTATATACAGCAGCAGCCCCAGTGGTAGTATACAGCAGCCCCAGAGATATATACAGCAGCCCCAGTGGTAGTATACAGCAGCCCCAGAGGTATATACAGCAGCCCCAGTGGTAGTATACAGAAGCCCCAGAGGTAGTATACAGCAGCCCCAGTAGTAGTATACAGCAGCCCCAGTGGTAGTATACAGCAGCAGCCCCAGGGGGTATATACAGCAGCAGCCCCAGGGGGTATATACAGCAGCAGCCCCAGGGGGTATATACAGCAGCAGCCCCAGGGGGTATATACAGACCCCCCCCATAAGAAGTATACAGGGGCCCCAGCTGTATACAGCAGCCCCAGCTGTATACAGCCCCCCCGTGGTATCCAGGGCCCCCCTTGCTGCACCTGTAAAGGAAGATGTCAGTATACTTATCGCTGCCGCCGCCGCTCCGCTTCTCAGTCACCGCGCTGCTCCGGGTCTTCATGCTTCCTGTTCCTTCTCCGACGCTCGAACAATGACGTCATTTCCTGAGCGCCGGAGAAGGAACAGGAAGCATGAAGACCCAGAGCAGCGCGGTGACCGAGCAGCGGAGCGGCGGCGGCAGCGATAAGTATACTGACATCTTCCTTTACAGGTGCAGCAAGGGGGGCCCTGGATACCACGGGGGGGGGCTGTATACAGCTGGTGCTATATACCCGTGTATAAGCCGAGGGGGGACTTTTCAGCACATTTTTTGTGCTGAAAAACTCGGCTTATACACGAGTATATACAGTAAAAATATCTGCCCTACACTGAGCCCCGGAATAAATAATTGCTCCTCCTCACTGTTCTCTGCACATAATATGATTTACACACTATCCCTCTCATGGCACATGCCCTCCACACTTCCCTCTCCTCCCTCCATACTGGGCCCCCTGGTCACACTGTCCTCTACACTGTATCCCTCTATACTACCCACTGTTTATACTGTTCTATCTCATCAAACTCCCCATCCTCAACATACTGTTCCCCCATATTGCCCCCTCTCCATACACCCCCACACTACTCACACTCTATTCTGTGCCGCAGCCATCCCCCTCACTCCACATAATGTGTCTACACCGATCCCCCATCACTCCACATACAGTGCCGCAGCCATCCCCCTCACTCCACATAGTGAATTGGGGGGATAGAGAAACATGAAGGGCTGGGGACACCATCGGCAAGCAGCATGGTCAGTGTCCCTGACAACAATTGGGCCCACCCGGTCATCCAGGATCCTGACTCTTGCCCAGGTGCTGACAACAGCCCTATGCTGACACACGCACACATACATAGACAAACATATACACAGATATATAAAAAATAATGTACAACAGGCATTATTATACACAAACACAGACACACATATATACATACTCAGATACACATATATATACACACATACATACTGTACGCACACACATACGTATACACACACACAGACACATATACACACATATATACACACACATACACCCACACATGTATAAACACACACACACATTTATATACACATATACACACTGTACACACACATCTGCACACACACATATACACAGACACACACATATATACACACTGTACACACACACACACACATATATACACACACATATACACACACACACATTTATATAAACATACATACTGTACACACCCACACATATATATACACACAAATACACACTGTCCACACACATATATACATATATACACAGACACACACATTTATATACACGTATACATACTGTACACACCTATACATACACACATATATACACAGAGACACACATTTATATATACACTGTCCACACCCCCCACACATATATAAATACACACATATACACACTGTACACACACCCACACAATATATATATATATATATATATATATATATATATATACACTGTACACACATATATATATACACACACATATTAAACAGACACACACACACATATATATACATATACACACTGTACACACACACATATATATAAACACATAGACATATAAGCACAGACTTACACATATGCACACATACACACATATTAGCATTGTTTTGTTCTTTGTTTGCCAGTGATGATCCTCTCTGAGTCTGGAGGGAAGGAAAGTGCAGGGCGGCTGTGTGACATCACAGGAGACCGCGGGATTGTCTCCGAAGTGTGATGTGGCTGAGCACATGTAATAGAAAGCAGTGCCAGCCAGAGCAACCCATCCCCCACTTCAACCTGCACTCTAGCCCCCCCCCCTCTCCTCCCTCAGCACAGAAAGGAGATAAGCGATGCTCTGCAGGATGCAGTCTGTAGAGCATCGCATACTAATTAGCCATGTGGCGACTTTCCTGGTCCTTTCTAGGGGGGGGCACCTGCCCCCCATGTCCCACGCTGGGTACGCCCATGGTTTCCTTCCATTATATTTGTTACATCTGTGCACACAATTATAATTACAACACCAGTTTATTTCTTGTTTTCTCTCTTTTCGCTATCTTCCAAAGCGTTTTATATCCCATAGATTCTTTTATTTTCATTTTTTTGGTTCTAACATGATCCACTTGGCTGTGTTTTAACTTGGCTCCGTATCATATCCGTTATCAGTTCTCCAGGAAAAACTAAAATATAAAACACATTGATTAAAATCACATAAGGCTCAGGGAGCACAAAGCGCATGTCTCAAATCCCTATAGTTAACAACACAGGAGGAATTAATAGGCTTTCTATAGAAAGGGGGCATAACTTATAACTTTGTTAAGTCCCTTTGGGGCAAGTGTTTCTAATTTGACCATCCACTTACACTCTTCTTGTGCCAATGTTTTGGCCAAATCACCTCCTCTAATGCCTCCCTGAATACGGTCAATTCCTTTGATAACCAATCCCTTAGGATTACAATCATGAAAAACCCTAAATGCCTCGTCAAAGTTTTGAGTGTATTTATATCAATGATTTTAGCGGCTCCCTCTATGTCCCGGACATGCTCACGCACTCGTATCCGCAATTGTCTCGCGGTAAGACCAATATATATCTTACTGCAAGGACAAGTTGCGTGAGATTACGTGAGTGGTACTGCAACTGATGTATTTTTTAATCTTGTGTATTTGGTCGCTTGAGGAGTAAAATTCTTATGTTCTTTTTATGTTACCCTGAGTACAAGCCAGACAATCGCCACAAGGATAACATCCCATCAATGGTCTCACTGCTCTTTCTCCAAAGAAATTGTTCTTTTTAGGAACATAATGGCTTGCACTCAAGATATCACGCAAATTTCTTCCCCTCCGTGATGTTAGCAAGGGCCGCGTTGGTAAATGTTTAGCCAGAATTGAATTGGTAAATAACACGGACCAATGCTTACTCAAGATAGATCTAATGTTCGACCATTGGAAATTAAAAGTCGAGATGTACGGTATCTCATGGGACCATATTCAGCAGACTTGATCTTGGATTGAAATAACAATTGCTCCCTCCTCATTTTTTTGGCCTTCACATAACCCTGTTTTATGCATCCGTTGCTGAATCCTCTGGATGCGAATCTTCCTCGTAAATCTTCTGCTTGATTTTCAAATCTGGTGTCATTCGAACATATGCGTCTCATACGTAAGAATTGACCGGTCGGGATAGATTTAATAGTACTTCCTGCATGTGCGGATGAAGCATGGAGGAGTTTATTTCGACCCCTATGGGGCCCCTTATAATGTCTCTAAGCAACCGACCAAGTAGCAAGCCCTATTGTTGAGGAGAGCCATAGGATCAAATACTTAATTAACCTTAAGACATATGGGCATGGGAGAAATTATATATAGAGTGTATTATTTTACATTGTATAAGTTGTGATTTAAACATGGCTGCCATTTCCTGCCACATCACACCATGTGCTGAGAGCAAGTTGGAGTCCAAAGAAGACTGACCAATCACCGAAGCTGGAGGTCAGGGAAGACTGACCAATCACAGAATAACATACTCGATCAAGACCACACCCCTTGATGACCTCATGGATCCGCCCATGGACTAACCCACTGACCAATGAATACATCTGAGTAGGGCTGACCGAGCCCCTTATTGAACAAAAACCTAATGTCTTATAATAAACAGGCACGTGGAGCTTGGGACAGATCAAGGAAGGGTGTACGTCGGACTGTGTGTCTGGTGTCTACTACTTTTCAATGCCGGCGCTTGGTCTATATTGATTTGGTCAGGGGCAGGCAACTTATTAATATTATTATGAAATATTAATCCATTACACTAGTAGAGGAGATAAGGACTTTAGTTCAAAACAATGTCCTCATAGAAGTTCCTGTGGAAGAGAGGAACAGGGAATTCTACTCTTTCTGATAAGCAAACCCGACTTATTCTACCAATTATGAATTTGAGACTGAACAGCTTCTTAGTTCAGATGTACTTCAAGATGCAGTCACTAAAGTCAGCTATAGAGCTCCTCTTTTGAGGGTGTTTCATGGTAGTACAAGATCTCAAGAACACCTATTAGCCTGTACCGATAAATCAGGATCATCAGAAATACTTACGGGTGAGTTCTAAGTCACTACCACTTTCTGGCTCTCCGCTTCAGGTTATCCATGGCACCAAGAATTTTCATATGAAGATTATTGCAGAAATGATGGCCCACTTGTGACAAGGAGTCCTGATAATGCCATATTTAGACGATTTCCTGATTGTAGGGAAATCCCTAGAACACTTCAATGTTTAACTTTGAAAGGTCAGATCCATATTGACAGACCTAGGATGGATCAATCTAGAGAAATCAAGACTGGTGCCCTCAACAAACCAGACCTTCTTAGGTCTTATTCTGGACTCAAGGTCTCAACTCTGTCTTCTCGCTCAAGACAAGCAACTGAAGATAACTCCTTGTTAGCTTCAGCACTACACAATCTCCACATGACTCTGAGGAAAGCAATGTCCCTTTTAGGATCCTTGTTTTCCTACATTTCAACAATACCCTGGGAACAGCTCCATGTAAGATGGCATCAGTGGGATGTGTGGCAGGGTCAGAAACACTTCTTTTTAGAGGGAGAGATCCTGACTCCCTATGGCATTGGCTGCATCAAGGAAATTTGTCAGTGGGGGTTCCCGGTTTCAGATACCATCACTACAGACGCAAGCTCAAGTGGTTGGGGGACACCCTTACGAGAGCACATACTTCGGAATGTCTGGTATCCTAAGCAGTTTATTCTCTTCAAATTTAACGGAGCTGAAGACAATAGATTGATTTAATCCGTTTAAGAGGTCAACACATACAGATACAGTTAGGCTGCTTTCACACTGCAGTTTTTTCACTGATCAGTGTCCATCAGATTTGTGTGCCAAAACCAGGAGTGTCTCCAAAACTCAGAACAGGTGTCAATCTTTCAATTATAGTTTTTCTCTGCAAGTTCCTCTCCTGGTTCCTCTCTGGGTTTTGGCACACAAATCTGATGGACACTGATCAGTGAAAAAACTGCAGTGTGAAAGCAGTCTTAGGGTGGGTATGTGCCCACAGGAAGGTTTAACGTCGGTTTAGCAGTGAAAACCGCCGGCGGTTTAGCATAGGTTTTATTTAAATTTATGTAAATCCTAAGCAGCGTTAGGATTTACATGTAACCCTATGTAATTTAGAAACCGCTGTGCACACATAGTCGGTTTATGTGAGCGGATCTGCCTGCGGTTGAGCGGTTTCCCAGCGGTTTAGCAGCATACAGCATGTCAATTCTTCTCAGCGGTTTTTGATCGGTTCCATGAACAAAATCCTCCATAGAAAACCGCTGGAAAAAACCGACTGAAAACCGCTGTGCACACGCTGAAAAAAACCACCGGAAAACCGGCGGAGACTTCAGAGCTCAGAACTGATAATTTCCAGCGGTTTACTGACGGTTTGAACGCCACTAAACCTTCCTGTGGGCACATACCCTTAGTCAACAGAGTTTCTGTCTCTTACATAAACCACCAAGGGCGTACAAGGTTGCCTTCACTAATGAGCCTCACTCAGGATTGCAACTGCTTCTCAATAAATTTTAATATGCTCAAAAAGATTATTTTTTTTCAGAAATTTAATACAGAAAGTGAAATGTGTAAATAACCGTCATTACAAACTGATCTATTTCAATTGTTTATTTCTGTCAGTGATCATGATTATGGCTTACAGCCAATGAAAACTCATACGTTATCTCAAAATTAGAATAATTAACACAAAACGCATGCAAAGGCTTACTAAGCGTTTAAATTGGTCCCTTAGTTTCATACAGTAGCCTTACACAATCATGGGGAAGACTGCTGACTTGACAGATGTCCAGAACGCAGTCATTGACACACTCCACAAGGAGGGTAAGCCACAAAATTCACTGCTAAAGAAGCTGGCTGTTCAGAGTGCTGTATCCAAGCATATTAATGGAAAATTGATTGGAAGGAAAACGTGTGGTAGAAAAAGGTGCACAAGCAACCGTGATAACAGCAACCTTGAAAGGATTCAAGGTAACCTGTCAGGTAGTTTTAGCCCCTATCCTATCACTACCTGTCCCTGCACCTTGCTAGCACATCATTAACCATCTCTCTCTGAGCTACAACTGCACTATACAGCTTTCGAAAAGCGTTTTAATAACTTACATATTCCTATGATAATGAGGGCTCTAGTCTACGGTGCAGACGGAGATGAGCGGTCTCCATTCTTGCCCCCTCGCAGGCTCTTAGCACGCTCCGCTGGGCGTTATCATTTTTTCTCTTCTCGCCCCCTGTTTTGAAATTCCCGCCTCCTCCTTATAGTATGACGTGGAGCCGGACGTCGGTTCTGGTCCTATGCAGTGTATGGGCTGTATGCTCTGGCGCAGTGCACATATTGAAGCCAGGCCATACATTTGATAAGCCCCCACAGTGCACCAGACCGAAACTGACGTCCGGCTCTGCGTCATACTATCAGGAGGAGGTGGGTATTTCAAAACATGGTGACAAGAGAAGGAATGATGATGCCCAGCAGGGTGTGCTAAGAGCCTGTGAGCTGGAGGAGAATAGAGACCGCCCATCTCAGTCTACGGATGTAGACTGGAGCCCTCATTATCATAGGAATATGTAAGTTTTTAAATTGTTTTTCTAAAGCTTTATAGTGCAGCTTTTTAGCTCAGAGAAGAATGGTTAGGGATGAGCTAGCAAGGTGCAGTGACAGGTAGCGGTAGGATAGGGGGCTAAAATGAGCTGACAGGTTCCCTTTATGAAAAGGCCTTTCAAAAATTTGGAAGATAAAATAAACCAAGGAAGTACTCCCAATGAGGAGTACTCGTTAGCTGGTGGATTGAGTGGCAGAGGTGAGCGGGGGGGAAGTCGACTCTATCCTTATCAAGTTGTGTTGCCTGAGGAAGAAGACGTTCCGTCGTGGAAACGCTTTGTGGTAACAAAAATTCTTGTACCTAATCCTTAATTCCTCATTTGTGCCCCAGCGCTCCTAGAAGTAATCCACATTTTCTTTAAAAAATTTGGGGAAGATTCACAAGGAGTGGACTGCTTCTGGAGTCCGTGCTTCATGACCCACCCACACACAGACATATCCAGGACGTGGGCTAGAACTGTTGCATTCTTTGTGTCAAGCCACTCATGTTACTCAGTGATCCAAGGTGTTGTTTTTAGATGAAAGTATATTTTGCATTTCATTTGTAAATCAAGGTCCTAGAGTATGAAGGAAGAATGGAGAGGCACACAATCCAAGATGCTTGAGGTCTAGTGAGACGTTTCCACAATTAGTAATGGTTTGGGGAGCCATTCCATCTGCTGGTGTAGGTCCACTGTGTTTTATCAAGACCAAAGTCAGCGCTGCCGTATACCAGGAAATATTAGAGCACTACATGCTTCCCTCTGCTAACCTTTTTGGAAATGGAAATGTCATTTTCCAGCAGTACTTGACACCGGTCTACACTGCCAAAAGTACCAATACCTAGTTTAATAAGCACAGTATTGAGTTGGTCGACAGGGTAGGGGGTGCTCAGATACCGGGACAGGTGGTTACTTCAGTGGGGATCACGGCTGGTCGGTTCCCGATTCCGTGCCCTGGACCCTCAATGGCAGGTGGGGGTGATGATGATGGGAGAATTGTAACGTGACGCCCCCTGTGGTACCTGGTAATAGGGTTACCAGCGCTGCGGCCGGCCGCTGAGGTGATGGAAATGCAGCTTTGGTAGTACAACTCCCCACAGGTGGAGCTTTACCTCAGGGTAGTGGGGTGGATGAGGGGAGTAGTAGTAGCGGTTCTGCTGTGAACACTGCAGGCAGCGGCGTTAAGCAGACACACACACACACAATAGTCTCTGTTTCGGTACATTTTTACTGATGTCTGGTAACAAGTACAATCCAGGAGGGTAACCAGGTTATCGGTGCAGTTTGGGACATCCACCCTGGAGAGTTGTGAGGCCTCCTCTATTAGTATGTGGAGTAATTGGGGTAAGTTCTGCCTGGAGCTGAACCTGCCGCTCTTTCTCTTCCTCTCTCAGGATGCTACTCCACAACCGACAGTGAGGACCTTTCTGTGGGGGATCCCCATCTTCTGCTTGGGTACCTAGTCCTATGCTTGGTCAGGCTTGGGGTATAAGTTTTCCTGAGTTCCAGGGGGACTAAATCCTCCTGGTCTGTACGGGCTTTCTCTGCTACCACTGAATTAATAGCAGCTTCGGACTCCAGTGTCCGGGTGAGCTAAAGGGAAACCAGATATGTTCCCTTCTTCTGTCTTCCTAGTTCTCCCACTGGCCTCTGTCCCTTTCTCTAGGGCACTGCACAGCTGGGGGTCAGTCTTCCCTGGTTCTGGGCCTGGCTTGGTCCCAGCAACCAGCTCTTTCCAGTACCTTCTTCTGTACTGTCTAGCTGGAACTAACTTCAGTACCAACTTACTGACTCCTCCCCTCAGGCCTGAGTTTTTGTTGGTGGATCTGGCTTAAGGGCAGTCAGTGGCGCTCTCCCTTCAGGCCTTGGGTGGAAGGTGTTGTGTGCTGTGTGGGTCAAGGTGTACATCCCTCCCTGCACCGGTGGGTCCTGTGGCAATTCCCCACATGGGTGCCACAGTATCGCTTTGCTTGATTGGTCAGCAAACTCATCTGACCTAAACCCTATAGAGAATCTATGGAGTATTGTTCAAGAGGAAGATGAGACACCAGACCCAACAATGCAGATGAGGCTGCTATCAAAGCAACCTGGGCTTCCATAATAACTCAGCAGTGCAACAGACTGATCGCCTCCATGCCCGCCGCATTGATGCAACAGGAGCCCCGACCAAGTATTGAGGGCATTTACTGTACATACTTTTCATTACGCTAACATTTATGAGTTAAAAATAACTTTTTCAATTGGCCTGTTATAATATTTTAATTTTCTGAGATAATGACTTTTGGGTTTTCATTGGCTGTAAGCCATAATTATTAACATTAACAGAAATAAGCACTTGAAAATAGATCACTCTGTAATGACTCTATATAATATATATTTCACTTTATTGAATTACTGAAATAAATTATCTTTTTGATATTCTAATTGATTGAGAAGCACTCGTATATCAAATCACACAGGAACATCACATCCCCCTGTCAGCCCTCCACTTCAAGGGGGATCTCATCTGCAGAGCACATTTACTAAGCATTCAACTCAATTGAGACATGGGGCTCTACATTTGGCGATATTTTCTCAGATAACAGAGCTATGGGTGTACCAATTATGTATCTCTCTGCCAGCCGGGAAAAACAGGAAAGTACGCAGATTTTTGCTCCCTAGACCCAAAGGACAGCCCTTATGCTGTGGATGCTCTTCAGATATCCTGGACCCCTTGTAATACTCGCATATTCTTTCCAAATAGCAAGTACAATGTAAGTCAATGGGAAACGAGAGAAATTTTCTGCTAACCTGATTATGTGGTCTTGAAGGGCTCTAAAAAGGCAGAGGTGGTTGATTACGTGCTCAAACTGTATGGGAACAGTATGCAGACAATGGGCCGTCACCTCGCTGAGAATACTAGCCCACAGCTGCCTAGTGCTTCAACTGAGTGTCAGGACCTAGTGAAGATAGATAGATAGTAGAACAGTTAGATTGATCTTACCTGACTCCCACTGCTGCTTCCGGGTCATCTTAATCTCCCGCTCAACCACTTCCAGGGCTGTCCATTAAGCTACTTGCGTATTCATTGCACTGACTGGCAAACAGCCACTCACAGACGCTCACGCTCTGTGAGTGCCTCTCTGATTGGCTATTGCAGTCAGAGTGCATTTCCAAAATTTGGACAGTGATTGTTCTTGGTTGCCATACACATTAGTTTATGGCAACCACGCTGCCATCATAGGGTGTTAAATAAATAAATAATAATAAAAAGCGTGGGAATTTGCAGTATTATGTAAGTCTAGCCCAATGAAAGCAGACAGCTGCGAGCTGTCACTCCCAGCTGGCTAATTTTATCTTGGCTGGAAAAAAAAATGTGTGGGCTCTGCCCTATTTTTAATTGCCAGCCAAGGTAAACTAGGTAGCTAAGGGCTGGTATTCTCAGCAGGGTGAGAGCCCATTGTCTGCATACTGTTCCCATACAGTTTGAGCACGTTATCATCCATCTCTGCCTTTTTACAGCCCCCCTCACACCTCATTGCTATTCGGTGAGAGTGTATTTTATTTTATTTTGTTATACTGCGCCTGCTAATCACAGTGATGCAATTATCAAAGATGAATATTTTTGCGCCCCAGGGCATGGGTACAGTGATGGGGTCAACTTTGTCACGGGGAATGGCGGCTGTGCCTGATCCCGTATCCTGGGGAGCGGTGCTCTTGAAAAGGCTATTTACAGGGATTATTATGTGCAATTTAGTCGTGACGCCACCTGCAGTATCTGGTGAGGGATCACCAGCGCCGCTACAGTCCTCCGGAGGTCGGTAGGATTGTGGCAGTGATGGTATAGTCCTCCGCAGGCAGGACTGGGACCTCCGGGGCAGCGTAGTGAGGGTGAACAGGTTGTAGCAGAGCTGAGATTGTGGAGGGAAAGTAAGAATAGTCTGTAGAGGGGTACAGTGAGTGAGAGGAAAGGATTTACGCACACAGAAGAAGTCTCTATCTTTTTACTGATGATATTCAGGTAAATAATCCAAGGCACTGACGGGTGACCGGGCTGCACAGTGGGCTCCCACAGCAAGTGGGTATAAGGCTTCCTTTCCTTGTAAATTTGATGAAGCACAGTCTGTTATATCCTGACTTGCCTCCACTCTTTTTCTTTATCTGTGTCTCCTTCCCCTCCTGTGCGGTCTCCGGGACGACCTTCTCTGGGCACTGCAGTGTCCTGCTGTTCCTGGCTCCCCTCTCTTTGACTCTCTCAGGAGACCGGGTAGCTGAAGCTTCCATGGTGCAAGGGGTTTTCTGTGGGCCTATAGTTCTCCCACTGATGCGGATCCCCAATATCCGGCTTCTCTGGAACGAACTCCTAACTTGAGCTACTTGTCCCTTTGCTTCTATTCCTTCTCTGAGCTTCCTGCCTTCAGTCCCACTTAGGCTGGTGGGACGCTGAAGGGCCACTCTGGGTCGCTGGCTCGGGCCTACTTGCAGCACCAAACACCAGGACTTCCCTACTCTGCCGGGGTGGAAAGTGTTGTTCGTAGTAAGTACCTGCTGTGAAAACCCAGCTGTGCATTAGAGAGATCTGTGGTTACCTGCGTGGGCAGGGTGCCACAATATGACCTAACTATGACTGGCAAGCAATCCCAGCATGTTTATTGGCTGAAAATCAGTCAGCAAACATGCTAGGCAGGTCACTTGAATATCATGAGAAAAATCCAAAACACTGGCAGAGTACCAAGTATTGTAAATACCATACTATCCGTGTGAGTAGCGAATAGTAATGAGTATACTCGCTCATCACTAGTAATAAGTTGAGGATTAGCTAGCTGATGCCAAGCCCTAGATTGATAATGCCAGGCCTATGTTACACCCACCAATTATCAATCTTTAAGGAAAAACACGCAACAAAGAAAAATAATTTATTTGGAATGAAACACAGACATCCCTGGTTACCATCTTTATTACCTATGAAACATACCCTACAATGGTAATCCACAGCCAGCACGAGTTGCCCTGCGATGTGCCATCTTAACTCTGCTACATTTGATCATGGGAGAGCCCGGAGATGTGTTCATCCATCGGGAGTAGCGCTCGAACTTTTGCATCCGGCTTTCTGAGCTGAGCGATGATGTCAGGCAGTTAATCTGAGGACAGAGCATATGTGGCTCTGCAGAGTCCTCAGATGAACTCTCTCACGGTAGCACGGTCACAGGCAAAGCCGTGTGTCAGTGTGAGCCTTCTGCCCTGGGTGAACAGACATTTGTCTGCTCATAGGGATGTGGCAGCACAGCAAATATTCAAGGGAAATAGCTGTGGATTATCATTGGAGGGTATGTTTGGCCTTAATAAATGGGTGACAGCGAGTGGTCTGTTTTTTTACAATAAAATAATTTTTTCCTTGTGTTTTATTTGTAATAAAAAAAACACAGATGCAGAGAAAAATCCTTTAACTATTTAGTCACTGAATTGGTAATGTGGGGGTTTCATAGATGTCTCATTCAGGAGTTGATGACAGCTGATAATACTCATCTGTCATTAACCCTTTTTTACCCCCTTCACCAGGGCAGCGGGAAGAGCCTAGACAAAGTGTGGCGCCCCGCAGTGAGTGTGTCACAGGAAGGTATTGCATCCCTGCCAGAAGATGTAATATCTTCCGTCTCGGTAATGACATGGTTAACACTCAGAGCTCCATACTCTACATGCACCACTAGAAGAGAGGGCCAATTAGGTCCTGGTGGGCGGAATGTAGTAGTAGTGTGTGGGAGTAAAGAAGGGAGGAGTAGGAGTCGTCAGGAGGAATGTAACAGAGAAGAAGCAGGGCTCTGCACAGTTCCGTTCAGCCCTGAAGGCCACTTACCGGCTGGCGCCATTAACTGTGCCCTAGACCGGGAAACGGACAACTACTTAACGGGTCCAATTATACCCGTGCCCAAAACACCCACCGGATCACTGGTTCCGAGGCGAGCAAGACGTTCACCACAGCTCCGCAAACCAGGATGAAGAATCGCTTCCCAGAGGCCTCTCACCACAGCCGCAACCTAAGTTGTCTTGCCAGCAGGGACTCGCCACTGGGACACAGGACCTCAAGACAGAATTCGCTAGGTATCAACCAGAAGTCTCCCAAGTACCCTGATCTGGTATTTTAAGGCAACATCGGCAACCCGTCTAGAGAAGTTAGGAAAAGGAGGAACACCGCGGAGCTCTAAGCTAACACCAGTCATTGCTGAGACCACCCGGTCCGTTACCTGTTGACTGTATACCTTGTACCATCCTACCGGTTACAGTAAATACCCGTTGCAGAGGAATCTGGTGTCCGTGTTTCCTTCAGAACTGTTAAATCTACACTTTCAGCATTACGGAGTTGCCATACTCCATCAGGTGCAGCTCCTGGCCATGGAGACTCCCGCTCAACCTCTGGGGAGCGTCCCATCTAGCTGCCGAACATCCCCCGGAGGCCCAAGCAGCGCCGGTGAAATCACCGGATACCCGCAGGTGGCGTCACGACAAGTAAGAATTAACCCCTATCCATTCAAATCCCCCTTTTTTTGATCTGACCACCGGGCCCCACAGCCTCAGGCGCGGAACCGTGACGGGTGAAGCAACACCCGAGATGTGAAGACCCAGCTACGGTGAGTCAAAAGCACCAGGGTTGGCTCATTTTATAGAGGTGCCAGTTCTGGTATGGTGGTGGCGGCCTGGCCAGGTGGTGAGGGTCCGTGAAAGTTGGTCCTTTCCACCCTGAGAACACCAGACCTCAGCTGTCAGCTTTACCTTGGCTGGTAATCCAAAATGGGTTACTCCATTTTTTTAAAATTATTTTATAATTAATAAATAAATCATTTGAAAAAATAGTTTGGGGTTACCTCTGTTTTGGATTACCAGCCAAGGGTAAACTGCCAACTGTGATCTACAGGCTACAGCTGTATGCTATACCCTAGCTGGCAATGAAAAATATGGGGAATCCCACATCATTTTTTTTAATTAATTATTGATTTTTAGCTAAATACAGGTCTAAAACATGCAGCAAAAGAAAAGAGGAAAAAATTCACAGGCGATAGTGCATGGATTTTTTTTTAAGTAAAAACATCACTTTATTCTTCATTATTAAAAAGAATGGCCCCCCATGAGGAACAAGTCTGTGTTTCGGACGACTTAGAAGCATTCTTAGTCTACGACTAAAGACACTCTTTTTAATAATGAAGAATAAAGTGATGCTTTCATTTTGAAAAGAATCCATGCACTATCGCCCATGAATTTTTTTCTCTTTTCTTTTGCTGCATGTTTCCCTGTTGGTTAAGCAGGTGAGGAGGGCGTAAGTGCGGCTAATATCTACCATACTGAAGAAAATAAGAAGACCAAGCCAGATTAATTGCACCCTTCCAGCCCAAGAGGGCATGAATTTTTGGGGTAGATCGATTGTGCATTTCAGAACCTTGGATCCTACCAGAATCCCCAAATCTACACTCTCAAGGTCTGATTCACCACCCTCAGGTCTCAAATCTTCAATTGACGGCTTGAAATTTGAGAGGAGGTTACTGAGTAGGCAAGGATTCTCTACAAACTTGGTAGACACCCTTATGAAGAGTAGGAAGACGGTCACTACCAGGCTTTATGGTAATGTCTGGAGAAAGTTTTTGTCCTGTTTGGGGGAAATTCCTGTGTGGGGAGGCTCCAGTAGTAGCCATTTTAGAATTCCTCCAGAATTGGAGGAACCTAGGGTTGGCGGTTAGTACCTTTTAAAGTCCAGGTTTCAGCCCTAGGGGCTCTCTTCAAAAGTAATCTAGCCACTAATTCCTGGGTCTCTAGATTCATTAATTCCTGCCACAGAGCCATTCCAGTACAGTGTCCAAAAGGTCCTCTCTGGGATCTGAATTTAGTTCTGGATGCCCTGAGTGAGACTCCTCCTTTTGAGCCTATGCTTGAGACATTCTTAACAAATTTCAATCTAAAGGTGGTTTTACTAGTAGCTTTAACATCTGCCAGGAGAATTGGCAACTTGTACTCACTTTCAGTGATAGCTCCGTAAACTCAGGTCTTAGATGACTGAGTAATCCTGATATCCGATCCTTCTTAGGGGCCTTTCACACTTGCGTTTTTTTCCTGATCTGGAAGATCAGGAAAAAACCTGATTGTTACAGGATTCATTTTTTTGCCCATTCACTTTAATGATTTCAGGAAAAAACCTGAAGCAACAAGATTCTACCTGAAATCATTAAAGTGAATGGGCAAAAAAATGAATCCTGTAAGGAACAGGTTTTTTCCTGATCTTCCAGATCAGGAAAAAAACGCAAGTGTGAAAGGCCCCTTATTTGCCAAAGGTAGCAAAAAAGTTTCATAGGGTTCAAGAAATGGGGCTCCCTTCCTTCTATAGCACCCTAAAAATCAGAAGGAGGAGGCCTTGCTTGCCTTGGATGTCATAAGGCATTTAATTCACTACATAGAGGCAGGGCCGGTTTTAGGCAAAGTGGGGCCCTGGGCAAAAGGTTGAAGTGGGCCCTAAATGTTCACATATAGAAAGGCCAAAGAGCCCTATAAGGGCGAATAAGCCCATGACGAGCTGGAGGGACTGGAGGGCTGAAAGGGTTAATAGGTGTAGGATTACAGGGCACAAACCTGGCCTTAAGGGGATTGGTTGAAAAGGGGAACAGTGGGGATTGGAGGAAAGGATTGGGGGGGGACGGGCTGTGATAGGGTATATAGAGGGGGCAGGGTTTGGGTACCTCCTCTTCGCTGGACGGTGCCAGATCCTGGTGTGTGCTGCAGCTCCTGCTCTGCGATGGCCGACCTGGCTGCATTATTGGAGATGGTGCGAGGGGCCTCTGAGGTCCTTGGAGTGGATGTCCTGCGGGAGCAGCTGGCAGCTGTGTTTGCTCCCCGCCCGGCGGTGCCTATTCCTGCACCCGGGCCTGAACTGCGCGCTCGGCGGTCACGGCCGCCGGAGCGCTACTCCCCTGTGGGGGAGAGGAGACGATCTAGGAGCCCCCTTGGGGACCCTCTGGGACTGGGGAGCCGTCCGATGCCTCCTGGGCTCTCCCCAAGCATCGGGAGGAATCCGCGCCGTGGAACCCTCGAACCGGAAGTGGGCGGAGCTACACGGAGATCTACTTCCGGTTTGCGGTCTGCAAGGCCCCGGACCCGTTCTACGGCAGCCCCCGGTGACGTGCGGGCCGGGGGAGGTGCCCAGCTTGAGGGGAATATGGAGGATACTCCCTGCAGACCGCAGGGGAGCAGCAAGGGACGGGATCGGCTGCAGACAGGACGGATCACTGGAGGAATGGAGGATGGCAGCCTGGGAGGAGAGGATGTGAGCTCCTGCAGTCGGCAGGGGCATAGTCTGCGATCCTTGGTGACGGTTCCCTCCAGTGGGGATCGTGCTGGAGGGCGTACCCGGCAGGCAATGGACACGGTACGGCCTTCCTGCAGTCGGCAGGGAGGGAGACCAGTGGGGATATCTGAGGAGCCAGCAAGGTCCAGTGGCAGCAAGGCGCCACGCCGGAAGAAGAGGAAACGAACCAGCAGGGCACGACGTGCGGATCAGGGTGCGGTGACCGTGGGGGTTGACGGCCGCCAGGAGCTGGCTGTCCCTCTGCTGGTCTCCCCTGAGGCTGCCAGCAGCGCTACGGATTCCGAAGAGGAAGGACAACTGTCGGCTGCGTCCGGAGAGGAGGAGAGTCGACAAGAACCGCGGGATACGGCTGTTCCGCGACCGTCTCAGAGGCAGCCGTTTGAGAGATCGTCTAATGCATTGAATGTTGCGGGTTGTGGGGGCACGTTGGCAGTGGTGGGGCCGAGTGATCGGGTTGTGGGTCCGAGTGGGCAATTAGCCGGGTTACCTGGGCCGGAGTTTTGGGGGCAGTTGTTAGGTGTGTTAAAAGGGTGGGTAGCAGAGGGTTCGGCAGCGTCCGGATCGGGGACTCCGGCGGGAGCTTGGGTGGGCCCCACTGGGGTGGCACAGCCGGTGGTGGCGACACGGGAGGACAGGGCGGTGGCGGCTGGGGTCGCAGCTGCGGTGGCGGTGTCACAGGTAGCGGAGGTGGCGGCCGAGTCGGATGGGGCGGTAGACAAGGAAAAGGAGAAGGAAGAGGAGTTAGTGCGGTTGGACGATAGGGCGCAGAGCGAAGTGTATGTGTGCTTCGAAAGTCCGCTTGGGACCCATTTGAAGAAGGAGGTGAGGGAAAAAATCTGGAAAGGGGAGTACGTGGAAATATTTTCCCTGCTTCCGTTAGAAAAGTTTAATTTAGATAAAATTAAGCCGAGCGACTCCAAAAAGGAAAAGGAGGATGAGGAAAAGAGGCGATATAGATTGATCCCCAGGACCTTTACTAATTGGCTACAAGCCTTTGCCATTCTGGCTAGTGTCATTAGGGAAAAGGAGCCGGAGCATTGCTCCGCTCTTTTCGGTTATATGGACTCGATAGGGGAGGCGTACAGAGTGTATGGAGGCTTGGGATGGTTAAGATATGATGAGCAGTTCCGGCAACGGAAAGCTCTGCGGGCTGGAATCAGGTGGGATCACAAGGATATTTCCTTGTGGATGCGGCTCATGACGGCTCCGGCTCAGCCCTTTCGTGGGGGCGCCGGGAGCCCGGGCACAAGTGGTGGGTCCTCGGCGGGACAAAGGAAGGGGACTTGTTGGCAGTATAATGAGGGGCACTGCAAGTTTGGGGCGTCATGCCGGTTCAAGCACGAGTGCTCCGGCTGTGGAGGTAACCACCCTTCTGCCAGGTGTTTTAAAAAAGGAAAGGGGAAGGCAGGTGAGGGTGCTGGAAAGAGGGAGGACGCCAGTGAAGGTAGAGGCGATGCTTCCCTATTTAAATAGATACCCGGATGTACAGGCAGCGGAGTTGTTGCGGCGAGGTTTTGCTGATGGCTTTAGGATCCCGTTTGATCCTGATGCTCCCGTTTTTCGCCCGGGTAATTTGAGGTCCGCTAGGGAGCATCCGGAGGTCGTGAAAGAAAAGCTATTCAAGGAGGTGGAATTAGGTAGGATGGCGGGTCCGTTCAAGGACCCTCCACTTCCTAATCTTAGAATTTCGCCATTGGGGGTGGTACCCAAGAAGGAGCCGAATAAATTCCGGCTCATACATCATTTATCCTACCCGGCCGGGTTGTCGGTTAATGATGGGATCTCACCTGATCTGTCAGCAGTTTGTTATGTTTCGTTTGACAGAGCCTTGGAGTTGGTGAGAGCTGCGGGACGGGGGGCATTGTTGGCGAAATCGGATGTAGAAGCTGCATTTCGATTGCTTCCTGTTCATCTGGATAGCTTTCATTTGTTGGGGTGCATGTGGGAAGGGGAGTTTTATGTAGATTGTTGCCTGCCCATGGGTTGTTCCATTTCGTGTGCGTATTTTGAAGCATTTAGTTCTTTTGTGGAATGGGCAGTTCGGGATGTTGCAGGGGTGCACTCTGTGATTCATTATCTGGATGACTTTTTATGTGTAGGGCCTGCGGGGTCATCGGTTTGTTCATTGTTGCTGTTTACCTTGGAGAGGATAGCGAGCAGTTTTGGTATTCCTTTGGCAAAGGAAAAAACGGAAGGGCCAGCAACTGTTTTGTGTTTTTTGGGCATTGAAATTGATACGGTGGCCATGGAGTTCCGGCTGCCAGAGGGGAAGTTAGTTGATTTGAAGGAGTCGGTCCGAGCATTAATTTCGGCTAAGAAGGTGAGGTTGAGGGAGTTGCAGTCAGTGTTGGGGAAGCTGAATTTCGCTTGTCGCATTATGCCGATGGGGCGGATTTTCAACAGGAGATTAGCAAGTGCGACTGCGGGTGTCACATCTCCGAATCACTTTGTCAGGGTGACTAGGGTGATGAAAGGGGACTTGGTGGTTTGGGACTCCTTCTTAGACAGGTACAATGGGAAGACATTATGGATGAGCAGGGTGTTGTCCAATAGGCAGTTGGAGTTGTTTACGGATGCGGCGGGAGCTGCAGGCTTTGGAGCGTTTTTTCGGAATCATTGGAGTGTGGGTGAGTGGCCACAGTTATGGCGAGAGAAGGGGTTGGTTAAAAACTTGCCTTTGCTGGAGCTCTTCCCGATCGTGGTGGCGGTTGAGTTGTGGGGTTCAGACTTTGCAGACAGGAAGGTTTGCTTGCATTGCGATAATATGGCTGTGGTTCATTCCATCAATACTCTTTCTGCAAAATCACCACCGGTAGTGGAGTTGTTGCGACATCTAGTGCTGCGTTGTTTAGACTTTAACATCTGCGTGGTGGCGAAGCATGTGCTGGGCGTGGAAAATGAGGTAGCTGATGCGCTGTCCCGTTTTCAGTTTTGCAGGTTCCGGAGCCTGGTGCCAGGAGCAGACGAGGAGGGAGAGCAGTGTCCCGATTGGTTATGGGATCTGGTATCAGTTTAGCTTATGAAGGGATCAGGAGATCGGTGACCGAGGCTACTTGGTGCCGATATCAGTTGGTTTGGCAGGAATGGGAGGAATCGGAGCGAGACGGATTATTTGGGCCAGGCTACGAAGGCAGGGTTTTTGGGGTGTTGTCGTTTGTCAGCGGAGATTTCGCGGCAGGCCGGTCAGTGTCAGCGATGGGACACAGGTTGTCCGCTCTAGCTTTTTGGTTCAAGTTGCAAGGGGTCAAAGATGCAACGAAGGATTTTTTGGTTCGGCAGGCCATGAAGGGTTTTAAGAAGGGGGCGAGGGCCCGTGACACCAGGAGGCCGATTTCATTTCAATTGCTAGAACGGTTGGTGCGCAGTTTGGGGGAGGTGTGTTCCTCCCGGTATGAACAGAAATTGTTTACGGTTGCATTTGTTTTGGCGTTTTTTGGGGCGTTTCGCATTAGTGAATTGGTTAGTCCTGCGAAGCATGTGTCAGGAGGTCTTTTGTTTGGGGATGTGGTGATTACGGATGATCGGGTGGAGTGTAAGTTGCGTCGCTCCAAAACGGATC
Organism: Allobates femoralis; assembly: GCA_033576535.1. Lineage (NCBI taxonomy): Eukaryota > Metazoa > Chordata > Amphibia > Anura > Aromobatidae > Allobates > Allobates femoralis. The sequence continues at coordinate 14,026,413 of JARQOC010000007.1, read as the reverse complement.
AGTTGGGTCGAGGACGCTTGGTGGTGATGTATAGTATACCGGGACATCAGTTGTGTCCAGTTTTGCAGGTGGCGGGTTTTGTGCGGCTGCGCGGAGGATACCCAGGGTCCTTCTTACGACATGAGGATGGGTCATCATTGTCTAAATTTCAGTTTGTATCAGTGTTAAAAGTTTGCTTGGCACGGTTGGGAGAGATGCCAAGTGAGTATGGGTCGCATTCCTTTCGGATAGGGGCGGCAACGGAGGCTTCTAGATGGGGGTTGAGTGATGAATTGATCCGTCAGATTGGGAGATGGGAATCCTCTCGTTTTCGACTTTATGTGCGGCCTCATTTATTGACGGGAATTCAGCACTGAATGTGCGTGGGGGGAAGTAGTTGTTGTTAAAATGGGGGAGTTAACTATTGTATGCCAGGTTGGTGTTTTTTCGTTAATGGTGTTTATTTTATAGGTACGTGTTTGGTCTGGATCCTCGGGCACTCCTACGTTTATTGGGGAGCGATACGTGCGGACGCACGTCCGGAGGGCAGACAGCTTGGACTGGCAAGAGAGGACGCGCGGGTAAAATGGATTGGAATACGTGGGATGACGTGGGGGAGAGTGCTCCCGGAAGTCGCGTATTATGCCAGGGTGGATCAGGACCCCAACATCCTTGTCTTGCATGTGGGAGGGAATGATTTGGGGGTGAGGACAGCCAGAGACCTGAAGAGGGAGATTAAGTTGATTTGTTGCGGTTGTGGAGAGAGTTCCCGGGTCTAATTATTGTGTGGTCCGACATAGTGGCGCGAAAAAATTGGCGTTTTGCCAGGTCGGTCGATCGGATTAATAAAGCACGCATTAAGTTGAATAGGACGATTGGTCGTTTTGTTGCCAGAAATGGAGGTTTGGTGGTACGGCACAGAGAGTTGGAAGAGTCATTTGAACAATATTTACGGCAAGATGGTGTACATCTTACTGACATTGGTTTAGATTTGTGGATGCTGGGACTGCGGGATGGTTTGGAACAGGCCATGGGTGTGTGGAGGGCCCGGGCCACATAAGGGCTCATGTGGCCGGTCTGTGGCGGGGGGATAGGTCCGATTCCAGAGGCTGGGAGTACCAATATTTCGTGGTGGTACGAAGTCATTCATGGTAGTGGCTTCGTAAAAGAATTTGGGAACTTGTGGGTGTAGGTCCTGCAGGTTCGGGGAAGAGGGATTTAACGATGGAACGTTGATACCTCACACCTTGGGTCGGTTGGTCACGGCCGAGGTGGTCCCCTGGGCTGGTTTGAGGATACGGCCAGGGGATAAAATAATGGTTGCTTCTGGGACGGACCTATCGGTTTTTTAGGTTATGGTTGTGTTATGTATATATATATCGGTTATAGTTGTTATGGTTGTATTAAAAGGGGGCGGCATGGGGAGCCGCGTAAAGATATATATATACTTGTTAAATAAAGCTGTGGCCATTCGTCCAACATATGTAGTATGTCTTTTATTTATGGGTTTGCGTTACAAGGAAGGAGGGGGGAGTTTATAATTAAGGTAAGACAGAGGTATCCCTCATAGCATCGTCAAGAAAGGCCAAAGAGCCCTATAAGGGCGAATAAGCCCATGACGAGCTGGAGGGGACTGGAGGGCTGAAAGGGTTAATAGGTGTAGGATTACAGGGCACAAACCTGGCCTTAAGGGGATTGGTTGAAAAGGGGAACAGTGGGGATTGGAGGAAAGGATTGGGGGGGGGACGGGCTGTGATAGGGTATATAGAGGGGGCAGGGTTTGGGTACCTCCTCTTCGCTGGACGGTGCCAGATCCTGGTGTCCCGCCCACCCACCCTATATGTTGTGGTTTGTTTGTTTTTGTTTTGTTTTTTCTCAAAAAAAAAAAAAAAAAAAAATTTTGATAAAAAAAAAAAAAAAAAAAAATATAAAAGAGAGACAACCAAATCTGAAGGTTGATACAAAAAAAAAAAAAATTTTTGTATTACAATGTTTGTCACAGCGGGGGGATAGGTCCGATTCCAGAGGCTGGGAGCACCAATATTTCGTGGTGGTACGAAGTCATTCATGGTAGTGGCTTCGTAAAAGAATTTGGGAACTTGTGGGTGTAGGTCCTGCAGGTTCGGGGAAGGGGGATTTAATGATGGAACGTTGATACCTCACACCTTGGGTCGGTTGGTCACGGCCGAGGTGGTCCCCTGGGCTGGTTTGAGGATACGGCCAGGGGATAAAATAATGGTTGCTTCTGGGACGGACCTATCGGTTTTTTAGGTTATGGTTGTGTTATGTATATATATATCGGTTATAGTTGTTATGGTTGTATTAAAAGGGGGCGGCATGGGGAGCCGCGTAAAGATATATATATACTTCTTAAATAAAGCTGTGGCCATTCGTCCAACATATGTAGTATGTCTTTTATTTATGGGTTTGCGTTACAAGGAAGGAGGGGGGAGTTTATAATTAAGGTAAGACAGAGGTATCCCTCATAGCATCGTCAAGAAAGGCCAAAGAGCCCTATAAGGGCGAATAAGCCCATGACGAGCTGGAGGGGACTGGAGGGCTGAAAGGGTTAATAGGTGTAGGATTACAGGGCACAAACCTGGCCTTAAGGGGATTGGTTGAAAAGGGGAACAGTGGGGATTGGAGGAAAGGATTGGGGGGGGACGGGCTGTGATAGGGTATATAGAGGGGGCAGGGTTTGGGTACCTCCTCTTCGCTGGACGGTGCCAGATCCTGGTGTCCCGCCCACCCACCCTATATGTTGTGGTTTGTTTGTTTTTGTTTTGTTTTTTCTCAAAAAAAAAAAAAAAAAAATTTTGATAAAAAAAAAAAAAAAAGAAAAAATATAAAAGAGAGACAACCAAATCCGAAGGTTGATACAAAAAAAAAAAAAATTTTTGTATTACAATGTTTGTCACAGCGGGGGGATAGGTCCGATTCCAGAGGCTGGGAGCACCAATATTTCGTGGTGGTACGAAGTCATTCATGGTAGTGGCTTCGTAAAAGAATTTGGGAACTTGTGGGTGTAGGTCCTGCAGGTTCGGGGAAGGGGGATTTAATGATGGAACGTTGATACCTCACACCTTGGGTCGGTTGGTCACGGCCGAGGTGGTCCCCTGGGCTGGTTTGAGGATACGGCCAGGGGATAAAATAATGGTTGCTTCTGGGACGGACCTATCGGTTTTTTAGGTTATGGTTGTGTTATGTATATATATATCGGTTATAGTTGTTATGGTTGTATTAAAAGGGGGCGGCATGGGGAGCCGCGTAAAGATATATATATACTTGTTAAATAAAGCTGTGGCCATTCGTCCAACATATGTAGTATGTCTTTTATTTATGGGTTTGCGTTACAAGGAAGGAGGGGGGAGTTTATAATTAAGGTAAGACAGAGGTATCCCTTATAGCATCGTCATGCACCGTCACACTCAGACATTTGGGTTACATTTACAAGCACCTTATTCAGACTGGTGAATGAGCGCGATCTATAATATTCAAGTCATTCAGCGCTTGTTTCCGGACTTTTTAAACAGGATGATGAAGAATGATGGGTGCAGAACAATCAATGGTAGAGTAATCTGTCCTCTATAGTATATGTTATTGGCAGCACTTCTGCTGATTGCAGCAGGGAATGTGCTGTCGAGAGCAAGGGTCAAGAGTTTTTGTTCCTCCATAAGCAGTCCAATCACCCGATGATGAGCCGCATTTTGCTCATTTGTTGGGCGATTGCCGACCTGTTTACACGCTAATCTAAGCTTCTGGGATTTATAAATGTAGATGTTACATACACTCAACACACGGTATGTTACACAAACACTGTATATTACACATTTACACTGAGCACACACACAGACACGCACATCCATTCCCATCATTGTCTGTGTCATACAGCACGGCTCCTCCAGGGAGAGTCGCTGTCTCTACAATCTTATCCTCTGACAAAGAGATGGGGATTGTGAACACAGGACTCCTTATATTGATTCAAAATTACCTACAAGTGTTTAATGAAATAGGATTTAGAAAACTGGAGATTTAGTAAGAGGAATGTTTCCATAGGATCATCTACTTAAATGTCATCTTTAACAAAAGATTTGCTATATTCTTCATATTATAATACAAATACATTTGAATTAAGCCCCATCCTGGTGGTCTTGTGGTGTTCTGGGGTCACTAGTGGAAATATTGATCTTAAAGGAGTTATCCAGAATTCTATAAACATGATTGATTGCTTTCAAAAACAGCGCCACCCCTGTCTACAGGTTGTGTGTGATATTGCACCTCATCTTAATTGAAGGGAATGGACCTATGCTGTAATACCACATGCCACCTGTATACAGGGGTGGTGCTGTTGTTGAAAGAATGTAGTAAAGTTGTATTAATCCTGGACATTCCCTTTAATGCCTTGTAAATTCTGCTTGACAACTGGCTACAAATGTAGCAATTATGAAGGTCCCCTAACTCTAATTACTCCCATCATGAACATGTGAATACTGAAGCCTGCAGGGGGCGCTCCTGCTGCTATTATATGGCAATTACAAGGATTTTATAACTTTTACCACTGAGCGATTTTTCGTTTTTGTTTTTCCCTCCGTTTCTTCCAAGAGCCAGAACTTTTTTATTTTTCCTTCCACCGTACGCAAACTTATTTTTACTGGAGAATGAGAAAAAAATTCCAATTGCAAATTTGAAATTGCAAAAAAAAAGTGCAATTCCACAATTTTTTTTTGAGTTTTTTATTTATCATGTTAACTATATGGTAAAAGTGACTTCATAAGTTTATTATCTAGGTCAGAATAAGAAGATACTGAACATTTTTTTTATATCAATCATAAAAAAAACCCAGAAATTTGTGAAAAAAATAAAATAAAAATAAAAAATCGCCATTTTCCGAGACCCTGGATGTTTTAATTTTTGAAGTTACAGGGCTATGTGAGGGCTTACTTTATGTGCCCTGAGGAGACATTTTTATTGACACCATTTTGAGTCAGATACAACATTTTTATCGCCTTTTATTGCATTGTATTGTTACAACGTGGTGGACCAAAAAACATAATTCTGGCGTTTTTAGTTTTTTCCCGTTATGCCATTTACCAATTGTATTAATTTACTTCATATATTGATAGCTTAGATTCTTACGAACACAGCGATACCAAATATGTGTATTTTTTAGTTTTTTTTTTTACTGTTTTATTGATATTTTCAGTTCAGCTCCTTTGGGGGCCCCTAAGAAAGTGGGGGCTCTGGGCAATTGCCCAGATCCAACCCACTCCCCCACTAACGCCTGCCATGTTACCAAGCAGTGGTGAAAATCCCAGGCTCTGTATCTTTGCAGGGGGGCACCAAGTGTGGTGTATCAAAGCGGACAATAGTGAGATTGATTTGGGAAGCCACAGCCCTAGCATATTCTTCCAATAAAGTCCCTATTTCATCTGGGATCAAGGCCCATTCTACCAGAGCAGTTGCTACATCTTGGGCAGAAATTGCAGATGTACCAATTGAGCTCCTTTGTAGGGCAGCTACCTAGTCTTCCCCGAATACCCTTTTTAAACACTACAGACTTGACCTATTATCCACAACCCTCCCAAAGTCCTTTTATCTCCGTAATCTGGTGGTGCTGTCATGGTGATGAGGGAAAAATCTAAATTATTTAACGGTAATGGGATTTTCCAGAGCCATGACAGCACCTCTATATTACTTCCATTAGCACAGTTGTGGTCCACTTGACGGCCTGCTCCCACCACCATCACTGGAAAGCCCTGACAGCGCATGGTGCCTATGCTATGAAGTTTCACAAGTCTGCAGTCACAGGCCATTAAATGACGGCAATCAGCTTCATATAACTGGATGATGGTCATTAAAAGACAACGACACTCTAGTATAAATGCACCATTAGATCCAGGTACCTTATTGGTTGACTTTTCTGATTGGAATTGTCTCATCCCATTCTTCGTTATCTGGTTCAGACTAGAGATGAGCGCTTTCCCCGTATATGTTCACCAATTTGAAATTTGTCACGAACATTGACGATTCGGTTCACGATTGGGAAACCCGAGCAATTTACAAAAACTATTGAAAATTGGGGCTTTGTTCGGGAAAAAGTTTAAAATTTTAAAATTGCCCTAAAACGTTCCTTGAAGGTTTAGGGTCAAAACGCTTGCCAAAAGACCCAGTGACTGAGAACACTTCTAGCCTTCACAGCCATCGGGTCTACCGGTTTCTTTCAACCTGTTGAATTTAGTGGAGCTTTAAAAGAAAGTTTTTAAGCTTTCTTGAGTTTGCAGGTGTTGGGTAGAGATGAGCCACCACCCTAATGTTCGAATTCGATTCGATTCGTCGAATTTGATGTGTGTTCGTCAAATGTTCGTCGAACAACGTCGAACCCCATTGAAGACAATGGCAGGCAAACACAAACACATACAAACACATAGAAAACACCTTTTAAGGTGTCCAAAAGGTGGCAAACTACTCAAAACACACAACAAACACATGGAAAAGTGACAAGTATATATAAAAATGCGAAAAGAAAAGAGATGGACGAGTAAAAGGAGGAGACACAGATATAGGCATGTCATGCCCCTTTAAAATCCGTTTTTACTCCAGTATTTGTAAGGCATCATGCAGACGATGAGTATTTGGAGAGTTTTTCTTCAGTTTTATTAAGGCCATGTTCAGACGATGAGTACTTAGTGAGTTTTACTTCAGTATCTGTAAGGCCACATTCAAACGAGGAGAACTTGGTGAGTTTTACTTCAGTATCTGTAAGGTCATGTTCAGACAATGAGTTTTTGGTGAGTTTTACTTCACTATCTGTAAGGCCATGCTCAGACGAGGAGTACTTGGTGAGTTTTATTTCAGTATCTGTAAGGCCATGTTCAGACAAGGAGTACTTGTTGAGTTTTACTTCACTATCTGTAATGCTACGTTCAGACGAGGAGAACTTGGTGAGTTTTACTTCACTATCTGTAAGGCCATGTTCAGACAAGGAGTACTTGGTGAGTTTTACTTCACTATCTGTAGTGCTACGTTCAGACGAGGAGAACCTGGTGAGTTTTACTTCAGTATCTGTAAGGCCATGTTCAGACAATGAGTATTTGGTGAGTTTTACTTCACTATCTGTAAGGCCATGCTCAGACGAGGAGTACTTGGTGAGTTTTATTTCAGTATCTGTAAGGCCATGTTCAGACAAGGAGTACTTGTTGAGTTTTACTTCACTATCTGTAATGCTACGTTCAGACGAGGAGAACTTGGTGAGTTTTACTTCAGTATCTGTAAGGCCATGTTCAGACGAGAAGTACTTGGTGAGTTTTACTTCACTATCTGTAAGGCCATGCTCAGACGAGGAGAACTTGGTGAGTTTTACTTCAGTATCTGTAAGGCCATGCTCAGACGAGGAGAACTAGGTGAGTTTTACTTCACTATCTGTAAGGCCATATTCAGACAAGGAGTACTTGGTGAGTTTTACTTCACTATCTGTAATGCTACGTTCAGACGAGGAGAACTTGGTGAGTTTTACTTCACTATCTGTAAGGCCATGCTCAGACGAGGAGAACTTGGTGAGTTTTACTTCAGTATCTGTAAGGCCTTGTGCAGGCGATGAGTATTTGGTGCGGTTTTCACCGCAGTATCTGTAAGGCCTTGTGCAGGCAATGAGTATTTTGTGTTTTTTACCTCAGCATCTGTAAGGCCTCGTGCACATGCTGAGCATTATGTCACATTTAGGGGACTACAAAAAGAGTATCCATTTTTGACAAAAATTTGGGCCTAGACACCACTTCAGTGGCATCAACTGCCCTGCAATTGCAAGCTTAAAATGGTTGGTGAGGTGAATTTCATGCAGCACATTCCAAAATCCACAAGCCTTTAGTCTCCCCATGTTATCTGTAAGATCTGTAAGATTTGTAACCAAAATCTAAGTAGAGGCCAAAAAATCTATACTTTGAGTAGTTCATGCATGAAGCGTCACATGGATATGAAGCAAAAGCCGCAGTGGGAAGCTCACTGTGCTACAATGCAGCCTAGCAGGTCGGGCGAACCACCGACTGGCCCATCAAGTGCATCCGCTGCCTCTTCATCCTCTGTGACTGTGGGGACAGCAGTCACACATTCTTTTGGACGCAGACCTTCCACCTTTACCCGCAACAGCCAGTGTGATTAGAAGTGAAAACACCTGCTGGTGTTGAGCGCTGTCAGACATCAAGAGCACCACCTTTGGATGAAGGCAACATAATATGTCCGCCTGCACCTTCCTCACAGACCAACAGTTTGCCGGAGACACCCTACTCAACCGTGTCTCAGAACAGCAGCCAGTCCTCGGTCCCTCAGATGTGGACAAGTAATAGAACATTTCCTCCTGGCCATGACAAAGCTAAGAGGTTGAATTTTAACATCTGCAAGCTGTTGGTTACAGAAATGCTTCGTCTTCGCCTGTTGTACACAGAGGTTTTTTGAGACCTTGTGTCCGTCGCAGTGCCCCAGTACCAGATGCACAGTCACCACTACTTCTCAAGAAAGCTGTGCCTGCGCTACACCGGCATGTCACACACAAAATCACTGCTTCCTTAAGAAACTCTGTGTGTGACAGGGTGCTTTTTAAGCACAGACACTTGGACCAGTAAGCATGGACAGGGGCGTTACATGGAGGTGACTGTGCACTGGGTAACTATGAAGACAGCAGGAGAAGGGGCTGCTGCCCAAGTCTTGCCATCCCCACGAGTTGTGCGTCAATCCTCTGTATGTATTAGTTTCTCCACTCCTTCTGCCTCCTCAACCTAGTCTCGGTCCTCCACCTGCACCCAAAGCCTGTCTGGTAATGCCACCCGCGTTCTAACTGCGCACAAGGAATCCTGCACACCTCCTTACTATGATGGCAGCAGGGCTTCAGGCGGTCTTTACCTTGAAATGTCTGGGAAATATGAGACACACAGCTGAGGATTTGTGGTCAGCTGTAGAGATCGAGTTTCATCAATGCTTGTTTCACCTGAACCTGCAGCCAGGGAAGGCCGTGTGCGACAATGCTGCAATGCTGGGTGCAGCCCTCCACCGGGGCAGTGCGACACATGTGCCTTGCATAGCTCACATCTTAAACCTGGTTGTCCAGCCAATTTGTGCACACTATCCGGGCCTAGATGGTGTTAAACTGAGGACACGGTCACTGTGTGCTCACTTCTGCTGTTCGCATCCCGCAGATCAACGCCTTGCATCTCTACAGAAGTCGTTCGGCCTGCCAGTTCACTGGCTGAAATGCGATGTACCGACATGATGGAATTAAACTCAACACGTTGCAGCAACTGTGGCAGCACTGACGAGCCCTGGTGTAATAAGTCATGACGAATAGCCTGGGCCTACGAGATCCAGAGGTGGGGCAAATCACACAGTTGGAGTGGTCTGAAATGAATGACCTATGCACCATTCTGTACAGTATTGAAATGTCGACGAAGATGTTTAGTGATGATGATGCCATTATCAGCATGACTATTCCCGTCATTTCCATACTGGAGCACACTTTAAACAGTATTCAGAGTCAGGTGGTGGCACTAGAGGAGGGGGAGGAAGTACAGGAGGAGTCGTATGTGGAGGGGCTCACAAGATCTCCAAGGTGCAGTTCACAGTTTATGAATGAGGGTCTACATTGTGCTTGAAGGTCTGAACCCTTCCTTATCTTGGCCTGGATCCGACTCCAAAAGCTTCTGGGCATCAGTGCAGATAATTTCCTCGTCTTGACTCACAAAAGCTTTTGAGCAGACCTCTGATTCCCAGGCTATAGTATGAGAGAAAAGCGATGCATACTCAACCATCTGTCTTACCCCATACTCAGATGGGTGGCTGGAGACTTGGGAGCTGTGCGGAAGCAAGTGGGATTGGGGTGACACCTCTGAGGACTGGTGTATTTGTGATGTAGAAGTTGAGGTGGAGGAGAGCCCACTTGCTGAAGCGCTTGCTATCCATTCAAGCGCCTGCTCTTTTTGTGCCTCATCGAGAATTGGTATCGATCGTCGTCTGAGTCGTGTCCGTACGAAAGGGATCATATCAGAATCTCCTCGGAAAGAAGTGGACATCTTACTTTGGCTGGAAGATTGCCTTTCTTCAGTAGATGTTAATGTAGATTTAGCATCTACCCCACGGACACAAACATTTTTTCCCTTTCTACCACGCCTACTCCCATTCCCACCAGCAGCAGGCCTTTTGCCACTCATTTTGTATGGGACAAAATTTGAAACTGTACAGTTGTTGGACAACAAAAAGCTGGATGTAAATCAAGCAGAGGTGACTGAACCAACACTGCTACTTGACCCAAAGTGAGACCTGGGCAAGGTGCAGTTAAAAACTAGAAGTAAGTGACTACACAAGCGGTGTATTTGTTTGTATTAGAAGTGGCCTACACTACTTTTTTAGTGGCACTGCTACTTGACCCAAAGTGAGACCTGGGCAAGGTGCAGTTAAAAACTAGAAGTGACTATACAGGTGGTGTATTTGTTTGTATTAGAAGTGGCCTACACTACTTCTTTTTAGTGGCACTGCTACGTGACCCAAAGTGAGATCTGGGCAAGGTGCAGTTAAAAACTAGAAGTAAGTGACTACACCGGTGGTGTATTTGTTTGTATTAGAAGTGGCCTACACTACTTCTTTTTTAGTGGCACTGCTACTTGACCCAAAGTGAGACCTGGGCAAGGTGCAGTTAAAAACTAGAAGTGACTATACAGGTGGTGTATTTGTTTGTATTAGAAGTGGCCTACACTACTTCTTTTTAGTGGCACTGCTACGTGACCCAAAGTGAGATCTGGGCAAGGTGCAGTTAAAAACTAGAAGTAAGTGACTACACCGGTGGTGTATTTGTTTGTATTAGAAGTGGCCTACACTACTTCTTTTTAGTGGCACTGCTACTTGACCCAAAGTGAGATCTGGGCAAGGTGCAGTTAAAAACTAGAAGTGACTACACAGGTGGTGTATTTGTTTGTATTAGAAGTGGCCTACACTACTCTTTTTTAGTGGCACTGCTACTTGACCCAAAGTGAGACTGGGCAAGGTGCAGTTAAAAACTAGAAGTGACTACACAGGTGGTGTATTTGTTTGTATTAGAAGTGGCCTACACTACTTCTTTTTAGTGGCACTGCTACTTGACCCAAAGTGAGACCTGGGCAAGTGCAGTTAAAAACTAGAAAGTGACTACAAGGTGGTGTATTTGTTTGTATTAGAAGTGGCCTACACTACTTCTTTTTTAGTGGCACTGCTACTTGACCCAAAGTGAGACCTGGGCAAGGTGCAGTTAAAAACTAGAAGTGACTACACAGGCGGTGTATTTGTTTGTATTAGAAGTGGCCTACACTACTTCTTTTTTAGTGGCACTGCTACTTGACCCAAAGTGAGACCTGGGCAAGGTGCAGTTAAAAACTAGAAGTGACTACACAGGTGGTGTATTTGTTTGTATTAGAAGTGGCCTACACTACTTCTTTTTAGTGGCACTGCTACTTGACCCAAAGTGAGACCTGGGCAAGGTGCAGTTAAAAACTAGAAGTAAGTCACTACAAGGTCGGTGTATTTGTTTGTATTAGAAGTGGCCTACACTACTTCTTTTTTAGTGGCACTGCTACTTGACCCAAAGTGAGACCTGGGCAAGGTGCAGTTAAAAACTAGAAGTGACTACACAGGTGGTGTATTTGTTTGTATTAGAAGTGGCCTACACTACTTCTTTTTTAGTGGCACTGCTACTTGACCCAAAGTGAGACTGGGCAAGGTGCAGTTAAAAACTAGAAGTGACTACACAGGTGGTGTATTTGTTTGTATTAGAAGTGGCCTACACTACTTCTTTTTTTAGTGGCACTGCTACTTGACCCAAAGTGAGACCTGGGCAAGATGCAGTTAAAAACTAGAAGTGACTACACAGGGGTGTATTTGTTTGTATTAGAAGTGGCCTACACTACTTCTTTTTTCAGTGGCACTGCTACTTGACCCAAAGTGAGACCTGGGCAAGGTGCAGTTAAAAACTAGAAGTAAGTCACTACACAGGCGGTGTAGTTGTTTGTATTAGAAGTGGCCTACACTACTTCTTTTTTAGTGGCACTGCTACTTGACCCAAAGTGAGACCTGGGCAAGGTGCAGTTAAAAACTAGAAGTGACTACACAGGTGGTGTATTTGTTTGTATTAGAAGTGGCCTACACTACTTCTTTTTAGTGGCACTGCTACGTGACCCAAAGTGAGATCTGGGCAAGGTGCAGTTAAAAACTAGAGTAAGTGACTACACAGGTGGTGTATTTGTTTGTATTAGAAGTAGCCTACACTACTACTTTTTTAGTGGCACTGCTACTTGACCCATAGTGAGACCTGGGCAAGGTGCAGTTAAAAACTAGAAGTGACTACAGAGGTGGTGTATTTGTTTGTATTAGAAGTGGCCTACACTACTTCTTTTTTAGTGGCACTGCTACTTGACCCAAAGTGAGACCTGGGCAAGGTGCAGTTAAAAACTAGAAGTGACTACACAGGTGGTGTATTTGTTTGTATTAGAAGTGGCCTACACTACTTCTTTTTTAGTGGCACTGCTACTTGACCCAAAGTGAGACCTGGGCAAGGTGCAGTTAAAAATCTAGAAGTGACTACACAGGGGTGTATTTGTTTGTATTAGAAGTGGCCTACACTACTTCTTTTTTAGTGGCACTGCTACTTGACCCAAAGTGAGACCTGGGCAAGGTGCAGTTAAAAACTAGAAGTAAGTGACTACACAGGCGGTGTATTTGTTTGTATTAGAAGTGGCCTACACACTACTTTCTTTTTAGTGGCACTGCTACTTGACCCAAAGTGAGACCTGGGCAAGGTGCAGTTAAAACTGAGTAAGTACTACACAGGCGGTGTATTGTTTGTATTAGAAGTGGCCTACACTACTTCTTTTTTAGTGGCACTGCTACTTGACCCAAAGTGAGACCTGGGCAAGGTGCAGTTAAAAACTAGAAGTGACTACACAGGTGGTGTATTTGTTTGTATTAGAAGTGGCCTACACTACTTCTTTTTAGTGGCACTGCTACTTGACCCAAAGTGAGACCTGGGCAAGGTGCAGTTAAAAACTAGAAGTGACTACACAGGGGTGTATTTGTTTGTATTAGAAGTGCCTACACTACTTCTTTTTTAGTGGCACTGCTACTTGACCCAAGTGAGACCTGGGCAAGGTGCAGTTAAAAACTAGAAGTGACTCACAGGTGGTGTATTTGTTTGTATTAGAAGTGGCCTACACTACTTCTTTTTTAGTGGCACTGCTACTTGACCCAAAGTGAGACCTGGGCAAGGTGCAGTTAAAAACTAGAAGTAAGTCACTACGACAGGCGGTGTAGTTGTTTGTATTAGAAGTGGCCTACACTACTTCTTTTTAGTGGCACTGCTACTTGACCCAAAGTGAGACCTGGGCAAGGTGCAGTTAAATCTAGAAGTGACTACACAGGTGGTGTATTTGTTTGTATTAGAAGTGGCCTACACTACTTCTTTTTAGTGGCACTGCTACGTGACCCAAAGTGAGATCTGGGCAAGGTGCAGTTAAAAACTAGAAGTAAGTGACTACACAGGTGGTGTATTTGTTTGTATTAGAAGTAGCCTACACTACTACTTTTTTAGTGGCACTGCTACTTGACCCATAGTGAGACCTGGGCAAGGTGCAGTTAAAAACTAGAAGTGACTACAGAGGTGGTGTATTTGTTTGTATTAGAAGTGGCCTACACTACTTCTTTTTTAGTGGCACTGCTACTTGACCCAAAGTGAGACCTGGGCAAGGTGCAGTTAAAAACTAGAAGTGACTACACAGGTGGTGTATTTGTTTGTATTAGAAGTGGCCTACACTACTTCTTTTTTAGTGGCACTGCTACTTGACCCAAAGTGAGACCTGGGCAAGGTGCAGTTAAAAACTAGAAGTGACTACACAGGTGGTGTATTTGTTTGTATTAGAAGTGGCCTACACTACTTCTTTTTAGTGGCACTGCTACGTGACCCAAAGTGAGATCTGGGCAAGGTGCAGTTAAAAACTAGAAGTAAGGGACTACACAGGTGGTGTATTTGTTTGTATTAGAAGTAGCCTACACTACTACTTTTTTAGTGGCACTGCTACTTGACCCATAGTGAGACCTGGGCAAGGTGCAGTTAAAAACTAGAAGTGACTACAGAGGTGGTGTATTTGTTTGTATTAGAAGTGGCCTACACTACTTCTTTTTTAGTGGCACTGCTACTTGACCCAAAGTGAGACCTGGGCAAGGTGCAGTTAAAAACTAGAAGTAAGTCACTACACAGGCGGTGTATTTGTTTGCATTGGAAGTGGCCTACACTACTTCTTTTTAGTGGCACTGCTACGTGACCCAAAGTGAGATCTGGGCAGGGTGCAGTTAAAAACTAGAAGTAAGTGACTACACAGGTGGTGTATTTGTTTGTATTAGAAGTGGCCTACACTACTTCTTTTTTAGTGGCACTGCTACTTGACCCAAAGTGAGACCTGGGCAAGATGCAGTTAAAAACTAGAAGTAAGTCACTAGACAGGCGGTGTAGTTGTTTGTATTAGAAGTGGCCTACACTACTTCTTTTTAGTGGCACTGCTACTTGACCCAAAGTGAGACCTGGGCAAGATGCAGTTAAAAACTAGAAGTGACTACACAGGCGGTGTATTTGTTTATATTAGAAGTGGCCTACACTACTTCTTTTTCAGTGGCACTGCTACTTGACCCAAAGTGAGACCTGGGCAAGATGCAGTTAAAAACTAGAAGTAAGTGACTACACAGGCGGTGTAGTTGTTTGTATTAGAAGTGGCCTACACTACTTCTTTTTTAGTGGCACTGCTACTTGACCCAAAGTGAGACCTGGGCAAGATGCAGTTAAAAACTAGAAGTGACTACACAGGCGGTGTATTTGTTTGTATTAGAAGTGGCCTACACTACTTCTTTTTCAGTGGCACTGCTACTTGACCCAAAGTGAGACCTGGGCAAGGTGCAGTTAAAAACTAGGAGTAAGTCACTACACTGGCGGTGTAGTTGTTTGTATTAGAAGTGGCCTACACTACTTCTTTTTTAGTGGCACTGCTACTTGACCCAAAGTGAGACCTGGGCAAGGTGCAATTAAAAACTAGAAGTGACTACACAGGTGGTGTATTTGTTTGTATTAGAAGTGGCCTACACTACTACTTTTTTAGTGGCACTGCTACTGTGGCGCCTCGCAACGAGTGCGTCACAGGAGGGTATTGCAGCCAAGACAGCAGCAGCAATATTCTCTGAATAAGCAATGACACAGTTAAAACTCAGAGCTCCATACCCTACATGCACATCAGTGTAGAGGGCCAATAAGGTCCTGGTGGCGGAGTGTAGTGGTAGTGTGTAGAGGAGAACTGAAAAGAACAGTGTAAGAGAAGGGAGCAAAAAGAACAAACTCTGCAACCTAGGAGAGGGGGCCTGCACAGTCCCGTGCAGCCCCCTGGCCATCAACCCGGTTAGGCGCCATTACCCGGTGCCTCAACAACCGGACTCTGGGCAAATGCATATGGGTCAAAACATCCCCATGCCCACTTACAACCGGATTACTGGTTCCAAAGCTGGGAGTCGTTTATCACTGCCATGCAAACCAGGAGTGGAGGGACCGCTTTACAGGAGCACCCCACCACCGCCGCACACACAGAGTCGTCTAGCCAGCGGAGTACTCACCAAAAGGACCCAAGGCTCCCCACAAATCCGGCCAGAATTCCCCGGTAGGGCAATTGAAGCAGCCTCCTTGTACCCGATCTGGCACCTCAGGGCAACAACGGCAACACAACTTAGTTAGAATGGAGGAACACCGCGGAGCTCTGAGAAACACTGGTCATTGCTGAGTCCACCCGGTCCGTTGCCCGAAAACTGTATGCCATATATCACCTGCTGGTTACCGTAAAGTACCCGTTACAGAGACTTTCAGTGTCCGTGGTTTCTTTAGAACTGTCCATCTCCGCAAGTGGAAGGTAACTGCAGCTGCCTCAGAACATCTTGTGCAGCTCCTGGCTCCGGGGACTACCGCTCAGCCTGTGGGGAGCGTTCCAACTTGCTGCATCCCATCCCCCGGAGGCCCAAGCAGCGCCGGTGGACATCACCGGAACACTCACAGGTGGCGTCACGAATTAAACAACCTTTAAATCTGTTCAGCCAATATTCCCTTTTCAATCTGCACCACCGGGCCCTGCTTCGGCAGGTGCGGTTCCGTGACAGGAGGAAGAAGCAAAGGCCTGCCCCATGAAGCCCCGGCCACCGGCTTGGTGTCAGACACTACTTGACCCAAAGTGAGACCTGGGCAAGGTGCAGTTAAAAACTACAAGTGACTACACAGGCGGTGTATTTGTTTGTATTAGAAGTGGCCTACACTACTTCTTTTTTAGTGGCACTGCTGCTTGACCCAAAGTGAGACCTGGGCAAGGTGCAGTTAAAAACTAGAAGTGACTACACAGGCGGTGTAGTTGTTTGTATTAGAAGTGGCCTACACTACTTCTTTTTTAGTGGCACTGCTACAGTACTAGCCCAAACAAATTGTCTGGACTAGCTGCAGCCAAAAAATGCCTACTAAGGCAGGTGGTGTAGCTTTCTACACAGCAGTGCTACACTACCTGCCCTAAAGGACTCCCAGAGCTAGATGTGGCCAGATGCTGTGAAAAACGCTTGCACAGCACTGGCACACTTCTGCCTGGCAAAAACTAATAGGGACTGCTCTAACCTAGCTCTAAAAAGGGCTGAAATTAAAACTAGTCCCTGCTTCCATGAAGTACACCTGAAAAAGGGTTGCTAGACTACTAGTCCCTAGTCCCTAATCGCTACTCCTATGAAGCAGCCCTCAAAAGGGCTGATACTCCTAAAATTCGCACTCTCCCTCCAGTCCCTACTCCCTAAACCTATCTACCTCACTAGCTGAATCAGAACACAATTGCTTGATTTCACTCTATATAGCCCACAGCAGCAGCAGTGCCGTCTGACACAGAGCTACAGCAATGAGCAAATGGTGGCGATGGAGAAAATGGCTGGGTATTATAGTGCTAGGACATGTGACTTACACAGCCAATGATGCCTAACCTTGCTTGTGTGCAAAAAAGGAACTTTGCTGTGTGTATGTGTGATTGGATGACAGCCTGCACCGCCCCACAGTTTGGAGAAAAAAAGATGGAGATCGCTATCATTTCTGCAGCACTGGTACAACACCCCTTCCCCCTTCGCACACTATACCCATAAATTGGATATTCACAGTCATTAACATGGTTAGGGTTAAGCTTTTGGCGATCGAAGCGTTATTGTCACGGGTGGCACGGATGACAGGGTAGAGGCCACGCGCAGACGGTCCCAGCGTTTGGCCAATCAGCCATAAGGTTTGAGGACGGTCCGTCTTTCAGGGGCATTTACCTTCTGTGTAGATAAAGAGAAGGTATGATAAGATCTCCCTATCATGGGGAGATGGCTGGGAAGGTCTTGTGCTCGGTCTGGTTTCTACACCAGTATTCTGGGTCTCTAGGACCCAGCAGGTTCTTCCCACCTTTATAAGGAGTTTCATTGCCCTCCCTCGGTGCAGGTGATATTTCCTTGTGCACTCAGTATCCTTGCTCCAGCAGAAGCTGAGGTTGTGGAGGTTGCTGTGCTCTGCTGCAAGATAAGTGTTTTCTTTCCCCATTGTCTGTTTTTTCCCTTGTGTTTGTCTTTAGTTGTTAGTGGAGGGGTCTAGTGAACCTCTCCATCTGATCCTTAGATAAGGTAGTGCTAGGATCAGAGAGGGACGAGGTTCGTGGTCGGCGACAGTTGAGGAAACTGTATAGGGACGTTAGGGCAGACAGGGTCAGCCCCAGTAAGACTAGGGGTCACCCTCTCCCTCTTGTGCCCATAGCTTTAGGGACTCCTTATTCCCCCCCCCGTCGTGGTCCTACGCTGAGTGCCTCTCCCGCTCCCAGCGTGACAGTTATCGAACATAACCGCGAACTGCCGAATTTCAAATTAATGGTTCTAATTCTCTTAGACTGTGAGCCCTCGTGGACAGGGTCCCTGCCCCTTATGTACCTGTACGTCCTGATCGCCTAGATTTAGTGTACTTGTTCTTGTCTCCCTCATCCTCATGTAAAGCACCCTGGAACCTAATGGCGCTATATAAATAAATACCGTAATAATAATAATAATAATAATAATAATAATTCAACGAATGCCTTGAACACTGCCCAAAATTTGAGATTGGCGAACAAATCGAATTGCTCATCTCTAGTGATGGGGCGCTGTGAATTTTGGGAACAGTGCCAAATGTGTGCTGGACTATTTCTGCATACTAAGGCTAACTTCACATCACGGTTTTTAGCTGTCTGGGTGGATTCTGGGTTTTGCAATGAATTGGTGTAAAAAGAATGTCATTTCTGCCTCCGAATCTTGTTTTACAGGATCTGTTTTGTTCATACTATACAATACGAGAATGTGCTGTGCCGGTGCAGAGAGAGTGATTTCCTGAACAGATTTATCATTTCAGGACCACGGAAATCATTCTGAGCAGGCGCAATGGCAAAAAATCATTCCAGGAAATGATTCTGCTTTTTCCCAGATTCAGCGCCCATAGACTCCCATGTTAAGTGTGATGGACGTCGTCGGATTAATTTCTGTCCAATTTTGTCCGGATTTTTCACCAGAGCCCAAAAACGTTGCAGTCTCCGATTTTGGTGATGATGAAAAAACGGACAAAAATGAATCTGGCACAGAATACACAAAACAAATAGCACCAATTCGGCACCATAGGGATACATGGGAGGCAAAAACGGATCCTGTTTTGTCCAGTTAAAACCAGACAGAACAGGATTCCAAAACCGTGATGTGAAGCTAACCTAAGAGGTGCCTTGATACTGCCCTACAGATGCTGTCAAACAAACTGCAGGCATCATATATGCAGTCTTATATCTCTCCATACAGTGCAGTATCATAATGTAAATGCAGCCTTATATCTTTCCATATAGTGCAGTATTATATATGCAGCCTCATATCTCTCTATATAGTGCAGTATCATATATGCAGCCTTATATCTCTCCATATAGTGCAGTATGACACTGTATATACAGGCTTATATCTTCCATATAGTGCAGTATTATATATGCAGCCTCAAATCTCTAAATAGTGCAGAATCATGTGTAGCATCATATCTCTCCATATAGTGCAATATTATATATGCAGCTTTATATATGACACACACCCCCTCCACCACCATAGTCCTCTGGCCATGGTGCACTCAGTTAAAAAACAAAAATCTGTACTTGCTTCTCCTGGTTCCCTTGCTGCTCCAGGGGTCTCCTGAAAATTCAAGGAGGAGGTGCCGGCCTGGTGTGTGCAGTCCCCAGTGGAACGCAGGCCAGGAAGCCAGCAGGTTAGAGGAGAGGACGCAAGGGGCGGGATCAGCAGCAGGAAGTAGGAGGCTTCTCTCCCCTCACATTCCCTCCTCTCCCTGACACACGGGCCCTATAGCGGCCTGTGCTGCCACACTGTCACATGGATGTGTGTCCTCAGGGACGCACATCCATGTGAAGCAGGAGCTGCGATCGGCGGACGCAGGGGGTGGCTGGAGGCACGGGCCCCTTATAATGTTTTGTGCCATGGTTACTATGTTTTTATTTTTTAGGAGCATTAAAGGGGTTGTCCATGTTTGTGATAAATCTGTGGTCACTCTGTGTGACTCTATGTGACTGCAGACTTCTGAATTCTCACACTGCACACACTCCACACAGTAAGGATTCTATGGTGTCAGCGGTGTTAGTGTGAGGTCACAAAACCACAAGTATGTGATTTATATACATACAGTCATGTGCTGACTAGATGTGCGAGGCCTCAATCAATGAAAATGAGTTGAGTGAGGCAGGAAATGTCTAGTCAGAATGTGTCCAGAAGTATAGAAATCACATACTTGTGTCCACATGATTGTCCAATCATGCCATTAGCACAAGAAAATCCTGAAGGTTTGCAATGCACGCTCAGTGAGTAGTCAAGGCCTACAGTCATCTAGAGGGATTACAGACTCATCTCAAACCTGGATAAGCCCTTTAATTATAACATTAAGCAGTGTAGCCCAATTCTAATAGTGTGTACTATACTCACTGTCAGGACTCAGCTCTTGCTGATTCCAGCAGTCATCACATGGCCAATCCAGCAATATACGATTTTCATACTATATCTACTGCATGCTGCCCCAAACACACAGGGTTAGGTTCTGCAACCTAATCTGAATGTCACGGTGTAGTGAGAATGCTGATGAGGGAATGGCAGTTATGGGCAGGGTGACCAGGGAAGACTAGTCTGACCCTAATCTAGGAACCCTCAATGGCCCTGAGCTCGAAAGTATCTTTGATGGTGAGAAGGTTCGGGCCTCTAGCCTCTCCCTAAAACTCCTCCACCAGCCCTGCGCTATTCCCCCCTCACCTCCCTCTACAGAACTGGGATAGGGTCATTCCATGTCAAGTGAACCAATGATTATTACCTCTATATTTTTAATTCTTTTGAGATTTTGTTATTTGATAATAGCATGTCAGACAATGCAAAATGTGAAGAGAAAAATTTTTTAAAAAATTTATTTTTTTTTTAAATGATTTTCAAAGTTCGGAAAAAGTGTGAATTTCGCTGTTGCCTGCCTTTACGTTTCTCCTCATAACTAAGGCTAGGAATAAGATAGAGAGACAAAATAAACACCATTCTACTCAGAACTATACAAGCTTTCACCAGATATGTCACAAGAGGATCTTTGTTAATATTTTACCCATGTGATCGCAAGCGCAAAACTTTAAATCGTATTTCCGAAAAATCGGCGCGCTTTAAATATTTCAAAAACTGCCCATGTGTCTGCTTTGCTCTTAGCCACATCTGTACCAAATTTCAAGTTGGGATCGCAATGGGATCATATTTTAACATATTTTACTATTAATAGCGTCAATGGGTCATTCCATATCAAGTGATCTAAATATGAATATTTTTTTTTACCTGACGTCTTTAGATTTTTTTTTTTATTTTTCCTTTATGAAGTACTACTTTAGTTAATTACAAATTAAAAGTTTGGAATTTTTTTCTTCATCAGTTAATTTTTTACAGATTTTTAAAGTTTAAAAAAAGGGTGAATTTTGGCCTGGTACGACTTTAAATTTTTTTATCTCGGGCTAGAAATAAGATAGAGAAACAAAATAAACACCATTCTACTCAGAACTGTCCAGGCTTTCACCAGATATGTCACAAGAGTATATTTGTTAATTTTAATTTTTTACCTATGCGAATGCAAACGCAACATTTTGAAACGCATTTCCGAAAAAAACATTTTAATAAAAATTTTCCAAAACTGCCCATGTGTCTTTTATGCTCTTAGCCACATCTGTACCAAATTTCAAGTTGGGATCGTGATGGGATCATATTTTAAAATATTTAACTATGGTTAATCTCATTTTTATTAAATTTTGAAAAAACATATGAAAGACATACATTCAATCTTTTAACAAAATCTTGAGACATATAAAATATACAAAAAGAGAATTCACAAAGTTATTAGTAACTTTAAGATAAGCTGCAAATTTACTTTTGCGCTTATCTCTGGTGCAATATATACTACAATCTAAATATAATTCCAAACACTCAAGTATACAACCTTTCTCAGGGTTTTGAGATGTTCTGATGTCAAGGGGACAAGCAGCCCCAGCAGAATGATTTTTATTACTTGGCCCCTTCTAACAGGTTGACCACGTAAGTGGGTCATTACCCGTTGAGGCCTAGTTGGAATAGTCTATCGACTGGTGTACCGGAAAGGAAGGCCGAAATATTAATGATCTACTCACAGCTCAGAGTTTTCGATACCTGTCTAATGTTCACTAGAATTCTGAAGGTATAGGTGTAGAAAGGAAATACCTAGACTGAATGTATCAGATGGGAAGAAAAGAGAGATAGAAAAGAAGAGAGAGCGAGAAGAGAAATAAAAACCATTAGAAAGTTATACTGGGAAAGAAAAGCCACGTAAGAAAAAAAGAAAAAAAGGAGGGGGGGGGGGGACGGGTGAGGTATGGGAAGGAGAAAGGGTACTCATCCCACTGGCTCCCCATCAGCCAGAGGTCGAGCCATATTATCTGTGCTGGAAAAGATACTCCTAAATTCTGCAGAGTCGTGAAAAAGAATCCATTCAACCCAAATCCCTAAGAATTTGTTCCGAGATCCCGACGCATCAGCTGCGAGCTCCTCCATTCGATATATGTCCATCAATTCTTTGAACCAATCAAGTAGAGATGGAGCCCGGCTTGATTTCCAGAACCTCGGGATCACAGCACGAGCAGCCGAGATGCAAAAGCGGAGAATATCCCTCTTCTGTAGCCCAATAGGACCTGGAAAAATGGATAACATTGCCGATTCTGGGCAGCATTCGGCTTGTTTACCTGTTATCCGGGCGTATGCATTGAAAACCTCAGACCAGAACCGCCGGATTTCCCCACAACTCCACCAAATGTGTATCATTGTACCCTTCTCTTCCCCACAGCGCCAGCAGGTATCAGGGGTTCCAGGGAAACATGTTCCGGAGTGTCGTCGGGCACAAGTACCATCTAGTGAGCAGCTTATAGCTTCTTTCTTGTGCAGAACAAGCGCTAGCTAGTGAGTGAGTAAATATAAAGCATTTCTGCCAATTAGCTTCTGAAATGCTACACCCCAATTCCCTCTCCCAAGCACGTTGGAAGTAAAGGGTGCCCTGCTCTCTCATGGACCCTAAGGCCTGGTATAGAAATGATATTTTGCGCCTCGGTGGAGCCTCCAGTTGGAATAACCTCTCCAATACGTTGGGCATCAATCTTACCCTGCAAGAGTGGTCAGCTGAATATAAGTATGCTCTGTATTGGAGAAATTCGAATCACTTAAGAGGTCTCGTAGGTTCTTTGAGTTGTAGCTCTGCCATCGGGGGCAAACCACCACTGGACAGAGTCTGTCCTACTCGGGTGTCATCCACAATCCGCCAACATAAAAATCTCTGCCTGTCAAATCTGGGTGGGAAAGATGGGTTGGAAAAAAGGGGAGTCAAAGGGCTAAGTCTGTCGTTTAAGCGGAGGGTTTTCGTCACTAGGTGCCATACCTTCAAGGTGTTTCTGGTCATGTCTGTCAAAGGTACTAGGTCTGTGGAGTCTTTAGGGGAAATCCAAAGCAGGTGTTTCAGCGGAATCCCCAAACCCTCTTGCTCCACCCCTACCCATTTCTTGGAGGACGCATGATAATGCCAATCTAGAGCTCTAACAAGAGAGGAAGCCTCAAAGTATGCTCGTATGTTGGGTAGTCCAACCCCTCCTCTGGTCTCGGGCAAGGATATGATATTCATTCGCAATCTGGACCCTTGCCCCCCCAGACAAATCTAAGGATCATAGATTGCATTTTGGAGAGGAAACCTCTATCCAATAGAACAGGAACTGTCTGAAAAGTATATAAGAGTCGGGGCAAGACATCCATCTTGACTACGTTTATTCTCCCGAACCAGGATAGCTTTAATTGTCTATAGGAGGTAAATGCCGATTCCGCGTTAGTCAAAAGGGGTTGATAATTTAAATTGAATATTTGTTTAAGATCTTTTGGTATAAGGACTCCCAAGTACTTAATGGCTTCTACTTTCCATTTAAATGGGAACTGTTTAGATAGATGAGAAACCAATTCTCCAAGCAAAGAAATATTGAGTGCCTCGGTTTTGGAGCAATTCACTTTAAAGTTGCTCAATTGTCCGAACCGTTCAAACTCCATTAAGACCGAAGGGATGGAGACCAGGGGCTGGGAGATGTAAAGTAGCAGGTCATCTGCAAATAAGGCTAATTTGTGATGACTCTGTTCCAGCTTGACCCCATGGACGCATTCATTGGACCTAAGTGCAAAATATTTAACTATTATAGTGTCAATTCAAAAGTCACCAAGAACACAATCAGTCATTTTTTCACAATTGCCCGTCAATAGTTTGAATTTGATATAAAGAAACATAGTCTTGTAACATCTCAAATGAAAGCTGTTACCGTTCTGAGTAAAATGATGCCTCTCCCACTTCATTATCTTATTTCTAGCCTGAGATAAAAAAAATGTAAAGTCATACCAGGCCAAAATTCACCCTTTTTTTAAACTTTAAAAAATCTGTAAAAAATTAACTGATGAAGAAAAAAATTCTAACTTTTAATTTGTAATTAACTAAAGTAGTACTTCATAAAGGAAAAAAAAAAAAAAAATCTAAAGACGTCAGGTAAAAAAAAATATTCATATTTAGATCACTTGATATGGAATGACCCATTGACGCTCTTACTAGTAAAATATGTTAAAATATGATCCCATTGCGATCCCAACTTGAAATTTGGTACAGATGTGGCTAAGAGCACAGCAGACACATGGGCAGTTTTTGAAATATTTAAAGCGCGCCGATTTTTCGGAAATGCGTTTTAAAGTTTTGCGCTTGCGATCACATGGGTAAAATATTAACAAATATCCTCTTGTGACATATCTGATGAAAGCCTGGACAGTTCTGAGTAGATTGGTGTTTATTTTGTTTCTCTATCTTATTTCTAGCCCGAGATATGATAGAAAATGTAAAGCCATACCAGGCCAAAATTCGCACTTTTTTAAAACTTTAAAAATCTGTAAAAAATTAACAGATAAAGAAAAAAATTCAAAACTTTTTTTTTGTAATTAGATAAAGTTGTTCTTCAGATAGAAATTTTTTTTAAAAAATCTGAGGACGTCAGGGAAAAAAAATATTCATTTTTGGATCACTTGACATGGAATGACCCGATACAGCAACTACAAAGGAAAGGACTTCAGCAACACAAACACACAGGTCAGCAGCACCACCTGGTGGAAGGAGCGGCTACTTAAAGGTAGGGGGAGGGGAGTTCAGCTGAGTCACATATTAACCCCTCAACCAGCAGTTGAACCTAATAGTGAATGCAGTTCTGGAGCACAACACAGGAGGTCAGGACCTTCACAACTATCAAGCATGCAGCTCTGAAGGTACCGTCACACGCAGCGATATGGCTTCCATATCGCTGGTGACTTGACGTGAGCGCGCATGTTGCGGGCACTTTTTTTCACACCACCGTGGATCTGTCACACGTAACGATTTCACGTGCCATCTCCGGTGATCCTGCGTTCCGGAAATCGCCTGGTGCAGATCGGAAACAAGTTCCCTTTCCCACATCACCACGTCACACGCCACCACCTCATCAGTGATGTGGTCAGAAAGTGTGAGTACGCGGAGGAGACAGGCGTGCCAGAGTGTTTCTCACCACGCCCCTACCACTTCGATTGGCCACCACAACTGCGTTAACATTGGACAGCCAATGGGAACGCAGGAGCTGCCACCAATCGCGGCACATGGGGCCAAACAGAACGCTCAGGCACACCTCTGGAATTGCTTCCAGATGGTCTGAGCTCGCTTTATACATCGCTATCGCCCTGTCACACTCTATGATGCGCAGAAATCGCCTGGTGGATATCGCCTGATTTCACTGCAGAGCAGGGCGATCAGGCGACGCTCCACCGGCGATTTCTGGCCATAAAATCTCCTTGTCGCACGCCACTGGTTCTGTGGTTTACACATCACCGAATTCTGCAATTGCCAACGAAATGGCCAGTGATATCACCGCGTGTGACGGTACCTTTAAAGACAAACATACACAGCAGCATCCAGCAATGTCAGTGTCATCTAAGCGACACTGAAGCTCTGGCGATACCCCACAAGGAAGGGGGACTTTAATTAGGAGCTGCCCCATAGCAATTAGCTGGGGACAGCAATTCAAGTCGCATACACTGCCCCTAATAAAAGTGGGCAAGGTGTGGTGGTGCACACCCTAGGCACAAACAGGAGCCAGTATATACAACACAGGATCAGAGGCCTAGGGCACCTGACAGCGGCTGCAAGCCTGGACACATGTGGAAAGTCATACACCAGCAGCAGAGGACCCTGCAATCCACGGATAGGTTCCACAACCCCAGCCAGGGACTGCACGCACGGATGGTCAGCACCACAGCAAAGACTTTACAACACGAGTACGGCTACGCAGGGAACTGAGCAGGATCCTTAGGGTACCTTTACACGCGGCAACTTTTCTAGGAATTTCACTGGCAACTTACTGGTTGCAGTGAAATCATGGACACATTGTTTCATTTGTACACAGCAACAAGATAGAACAATGTGTCCATGATTTCACTGCAACCAGTAAGTTGCCAGTGAAATTCCTAGAAAGGTTGCCGCATGTAAAGGTACCCTTAAAGGTAACAGACGACAGTATCCCAGCTGGTTAGGGGGAAGGAACATAGGGTAAGAGCACTGGGACAAGGGGGCATCCTCTACGTCTGGAGGGAAGAAGGTTTAATCATAATCACAGACGCGGATTCTTTACTGTAAGAGCAGTGAGACTATGGAACTCTCTGCCACATGATGTTGTAATGAGTGAGTCACTACTAACATTTAAGAAGGGCCTGGATGCCTTTCTTGAAAACTATAATATTACCAGTTATACATACTAGATTCTTTGATAGGGCGTTGATCCAGGGAATTAGTCTGATTGCCGTATCTGGAGTCAGGAAGGAATTTTTTCCCCCAATGTGGAGATTAGTGTTGCCACATGGGGTTTTTTTTGCCTTCCTCTGGATCAACATGTTAGGCTATGGGTTGAACTAGATGGACTTAAAGTCTTCCTTCAACCTTAAAACTATGTTACTATGTTACTATGTTACTATGACATGCACAGTAACTCCAGGGAAACAAGGTACAAACACACCAGCATCACATTACCTGTGTGATTTGTATATCTGCAGTCATGTGTAGACTAGATGTGTTCAGGCTCGCTCTAAAAAAGTGAATTGATACGGTAGAAGCCGGCTGAATTTAGTACGGTGAGTGACTGAGGGTACCGTTACACGTCGCAACATTGCATGCAATTTCACTTGCAACTTACTGGTTGCAGTGAAATCATGGACATATTGTTACATTTGTACACGGCAACCAAATGGAACAATGTGTCCATGATTTCACTGCAACCAGTAAGTTGCAAGTGAAATTGCATGCAATGTTGCGACGTGTAACGGTACTCTAAGTATACAAATCACATGCATGAGGTCGCGCTGAGAATACTGGGGAATCATGATAGTGTGCACACCACTGATGAAGAAACCCTCTGGCTTTCAAATGCGTTGACAAATAAATTAATTTCTACTCAATTCTAGATGTACTCTCAAAAATTTAGGCAGTGTAGGATTAAATCCTATTTCTTTCTACTGGTTCCATTACATTACACGTACACGTTGCTGGCCAGCATAGTGATTTTGACTTTCACAATCACAAAAGGTGAGCAATGTCTAATCCTAACAAGATTAGATTTTATATAAAATAAGATTCTATTTGCACTCTTTTATCTTTCCAGTTTTTATTTGATGAAGTTAAATAGGGCAGTCTGCAGTCACATAAAGTCTGTGTATTGCTGCCTGCCTCAACTAAGGGTATATGGCTAGGGTCAGACCTGCGTCAGCCCTCAGGTTGACGAATTAGTCTAAAACTGCAAGCCGCATTTCCTGTGCGTTCTGCAAAAGCGCATATCTGGTCCTTCAGGGTGAAGCTGCCGATGGTGAAAGGCGTCTGGTAACCATAGCGATATGTACGCATCTTGAACACAGCATTACATTACGCTAACGCTATGCGCTCAGGCTGCCAAAACCTAAGGCTGGGTTCACATCTAAGGGGTGTTGCGTTTGGATTGCATTGCGTTAGTGCATGCAAACGCAATTCAAATACAATTGAAATGCATTTGCAAATGCACCCATTATATCCTATGGGCGAACGCAACCCCAAACGCAAGTGCAAAGTGGAGTTGCGTTCAAACGCATGCGTTAGTCCAAGCGCACAGGAAATGTTGCCAGACACATTTCTTGTGTGCTTGGACTAACGCATGCATTCAAATGCAACCCCACTTTGCACTTGCGTTTTGGGTTGCGTTTGCATGTGTTCGCCCATAAGATATAATGGGTGCGTTAACACATGCATTAGAATTGCGTTAAGATTGCGTTTGCATGTTTTTGCTTTGTGTTTGCATGTGCTAACGCGGTGCAAACACAATGCATGCCAACGCACAGATATGAAAAGGGCCCAAGTTGTAGACGTATTTGTCAGCCTTATGGCTGACACAGGTCTGACCCTAGCTTATGGAAATATCTGAAAGAGCATACTTACTCCACCTGAATCATTACTGTGAATGGGCCATCAGTGCATTCTCTCCAATACTGCTTTGCTGCGTACATAAGCCTCAATGGAGCCGCTAAGCATTTGCTCAAACACTAAGGGCCTTTTCACATCTGCATTTCTTTTCCGTTTGGGTTGCAATGCATTTTTGACAGCATATGTGGCAAAAACGCATTGCAAACACATGTGTTAACGCACCCATTGGTTTCAATGGAAAACGCAGTGAAAACGCATGCAAAAATGCATGTCATTTTCAGAAAATGCAAGACGCATGCATTTTTGCAAATGCAGCCCAAAATGTTGCAGGACGTTTTGCGGTTTCTGAAAATGACATGCGTTTTTACTTGCGCTCAATGGGTGCGTTCAAATCAATGGGTGCATTTTTGGATGCGTTTCTATTGTGTTTTGCGGTAAAAATGCAATGTGGTCTTAAAGAGGACCTGTCACCCCCTGCTACATGGGAAACTAAATGCAGCACTGAATGCAGCATGTCTGCTGCACTCAGGGAAGTGCTCCCCCATGTCTCTAGCCCCCTGTAAGCTTTAAAAAAGACATTAGAAAACTCACAGATAAGAAGTCTAAGTGGTGGAAAAGAAGTCCTCGCTGCTGGCACAGTCCTCCAGCCTTCTCCTTGTATATTCTGCACCCTTCTATGTCTCTACGCCGCCTCCTGTTCTGCTGTTATTTGTTATTTACTGCGGACAACATCGGATCCGTACCCATGTGTCCAATTTGACCAAAATCACAGCAGACTCTGATTTTGGGGACTGGAAAAATCTCACACAAACAGATCCATCACAAAACTGACACAATCGGAGGCCATTTAAGGACCAATCCGATCACATCCGTACCCATAAGGATACATGGAGGCCAAGATGGATACATGGAGGCCAAAATTGTCAGTTTTACAACGGAAGCCATGGATGTCAAAAAATCTTGATGTGAAACTAGCCTTACCTTTTGGAAGTGCAATATTTTGAAAACCCCTTTGTGGATTTCATGATCTTTGATTGTCACTTGTAAATGAACTTCATTTTGTGATTTTCAGGCTATCAGTTTTGAGATTTCCATGTGTAAGGCAATATTACCATCTAGTGTCAAAATAATATATTACAACTCCTATTTCACTTGCAAAGGTCTAATTTTAACAAACTTTGTCTACTTAACCTTATACACAGGGCCACTATTTGCCACTAGGCAGGTGCCTAGGGTGCCAGGTGTCAGGGGGGTGGCAAAAGCAGCAAGATTTAAAAAAAAATAAATTTATTTTAAAATCTCCCTCCTCCAAACTCTGCACAATATCCAGCAAGTTTTTGGAGGAGGGATGGGTGCACCACATTCATATGTAATGGGGATAGGTGAGAAGGCACATGAATGGATGGATGGGGGTGGGGGACAAGATACATGGATGGATGGGGGGAGAAGGTAGATGGATGGATGCATGGGGATGGGCGAGAAGGCACATGGATGGATGGGGTAAAGGTAAATGGATCTATGGGGGGATGGGCAAGAAGGCACATGGATAAATGGGGGGATTGGGGGAGAAGGTACATGGATGGATGGGGGGATGAGCGAGAAGGCACATGGATGGATGGGGGGAGAAAGTACATGGATGGATGGATGGGAGAGAAGGTACATGGATGGATAAATGGGGGGAGAAGGTACATGGACGGAAGGATGAGGAGAAGGTACATGGATGAATGGTGGATGGTGGGAAAAGATACATTGATGGATGGGGGGATGCGGAGAAACTACATGGATGGTTGATGGGGGAGAAGCTACATGGATGGATGAATGGGGAAGAAGCTACATGGATGGATGAATGGGGAAGAAGTTGCATGGATGGATGGGGGATGGGGAGAAGATGCATGGATGGGGGAGAAGCTACGTGGAACATGGGAGGGGAGAGGTTGCATGGAACATGGATGAGGGGAAAAGCTGCATGGAACGTGGCTGAGGGGAGAGGCTGCGTGAAACATGGATAAGGGGAGAGGCTACGTGGAACACCGATGAGGGGAGAGGCTGCATGAAACATGAATGTGGGGAAGGATGAGCAACATGGGACTGAGGGGAATGGGGTTGAGGATGAGCTGCATGGAACATGTGAAAGGAGGATGAGCAGTATGGGACACGTGGGGGCAGGATAAGCGATATGGGAGATATGGAGGGGAGGGTGAGCAGCATGGAACATGAGGGGGTGCAGTATGTTGAAGGCTTAGACTGGAAGGGCATGGTATGGAGAACTAACATGGGAGAGGCACGATATGGAGATGGGGTAGCATGAGGGGCTCAGTATTGGGATGGGGTAGCATGGGGGGCTCAGTATGGAGATGCGCTAACATGGGGAGCGCTCAGTAAAAAGACTGATAGGGCTCAGTATGCAGAATGCATAGCATAAGGGGGCTCACTACAAGGACAGCATGAGGTGGACAGTGAAGAGAGGGCTGAATTGGAAATCCTCTTCATAATTGAGGAGGTGGGTATAATTGATTACAAGGAGGAAGGAATGGTGGTTTTCATGTATGAGGCAGTGGTGCAGAGGTCATGTTTAACTAGGGACAGTGTAGTGGGAATATTTTATAGGGGAGAATAATGTGGAGGCCATATACCATAAGTGAGACAGTGTGGGGTCATTTGTGCAGGAAGCACAGTGGAGGGGCAATTATTTATTCAGGGGCACAGCATTGGGCTTACTTAAGGTGGTTATTCTTCAGTCAGAAACCTTACAATGACACTGCTTTGGAATGTTCCGCAGAAGACCAGACAAGAAGGTAGTCTTGGGAGATGCAGGACAATGTGCTTCTATGATTGATGATATTTTAATGGAGTCTTTAACCCCTAAAATGCCAATTAATCTGCATACACATTTATATAGAGAACGTACTGTTCTGGTGATATACTGTTCTGATTATGTATTATTGTATTGCCGGTGGTTCTGGTGATGTACTGAGGGGGGTTATAGTGATGTATTATTGTATTGATGGGGGTTTTGGTGATGTAGTACTGTATTGACATGATTCTGGTGATATACTGACAGTGCTTCTGGTGAGGTATTATTGTATTGACAATGGTTCTGGTGATATACTGACAGGGGTTCTAGGAATGTGTTATTGTATTGCGGTGGTTCTGGTGATGTAGTCATGTGGATATTGTAATCTTTAACGTAACAGAATTGATCCTAAAACATTATAGGGCAAGTGTGCTTGACTAAAAATACAGCTGAATGTCAGCCAAACATTTGACTAAAACCAAGCACTATAAAAAGGTGTCCGATTGCTTGGCCGGCAGCGATCTTACTCGGCTCTCCCATATACAGGAGCACTCATTCTGCCAAGTGTTCCTGTACACTGTATGAAAGCTGCTGCTAGACATCTCTGGCTGCAGATTATCAGTTAGAGGACAAAAGGATCTACAGCCGGTAATCGGGCATGCTTGATCCTTATTTTCCTCGACCAGTCATCAGTTAGAGCTCCCATACATATTAGACGGTCCTCGCAGGTTTACCAACTTTAGTCTCGTGTATGGAGGTCTTCACTACTATCTGAAGGCTATGAGCACTGACAAGAAAGGCCAGGGAATCCCTAAGGTGGACTGGCAGCATGACATTCGGGGAGGGAGTTAATAGGGGAAAGGTAGAGGTTAAGAAAATGTTTGAAAGGCAGAGGGTGCCTATTGGTTGGGGGGTTTGGTTAGGGTAGGAAGAGGGGGAGCTAAAGGGGGCTTTATAGTGGAGAGGGGGAAGTAACCCCTCACTCCATTTCCAGCCAAGCCAGGACAGTTTAGTGACTCTGTTAGGTATAGGATCTACCAGCATGGCGGATATGGGTTCTCTGCGGGCTCTAACCCATGCTGCTGCAGCGGTGCATGGGGCACAGGCAGTGCAGGCCTCCATTTGGGCTGTCTGTATGTCCC
Organism: Allobates femoralis; assembly: GCA_033576535.1. Lineage (NCBI taxonomy): Eukaryota > Metazoa > Chordata > Amphibia > Anura > Aromobatidae > Allobates > Allobates femoralis. The sequence goes on along the minus strand of JARQOC010000007.1, from coordinate 13,994,339 downwards.
CATCGGCACCTGCCCCCTCCACCCCCCGCAGCACGTTGTCGCCGATCCAGGCCACCAGAGCGCTAATTCCTGGACGCGAGGGGGGAGGCGGGCTCATTTTCGGAGCCCCGATGGGGACCCTCCTCGGCAGTGTGGGTGCCCATCCAGCCGGGGGCCCACGCCGGCCGGCAGGAGGAATCCGCGACGAACCATGATGCTCCGGAAGTGGGCGAGCCAGCAGCGTCTCCCGGGCAGGCGCGGAGATGGGAGAGCACTGAGCAGCCGACGAACACGGGCCATACACCCCGCAGTCGGCGGGGCCGGAGCGGTCTTCCCGAAGGGAGAGGCCTACAACGCCGGGAGAGACACACGGCAGCACATACAGCAGCTGGGCGCAATCTGTGGTCACGCCCGGTGACCAGGGAGGAATAGTGCCATTCTGAGTCCCCGGACCACGAGGGCAAGGGCGTCTTGCCAGCACCAGCAGCGGTGGCCCCCAGTTCCAGTGGGGGTTCGCACCCAGCGTGTAGCATCCTCGGATGCAGGGCCCATGGTGGCCGTAACGGACCCTACCAGTGCGGTGGTGGCTTCCAGCATTGCCCGGCTTTGGAGCAGCACTTCTGCAGTCGGCAGGGTGGGCTTGGGGCTGGGGTTCCGTCGGAGGGCTCCGGTCAGAAGAGGCCATGAGGGTGATCGGATCATCATCACTGGGATGGACGGCAGAGGTCTCTGTTGCGGATGCCCTGAGGCAGCCTGGTAAGAACACTTACATTAATAATGCATATATGTCAGGCAGTAGGAGGGGTGTTGATGCCGACGGTGTCTGGGTTGTCAGTCGGTGGGAATGTGGTAGGTCAGTTATTAGGTTTGCTGCAGGGGACGGGCACGGGAGTGGGTAGCCTGCCAGGGTCTACAGTGTTAGCATGGGTGGGTCTGGCCATGGTCGTGACGGATAGTGCGTTTGAGGCTGTGGTACAGCAAGATGTTGGTAGTGCGGGTCAAGCAGTGACGATGCCGGACACGGCAGTCGATGCGACTGGGGCGGATATAGAAAAGGAGGATAAGGGGGTGAGATTGGATGGAAGGGCCACGAGTGAGGTGTATGTCTGTTTTGAGAGCCCGTTGGGGGCTCACCTTAAAGAAGATGTGAAGGAAAAGATATGGAAAGGGGAGTATGTCTAAAAATTTTCTGTTGCTTTTCTCGAGAAGTTTAACTTGGATAAGGTTAAGCCTTGTGACGCTAAGAAGGAGGAGGAGGAGAAGCGGCGTTATCACCTTATACAGCGAACGTTGGCTAATTGGTTGCAAGCCTTAGCTATTTTGGTGAGTGTAGTGGGGGAAAAAGGAGCCAGAGCATTGTTCCGTCTGTTTGGCTATATGAATGCTATTGGGGAGGCTTACAGGGTGTATGGGGGGATTGTCTTGGTTGCGCTAGGATGAGCAATTTCGGCAGTGTAAGGTTTTGCATCCAAACATGCGGTGGGACCACTAGGATATTTCCTTCTGGTTGTGTTAATGACAGCTCCTGCTCATCCCTTTCGTGGGGGGGCCAGGGCGGCAGGATCGGGGGCAGGTGCCTCGCCCACTTTCCGCAAGGGATGATATTGGCAGTTTAACGAAGGGCTGTGTAAGTTTGTGGCATTATATAGATTCAAATATGAATGTTCAGGCTGCGGAAGCAGCCATAGTTTTGCCCGATGTTTTACAAAGGGGTAAAAAGAAAAGGCAGAGATACAGCTGGAAATAGGGAGGATTCAGGTTATGGTTGAGGCGATGGTGCCGCTCCTAAGTAGGTACCCTGATGTTGAGGCTGCCAAGTTATTGTGTTCTGGTTTTGTGTGGTTTTCGTATTCCGTCTGACATGGCGGGTAGTTTGTTTCGGCCAGGTAAATTTGACTACGGCTCATCCGATGGTTGTAGAGTCTGAGTTGAGGAAAGAGGTTGAGTTGGGGTGGATGGCGCGTACCTTTCGGTACCCGCCTTGCGCGAATTTGAGAGTGTTTCCATTGTGGGTGGTTCCGAAGAAGGAGCCGTACAAGTTCCGGTTGATTCATTGGCTGTCGAATCCGGTGGGGGGCGTCAGTCAACGTTGGTATTGCACCGGAGTTGACGGCGGTGTGTTATGTGTCATTTGACAGGGCTGTGGAGATTGTGAGGTAAGCGGGTCCGGGGACGTTAATGGCACAGCGGATGTGGAATCAGCATTTCGCTTGTTGCCGGTGCACCCGGAGAGCCAGCATTTATTGGGTTGCATGTGGGGGGAGAGTTTTTATATCAATCGTTGTGTACCGATGGGGTGTTTGATTTCTTGTTTTTATTTCGAAACTTTTAGTTTGTTTGTGGAATGGGTTGTGAGGGATGTGTCGGGTATGGATTCTATGGATTTGAGGCAGTCGGTGGCGGATGTTTGCGGGGCCAAGAAGGTTTGGCTCAAGGAGGTTCAATTGTTGATGGGCAAGCTTGAATTTTGCGTGCAGGATTATGCCAATGGGTCGGGGTTTTCCTAGACGGCTGGCGTTGGCTATGGCGGGTAAGACATGCCCAATGCATTCTGTGCGCATTACGAGAGAAATTAAGGAGAATTTGAGAGTTTGGGGTATGCTTCTGCAGGAGTACAAGGTGCGCATGTTATGGCTTCCTAAGGTGGTACCTAATAGTGTGTTACAGTTGTACACGGACGCGGCGGGTTCAGTGGGAGTTGGTGCCTTTATAAGGGGCATTGGTGTGCGGATGAGTGGTTGGAGTTGTGGTGGGAGCAAGGCCTGGTGCGGAATCTTCCGCTTCTGGGAATCTTCTTATTGTGGTGGCTGTGGAATTGTGAGGGCAGGAATTTGCTGATGGGAAGGTTTGCTTTCATTGTGATACTGTTGCAGTCATTTCTGCAATTAATTCCTTGCAGCCAAGTCGCCGCCGGTGGTGGCCTATGTTCGACGTTGGGTCTTGTGGTGTTCGCATTGGAATATTCAGGTGGTAGCTAAGCATGTTCGGGTTTACAATTCTGTGACTGGCGCTTTTTCCCGGTTTCAGTTTTTGCAGGTTTCGAGAGCTAGTGCCTTGGGCGGACGAGGCAGGTTGGCAGTGTCCAGAAGTATTATGAAGTCTGGTAACGTTATCATGGGGCAGTTGATCGGCAGATCGGTGATTGAGGTAACTTGGTGCCAATACGGAAAAGTATGGCAGGAGTGGGAGGATTTTGCTTGTACGCTGCGTGAGGGTGGTGGTATGGATGATGTACATGCGATGTTGATGTTTATAGGTAACGATTTTGTAGACGGAAGGCCTGTATCTGCAGTGTCGCAGAAGGTTACGGCACTCGCCTTCTGGTTCAGGTGCTGGGGACACATGATGAGACAAAGGATTTTAGGGTGCGCCGGGCATTGAAGGGATTTCGAAGTGGGGTTCGTGTGAGAGTTGGTCAACGACCAGTTTAGGTGGATTTGTTAGAAAGGCTTGAGGATTGTTTTGAAGGTGGTTTGTAGGTCGAAATATGAGGGGGCTCTCATTTCGGCAGCATTTGTGTTAGGCTTTTTTTTTGGGGGGGCCTTTAGAATTGGGGAATTGGTGAGCCCGTCCAGGACTAGGGTGGCTGGTTTGGCCTTAAGCGACGTGGCTAATTTGGACGAGAGGGTGAAATGTTGGCTGCGGTGTCCGAAGGTGGACCAAGTGGGGTGAGGGCGGTCTGTCGTGGTGTATGCCCTTGCTGTAGAGTTGATTGTCTCCTGTGACAGTGTTACGGCATTTTTTGTCATTTAGGGGTGGTTACCCGGGTCCATGTTTGCGACATAAGGACAGTTCCTTTTGTCTAGATTTCAATTTGGGGGCTCTTTTGAATGAGTGTGGGGAGAGAATTGGACTGCGGGCAGACGAATATGGCACGCACCCTTTTTGTATCAAGGCGACCACGGAGGCTCCCTGTTGGGGGTTAGGAGATGATGTGGTGAGAAGGATCGGTAGGTGGGAATCATCCCGCTTTCATGTGTATATTCGGCCTCAATTGCTTTCTAGATGGTGTGGTTGGTGGTGTTGTGCCCAGCACTGTCCGGAGGGGGTGTTTTTGTTGACGGTTCATGTGTTGTTCTGAATTGTCGTGTTGTTATGGAACTGTCTTGGTTGTCTTTCATAATTTTATTTATCCAGGCCCCTGCTCAATATGGATCCTGGAACACTTGTATGTATTTGGGGGGCTAATCGAGTAGATGTTCGTCCAGATGGTCACCAGTCGGGATTAGACTGATCGATGGCAAGTGTAAAATAGCTGGGACTTCGGGGATTGAACTCCGGAAGGGTAGTGCCCAAATTTTGAATCGTTTTGCACTGTGAATCGTTCTCCGGATGTTGGGGGGAATGATTTAGGGGTGAGAGTGTCCCGTGATTGATCAGAAACATTAGATGTGATGTATTACGTTTCTGGTGTTCTCACCCAGGTTTGATTGTGGTATGGTCGGATATTGTGGCACGCGGGAGATGGACGTTTGTGAGGTCAGTGGACAAAATGAACAAGGCAAGAGTGAAGGTATAAGGTGGTGGCAGCGTTTGTGACTCATAATGGTGGGATTGCGATGCGCCATAGGGAGTTGGAGACGTCATCTCGGGAATATCTGAAAGCAGATCAGGTGCATTTAAAGGATATAGGTATGGATTTATGGATGTTGGGTTTGCGAGAAGGCGTGGAGCAAGCGCTTGGTGTGTGGTGGGTCCAGGCCAAGTAAGGGGTCACTTGGCCTGTTCTGTGGTGGGGGTAGGTCTGGTCCAGAGGCAATGAATCTCCACTAGTAATTGGGAGGTGGGCCACTTGGAAGGTATAGTGGCTCCGGTTACAAGTACTATGCAGGCACGGGGTTCTGCAAGGTTGGGGTATTGGTTCTCGGTAAATCAATACCTTTCCCTGGGGTCGGTGTGTTGCAGCCAGGGGCAAAAGTTTAGGAGGCTTCTGGACTGGACCTATCCATGTGTGATATGTGGAGTGCCTATTCTTTAAGTTGGGACGCCCGTTGGACGATGTACCCGTTGGTTCTTCTTAGTCTGTAAACAATAGGCAATAAAGGCTGCTGTGGCCAAAATTGTTTAACCAAGTCACTAGCAGTGTTGTGTCGTTATTTAACCCCTTAGTGACGGAGCCAATTTCCATCTTAATGACCAGACCGTTTTTTGTAATTCTGACCAGTGTCCTTTTATGAGGTAATAACTCTGGAACGCTTCAACGGATCCTAGCTATTCTGAGATTGTCTTTTCGTGACATATTGGGCTTCATGATAGTGGTAAATTTAGGTCGATAATTTTTGCGTTTATTTGTGAAAATATAAAAAAATTGGCAAACATTTTGAAAATTTCACAATTTTCAAAACTTTAATTTTTATTCTGTTAAACCGGAGAGTTATGTGACACAAAATAGTTAATAAATAACATTTCCCACATGTCTACTTTACATCAGCACGCTTTTGGAAAAAAAAAACATTTTTGGTTAGGAAGTTATAAGGGTTCAAAGTTCATAAGCAATTTCTCATTTTTCCAGCAAAATTTACTAAACCATTTTTTTAGTGACCACATCGCATTTGAAGTCCCTTTGAGGGGTGTAAATGACAGAAAACACCCAAAAGTTACACCATTCCAAAAACTGCACCCCTCAAGCTACTCAAAACTACATTCAAGAAGATTATTAACCCTTCAGGTGCTTCACAGCAACTAAAGCAAAATGGAAACAAAAAATGGACATTTTAATTTTTCCAACAAAAATGTTCTTTTAGCCTCAATTTTTTCATTTTCACATGGGCAACAGGATAAAATGCATCCTAAAATTTGTTGGGCAATTTCTCCTGAGTATACCGATACCTCATATGTAGCCATAAGCCACTGTTTGGGCGCACGGCAGGGCTCAGAAGGGAGGGAGCGCAATTTGACTTTTGGAGCTAATTTACCATTCAAAAATTGAAATGGCGCTCCTTACCTTTCGAGCCCTGCCGTACGCCCAAACAGTGGTTTATGACTACATATGAGGTATTGGTGTACTCAGGAGAAATTGTCCAACAAATTTTAGGATGCATTTTATCCTGTTGCTCATGTGAAAATGAAAAATTGAGGACAAAAGAAAATTTTTGTGAAAAAAAAAGTACTTTTTCATTTTTACAGATCAATTTGTAAAGCCCCAGAGGGTTCAAAGAGCTCACTATGCATCTAGATAAGTTCCTTGGGGGGTCTAGTTTCAAAAATGGGGTCACTTGTGGGGGAGCTCCAATGTTTAGGCACACAGGGGCTCTCCATACGCGACATGGTGTCCGCTAACAATTTGAATGGAAAATTAGCTCCAATTGTTAGCGGACACCATGCCACGTATGGAGAGCCCCTGTGTGCCTAAACATTGGAGTTCCCCCACAAGTGACCCCATTTTGGAAACTAGACCCCCCAAGGAACTTATCTAGATAGGTGGTGAGCACTTTGAACCCCAGGTGCTTCACAAAGGAATCCGTAAAAATGAAAAAAGAAATTTTTTTGTGGAAAAGAAAGTACTTTATCATTTTTATGGATCAATTTGTGAAGCACCTGGGGGTTCAAAGTGCTCTTTATGCATCTAGATAAGTTCCTTGGGGGGTCTAGTTTCCAAAATGGGGTCACTTGTGGGGGGAGCTACAATGTTTAGGCACACAGGGGCTCTCCATACGCGACATTGTGTCCGCTAACTATTGGAGCTAATTTTCCATTCAAATTGTTAGTGCACAATGTCGCATATGGATAGCCCCTGTGTGCTAAACATTGGAGCACCCCACAAGTGACCCTATTTTGGAAACTAAACCCCCCAAGGAACATATCTAGATGCATAGGGAGCACTTTCAACCCCCAGGTGCTTCACAAATTAGTCTGTAAAAAGGAAAAAAAGATTTTTGTGAAAAAAAAGTACTTTTTACGGATCAATTTGTGAAGCACCTGGGGTTTCAAAGTGCTCACTATGCATCACTATCCCTATCAAAGAATCTAGTATATATAACTGGTAATATTATAGTTTTCAAGAAAGGCATCCAGGCCCTTCTTAAATGTTAGTAGTGAGTCACTCATTACAACATCATGTGGCAGAGAGTTCCATAGTCTCACTGCTCTTACAGTAAAGAATCCACGTCTGTGATTATGATTAAACCTTCTTTCCTCCAGACGCAGAGGATGCCCCCTTGTCCCAGTCTCAGGCCTAAGAGTAAAAAGATCATTAAAAAGTTCTCTGTACTGTCCCCTCATATATTTATACATTATTATAAGATCACCCCTAAGCCTTCGTTTTTCCAAGCTAAATAACCCCAAGTTTAATAACCTGTCTTGGTATTGCAGACCCCTCAGTCCTCTAACTTTGGTCGCTCTTCTCTGGACCCACTCTAGTTCAGCTATGTCTTTCTTATACACCGGAGACCAGAATTGTACACAATATTCTAAGTGTGGTCGCACTAGTGACTTGTATAGAGGTACAATTATGTTCTCCTCATGAGCATCTATGCCTCTTTTAATGCATCCCATTATTTTATTTACCTTTGCCGCAGCTGCCTGACACTGGCCACTAAATGTGAGTTTGTCATTTACCCATACACCCAGGTTTTTTTCAGTGACAGTTTTGCCCAGTGTTTTACAATTAAGCACATAATTACCGTATAGACTCGTGTATAAGCCGACCCGTGTATAAGCCGACCCCCTACTTTTGCCCCCAAAACCTGGGAAAACCTATTGACTCGTGTATAAGCCGAGGGTGGACCCTAGCACAGGTATACAGCCCCCAGCAGTGTGATATACAGCAGCCCCAGAGGTATATACAGCAGCCCCAGTGGTAGTATACAGCAGCAGCCCCAGTGGTATATACAGAAGCAGCCCCAGTGGTTAGTATACAGCAGCCCCAGTGGTAGTATACAGCAGCCCCAGTGGTAGTATACAGCCCCAGTGGTACTATACAGCAGCCCCAGTGGTAGTATACAGCAGCCCCAGAGGTATATACAGCCCCAGAGGTATATACAGCCCCAGAGGTATATACAGCAGCCCCAGAGGTATATACAGCAGCCCCAGTGGTGTATACAGCAGCAGCCCCAGGGCTGTATACAGCAGCAGCCCCAGGGCTGTATACAGCAGCAGCCCCAGGGCTGTATACAGCAGCAGCCCCAGAGGTATACAGGCCCCCCCATCAAGCTCCAGGGCCCCCCCCCTTGCGCGGCAAACCTGTAAAGTAAAATCATACTTATCAGTGTCCTGTCGCGCCGTCCCGCCGATGCCGACATGACGATCCCGGGCTTCATTCCGCGTCTTCCGGCTTCCTGTGGTCACGGGCAATGACATCATTGCCCGCGACCACAGGAAGGCGGAAGACGCGGAATGAAGCCGGGGATCGTGTGTCGGCATCGGCGGGACGGCGCGACAGGACACTGATAAATATGATTTTACTTTACAGGTTTGCCGCGCAAGGGGGGGGGGCCCTGGAGCTTGATGGGGGGGCCTGTATACCTCCGTATATCTATATACTCGCGTATAAGCCGAGGGGGGACTTTTCAGCCCAAATTTTGGGCTGAAAAACTCAGCTTATACGCGAGTATATACGGTATACATTTTGTTTCTTCTGCCCAAGTGCATGACCTTACATTTATCCCCATTAAAGCTCATTTGCCATTTATCAGCCCAAGCTTCTAGTTTACATAAATCCTCCTGTAATATAAAATTGTCCTCCTCTGTATTGATTACCCTGCAGAGTTTAGTGTCATCTGCAAATATTGAGATTCTACTCTGTATGCCCCCTCCAAGGTCATTAATAAATATATTAAAAAGCAGCAGGCCCAACACTGACCCCTGTGGTACCCCACTGTTAACTCTGACCTATTCTGAGTGTGTTCCATTAATGACCACCCTTTGTCTCCTATTGCTAAGCCAGTTTTTAACCCACTTACACATATTTTCCCCTATCCCCATTGCCCTCATTTTATGTATCAACCTTTTGTGTGGCACCGTATCAAAAGCTTTTGAAAAGTCCATATACACCACATCTACTGCATTTCTTTGGTCCAGTCCAGAACTTACTTCTTCATAGAAACTTATCAGATTAGTTTGACAGGAACGGTCCCTCGTAAAACAATGTTGATATTGGGTCATGAGGTTATTTTTCATCAGATACTCCAGTACAGCATCTCTTAGAAAACCCTCTAGGATTTTACCCACAGTAGAGGTTAAGTTTACTGGCCTATAATTTCCAGCACTTAATTCCTGCAGTCCTCTGGGGTGTATCCCATCCGGGCCCGGGGATTTGTCAATTTTAGTGATTTTTAGACGATGGCGTACTTCCTGCTGGGTTAAGCAGGTGGCATTTAATTGACAGTTTTTGTTATCACTGATCGTATTGTCTTTCATGGGATTTTCTTGTGTAAATACTGTTGAAAAAAAGTCATTTAGCATATTGGCTTTTCCTCATCCTCATCCACCATTTTACCCAGATTATTTTTAAAGGGGCCAACACAATCATTTTTTAGTTTCTTTATGTACCGTATATACTCGCGTATAAGCCGAGTTTTTCAGCCCAAAATTTGGGCTGAAAAGTCCCCCCTCGGCTTATACGCGAGTATACAGTATATATACATATATATACATCATATATGCATATATACAGCCGCAGCCCCGTAGGTATACAGGCCCCCCATCAAGCTCCAGGGCCCCCCCCTTGCGCGGCAGCCTGTAAAGTAAAATCATACTTGCCAGTGTCCTGTCTCTCCGTCCGCAACTGCCGACATGACGATCCCGGGCTTCATTCCGCGTCTTCCGCATTCCTTTAGTCGCGGGCAATGACGTCATTGCCCGCAACTACAGGAAGTCGGAAGCCGGAAGACGCTGAATGAAGCCCGGGATCGTCATGTCGGCAGCTGCGGACGGCGCGACAGGACACTGGCAAGTATGATTTTACTTTACAGGCTGCCGCGCAAGGGGGGGCCCTGGAGCTTGATGGGGGGGCCTGTATACCTCCGGGGCTGCGGCTGTATACAGCCCTGGAGCTGCGGCTGTATACAGCCCTGGGGCTGCGGCTGTATACAGCCCTGGGGCTGCGGCTGTATACAGCCCTGGGGCTGCAGCTGTTCAGCTGTATACAGCCCTGGGGCTGCGGCTGTATACAGCCCTGGGGCTGCGGCTGTATACAGCCCTGGGGCTGTGGCTGTATACAGCCGTGGGGCTGCTGCTGTATACAGCCCTGGGGCTGCTGCTGTATACAGCCCTGGGGCTGCTGTATACTACCTAAGGGCTGCTGTATACACCACTAGGGCTGCTGTATATACCTCTGGGGCTGCATATACCTCTGGGGCTGCATATGGGGCTGCATATACCCCTGGGGCTGCATATGGGGCTGCATATACCCCTGGGGCTGCATATACATCTGGGGCTGCATATACCTCTGGGGCTGCATATACCTCTGGGGCTGCATATACCTCTGGGGCTGCATATGGGGCTGCATATACCTCTGGGGCTGCATATACCCCTGGGGCTGCATATGGGGCTGCATATACCTCTGGGGCTGCATATGGGGCTGCATATACCTCTGGGGCTGCATATGGGGCTGCATATACCTCTGGGGCTGCATATACCCCTGGGGCTGCATATACCTCTGGGGCTGCATATACCTCTGGGGCTGCATATACCTCTGGGGCTGCATATACCTCTGGGGCTGCATATACCTCTCGGGCTGCTGTATACTACCACTGGGGCTGCTGCTGTATACTACCACTGGGGAGGCTGCTGTATACAGCCCTGGGGCTGCTGCTGTATACAGCCCTGGGGCTGCTGTATACTACCTAAGGGCTGCTGTATACACCACTAGGGCTGCTGTATATACCTCTGGGGCTGCATATACCTCTGGGGCTGCATATGGGGCTGCATATACCCCTGGGGCTGCATATGGGGCTGCATATACCCCTGGGGCTGCATATACATCTGGGGCTGCATATACCTCTGGGGCTGCATATGGGGCTGCATATACATCTGGGGCTGCATATACCCCTGGGGCTGCATATGGGGCTGCATATACCCCTGGGGCTGCATACAGTTAGGGCCAGAAATATTTGGACAGTGACACAATTTTCGCGAGTTGGGCTCTGCATGCCACCACATTGGATTTGAAATGAAACCTCTACAACAGAATTCAAGTGCAGATTGTAACGTTTAATTTGAAGGGTTGAACAAAAATATCTGACAGAAAATGTAGGAATTGTACAGATTTCTTTACAAACACTTCACATTTTAGGAGGTCAAAAGTAATTGGACAAATAAACATAACCCAAACAAAATATTTTTATTTTCAATATTTTGTTGCGAATCCTTTGGAGGCAATGACTGCCTTAAGTCTGGAACCCATGGACATCACCAAACGCTGGGTTTCCTCCTTCTTAATGCTTTGCCAGGCCTTTACAGCCGCAGCCTTCAGGTCTTGCTTGTTTGTGGGTCTTTCCGTCTTAAGTCTGGATTTGAGCAAGTGAAATGCATGCTCAATTGGGTTAAGATCTGGTGATTGACTTGGCCATTGCAGAATGTTCCACTTTTTTGCACTCATGAACTCCTGGGTAGCTTTGGCTGTATGCTTGGGGTCATTGTCCATCTGTACTATGAAGCGCCGTCCAATCAACTTTGCAGCATTTGGCTGAATCTGGGCTGAAAGTATATCCCGGTACACTTCAGAATTCATCCGGCTACTCTTGTCTGCTGTTATGTCATCAATAAACACAAGTGACCCAGTGCCATTGAAAGCCATGCATGCCCATGCCATCACGTTGCCTCCACCATGTTTTACAGAGGATGTGGTGTGCCTTGGATCATGTACCGTTCCCTTTCTTCTCCAAACTTTTTTCTTCCCATCATTCTGGTACAGGTTGATCTTTGTCTCATCTGTCCATAGAATACTTTTCCAGAACTGAGCTGGCTTCTTGAGGTGTTTTTCAGCAAATTTAACTCTGGCCTGTCTATTTTTGGAATTGATGAATGGTTTGCATCTAGATGTGAACCCTTTGTATTTACTGTCATGGAGTCTTCTCTTTACTGTTGACTTAGAGACAGATACACCTACTTCACTGAGAGTGTTCTGGACTTCAGTTGATGTTGTGAACGGGTTCTTCTTCACCAAATAAAGTATGCGGCGATCATCCACCACTGTTGTCATCCGTGGACGCCCAGGCCTTTTAGAGTTCCCAAGCTCACCAGTCAATTCCTTTTTTCTCAGAATGTACCCAACTGTTGATTTTGCTACTCCAAGCATGTCTGCTATCTCTCTGATGGATTTTTTCTTTTTTTTCAGCCTCAGGATGTTCTGCTTCACCTCAACTGAGAGTTCCTTTGACCGCATGTTGTCTGGTCACAGCAACAGCTTCCAAATGCAAAACCACACACCTGGAATCCACCCCTGATATTTTAACTACTTCATTGATTACAGGTTAACGAGGGAGACGCCTTCAGAGTTAATTGCAGCCCTTAGAGTCCATTGTCCAATTACTTTTGGTCCCTTGAAAAAGAGGAGGCTATGCATTACAGAGCTATAATTCCTAAACCCTTTCTCCGATTTGGATGTGGAAACTCTCATATTGCAGCTGGGAGTGTGCACTTTCAGCCCATATTATATATATAATTGTATTTCTGAACATGTTTTTGTAAACAGCTAAAATAACAAAACTTGTGTCACTGTCCAAATATTTCTGGCCCTAACTGTATACATCTGGGGCTGCATATGGGGCTGCATATACCTCTGGGGCTGCATATGGGGCTGCATATACCTCTGGGGCTGCATATACCCCTGGGGCTGCATATACCTCTGGGGCTGCATATGGGGCTGCATATACCCCTGGGGCTGCATATACCTCTGGGGCTGCATATGGGGCTGCATATACCCCTGGGGCTGCATATGGGGCTGCATATACCCCTGGGGCTGCATATACATCTGGGGCTGCATATACCTCTGGGGCTGCATATACCTCTGGGGCTGCATATACCTCTGGGGCTGCATATACCTCTGGGGCTGCATATACCTCTGGGGCTGCTGTATACTACCACTGGGGCTGCTGCTGTATACTACCACTGGGGAGGCTGCTGTATACAGCCCTGGGGCTGCTGATGTATACAGCCCTGGGGCTGCTGTATACTACCTAAGGGCTGCTGTATATACCTCTGGGGCTGCATATACCTCTGGGGCTGCATATGGGGCTGCATATACCCCTGGGGCTGCATATGGGGCTGCATATACCCCTGGGGCTGCATATACATCTGGGGCTGCATATACCTCTGGGGCTGCATATACCTCTGGGGCTGCATATGGGGCTGCATATACCTCTGGGGCTGCATATACCCTGGGGCTGCATATGGGGCTGCATATACCCCTGGGGCTGCATATACATCTGGGGCTGCATATACCTCTGGGGCTGCATATGGGGCTGCATATACCTCTGGGGCTGCATATACCTCTGGGGCTACATATACCCCTGGGGCTGCATATACCTCTGGGGCTGCATATACCTCTGGGGCTGCTGTATACTACCACTGGGGCTGCTGCTGTATACTACCACTGGGGAGGCTGCTGTATACCTCACTGCTGGGGGTTGTATACCTGTGCTGGAGTCCACCCTCGGCTTATACGCGAGTCAATAAGTTTTCCCAGTTTTTGGGGGCAAAAGTAGGGGGGTCGGCTTATACACGGGTCGGCTTATACACGAGTATATACGGTAGTTAAAAAATATTTTGGGATTATTTTTACTTTCTCTGGCAATGAGTCTCTCTGTCTCAATCTTTGCTGCCTTGATTTGCTTTTTACAAATGTTATTTAATTTTCTGTATTTATTTAATGCCTCATCACTACCTACTTGCTTTAATTCCCTAAATGCTTTATTTTAGTCATTTATTGTGCCCCTTACAGCCTTATTTAGCCATAGTGGTTTCCTCCTATTTCTAGCATGCTTATTCCCATAGGGTATATATTGTGCACAGGCCCTATTCAGTATGCTAATAAACGTCTCCCACTTGATTTGTGTACTTTTATGTCTCAGGATATTGTCCCAGTTTATTGCACTAAGATCCATCTCTCAACCGTTGGAAATTTGCCTTCCTGAAGTTTAATGTACTTGTAGCCCCACTACTACACATCTTATTAAAGGATATTTGAAAACTTATTATGTTATGATCACTATTACCCAAGTGACCTCCAACCTGTATATTTGATATGCGGTCTGGCCTGTTGGTTAATAATAGGTCCAGCAGTGCCCCCCTTCTTGTTGGGTTCTGAACCAGTTGTGAAAGGTAATTGTCTCTCATAGTTGTCAAAAACCTATTACCGTATATACTCGTGTATAAGCCGAGTTTTTCAGCCCAAAATTTGGGCTGAAAAGTCTCCTCCTTGGCTTATACACGGGTCATATACGGTATATAAGGTGGGGGCTGTGTCCCGGGGCTGTGGAGGCTGGAGGAGGCGGGGGGGGGGGGGCTGCTGTATGAGCGGCCCCGTCACGTGGGGCCGCTCATTAAATATGCACTGCTTCCCCCTGTCAATCAGCGGCAGGGGGAAGCAGTGCATATAGCCCCCAAATGCTGGCACTCGCCCCCCTTGTAAGGGCCCCCCCGCTGGTTATATTACCATCCCGGTCTTCTGATGAGCGCCGCTCCTCGGTGCTCCTCGCTGCTCCGTCCGTCCTGCTACATCCGGGATCTCCGGCCGTCGCAGGCATATGACGTCATCGCGCGACGGCCGGGGATCCCGGATGTAGCAGGACGGGAGCAGCGAGGACGGAGCACCGAGGAGCAGCGCTGATCAGAAGACCGGGATGGTAAGAGAAGCGGGGGGGGGGCCCTTGCAAGGGGGGGCGAGTGCCAGCATTTGGGGGCTGCTGGGTACCCCCAGGGGGCTGCTGGGTACCCCTGGGGGCTGCTGGGGACCCCCAGGGGGCTGCTGGGTACCCCCAGGGGGCTGCTATATGTACCCTGGGGGTCTGCTGTATACCACTAGGGCTGCTGTATACTACCACTGGGGCTGCTGGGGCTGCTATATACTACCACTGGGCTGCTGTATACTACACTGGGGCTGCTGTATACTACCACTGAGGCTGCTGTATACTACCACTGGGGCTGCTATATACTACCACTGGGGCTGCTGTATACTACCACTGGGGCTGCTGTATACTACCACTGGGGCTGCTGTATACTACCACTGGGGCTGCTATATACTACCACTGGGGCTGCTATATACTACCACTGGGGCTGCTATATGTACCCCTGGTGGCCTGCTGTATACCACTAGGGCTGCTGTATACTACCACTGGGGCTGCTGGGGCTGCTATATACTACCACTGGGGCTGCTATATACTACCACTGGGGCTGCTGTATACTACCACTGGGGCTGCTATATACTACCACTGGGGCTGCTATATGTACCCTGGGGGCCTGCTGTATACCACTAGGGCTGCTGTGTACTACCACTGGGGCTGCTGGGGCTGCTGTATACTACCACTGGGGCTGCTATATACTACCACTGGGGCGGCTATATACTACCACTGGGGCTGCTGTATACTACCACTGGGGCTGCTATATACTACCACTGGGGCTGCTGTATACTACCACTGGGGCTGCTGTATACTACCACTGGGGCTGCTGTATACTACCACTGGGGCTGCTGTATACTACCACTGGGGCTGCTGTATACTACCACTGGGGAGGCCTGTATACCACTGGGGGGGGCCTGTATACCACACTGCTGGGGGCTGTATACCTGTGCTGGGGTCCACCCTCGGCTTATACACGAGTCAATAGGTTTTTCCAGATTTTTGGGGCAAAAGTAGGGGGGTCGGCTTATACACGAGTATATACGGTACCTTTGCTAGAACTGCAGGTTTCTGTTCCCCAATGTATTTCAGGGTAGTTGAAGTCCCCATAATAATGACTTCTCCCTGAGTCACTGCTTCATCTATTTGCTTTATGAGGATATTCTCCTCCACTTCCATTATTGTTGGAGACTTATAACAAACCCCTATCAGTAATTTATTATTTTTTTCCCCCTCCCCTTATCTCCACCCACAGAGACGCTACATTTCCATTAGATTTACCTATATTATCACGCAGGATGGGTTTTAAGGATGATTTTACGTATAAGCATACACCTCCCCCTCGCTTATTTGTACGACCATTTCTGAACAGACTATAGCCCTGTAAATTAACAGCCCAGTCATGGCTCTCGTCCAGCCATGTCTCTGATATCCCCACCATGTCATAATTATTTTCCAACAAAATCAATTCTAATTTCTCCATTTTGTTGGTGAGGCTTCTGTCATTAGTGTACATGCACCTTCCTACTATATTGACTGTTCTAACCCCACCCCACATGCCACCCACAATTTTATTACTTGTGCCCAGGTTACTATTTACACTATCATCCCCTCCTGTACAATGTCATTCTTCGAGGTACCTCCCCCACCAAATCACATAGTCCAGGCATCATGTACTATTTGTAATAAAGACTATGTGGGATGTACTACTAAGTCTTTAAAAATACGCCTGGGAGAGCATATTACTGCGTCTAATCCAAACACCAGAGCCTCCACTAGAAATCTATCTGGGCTGTCCAGACACTTTAAAAATGTACATAATGGAGATATGTCCAGCCTGCGTGTTATGGGTATCGATAGAATCAATAAAAACAAAAGGGGAGGGGACTGGGAGCGACAAGTTAGATGTAAAGAATTTTTCTGGATAATGACATTGAATGTGAGAGTTCCCAATGGACTCAACTACAAAACCGATGCGACTTATTTTTATTGATATCATAAGTTATGGAATAGTGCAATATATGTAAATTTTACTGGAATAAGTTGCATTGGTTACTAATACAGGGTCGCCATTAGGGGGTTACAGCCCTTACTGCACTAAGGGGCCCGGGCCTGACTGCAGGGGGCGTGGCTATTTGACAGGGGCAGGGGGGGCCCGGCCATGCCGGTGGTGGGCATGGCCATTTAGAGCAAGGTATATTACAGTATGGGCGCACACCTCTTATTGTGGGTGCAAGCTTCAAAAATTACATGTAAACAGTCACCAATAGATCCGCTGCACACCACGCTATATCTTTAAGGGAAATGCCAGAATGGCTGTGTGAATTTATTGCATTATATAATAGGAGTCAAGGAAATAATTAGAAAGCTTATTTCAAGCTGGCCCTGATCTAAAGAATAAATGTGAAAGCATTAGTTGATGTCATAGCCATGAAATCATAAGCCCAGTAACTGTTTACAGAGTTCTTTCACTATACTGGGTCCTAATCTTCACCCTCATGTCTGCAACCTGGAAGTGTGAATGGGAAAATGCCCTGTGCAGTTAAAATCATGGTCTTAAAGGGAAAGTCTCAAGACTATATGTAAAACCCTGCCTTTAAAGGGAGTGTGTAACACCTGTGTGAATGTTCTCACATTAGTCACTGGGCGGGGTGCTGCTCCAAAGATAAATAACTATATATATTACTGTATGGGCGGATCTATTGGTGAGTGTTTACATGTAATTTTTGAAGCTTGCACCCACAATAAGAGGTGTGCGCCCATACTGTAATATATATAGTTATTTATCTTTGGAGCAGCACCCTGCCCAGTGACTAATGTGAGAACATTCACACAGGTGTTACACACTCCCTTTAAAGGCAGGGTTTTACATATAGTCTTGAGACTTTCCCTTTAAGACCATGATTTTAACTGCACAGGGCATTTTTCCCATTCACACTTCCAGGTTGCAGACATGAGGGTGAAGATTAGGACCCAGTATAGTGAAAGAACTCTGTAAACAGTTACTGGGCTTATGATTTCATGGATATGACATCAACTAATGCTTTCACATTTATTCTTTAGATCAGGGCCAGCTTGAAATAAGCTTTCTAATTATTTCCTTGACTCCTATTATATAATGCAATAAATTCACACAGCCATTCTGGCATTTCCCTTAAAGATATAGCGTGGTGTGCAGCGGATCTATTGGTGAGTATTTAGAGCAAGGTGGCCCCCTGAGATGCGTGACGGTGGCCCCTCCCCGGTCTGGTAATATTGCTAATCATATCTGCAGCACTGCCGATATGATTAGCGATGCTGTGCCCGGCCCCTCTGCAGCTGCAAAGCAGGGAGAGCGATCTCCCTGCTCTGCCTGCTGCCGCCGCTGTGCCCCTCTGGCTCCTGCCAGCGCGTGCACAGGAAATCAGTCTCAGGGTGATGACGTCATCGGCCTGAGACTGCTTCCTGTGTGCGCACTGGGAGCCGGCGCTCAGGGCGTTGCAGAGGAGAGGAGAGACCGCCCCAGGCAGTGGCTGCCTGCACCGTGGTGAGTATGGAGGCATTGGAGGAGGAGGGGGGTGCCGGTACTAGGCCCCCCGTCTGTGCTGGGCCCCCCCTGTCTGTGCTGGGCCCCCCTGCCTGTGCTAGGCCCCCCTGCCGGTAATGGGCCCCCCCCAGCCTGTGCTGGGCCTCCCCCAGCCTGTGGTGGGCCCCCCCTGCCTGTGCTGGGCCCCCCCTGCCTGTGCTGGGCCCCCCTGCCGGTAATGGGCCCCCCCTGCCAGTGCTTGGCCCCCCCTGCCTGTGCTTGGCCCCCCCTGCCTGTGCTGGGCCCCCCCCAGCCTGTGCTGGGCCCCCCTGCCTGTGCAGGGCCCCCCCTGCCTGTGCTGGGCCCCCCTGCCAGTAATGGGCCCCCCGCAGCCTGTGCTGGGCCGCCCGCAGCCTGTGCTGGGTCCCCCCTGCCTGTGCTGGGCCCCCCTACTGGTACTGGACCCCCCCTGCCTGTGCTGGGCCCCCCCTGCCGGTGCTGGGCCCCCCTGCCGGTGCTGGGCCCCCCTGCTGGTAATGGCCCCCCCCCTGCCTGTGCTGGGCCTCCCCTGCCTGTGCTGGGCCCCCCCTGCCTGTGCTGGACCCCCCTAATAGTACTGGACCCCCCCTGCCTGTGCTGGGCCCCCCTTGTGGTGCTGGGCCCCCGTGGTGGTGCTGAGCCCCCTGGTGTTGTGGGCCCCCCTGGTGGTGCTGGGCCCCCCTGGTGCTGCCGGGCCCCCAAGGTGCCTGGTGGTGCTGGGTCCCCCTGCTGGTGCTGGGCCCCCTGGTGGTGCAGGCCCCCCTGGTCGTGCTGGGCCCCCCCTGGTTGTTCCGGACCCCCAGGGTGCCTGATGCTGCCAGACCCCCAGGGTGCCTGGTGCTTCTGGGCCCCAAGAGTGCCTGGTGCTGCTGTGCCCCCAGGGTGCCTGGTGCTGCTGTGCCCCCAGGGTGCATGGTGCTGCTGTGCCTGATGGTGCCGGGCCCCAGGGTGCCTGATGGTGCTGGGCTCCTGGTGCTGCCGGGCCCCCAAGGTGCCTGGTGCTGCCTGGCCCATGGTGGTGCCTGGTGCTGCTGGGCCACTGGTGGTGTCTGGTAGTGTCTGGTGCTGCTGGACCCTGATGGTGCCTGGTAGTGCCAGGCCCCCTGGTGGTGCCTGGTGCTGCTGTGCCCTCAGGGTGCCTGATGGTGCTGGGCTCCTGGTGCTGCCGGGCCCCCAAGGTGCCTGGTGCTGCCTGGCCCATGGTGGTGCCTGGTGCTGCTGGGCCACTGGTGGTGTCTGGTGGTACCTGGTGCTGCTGGACCCTGATGGTGCCTGGTGGTGCCAGGCCCCCCAGGTGGTGCCGGGCCCCCCTGGTGGTGCCTGGTGCGGCTGTGCCCCCAGGGTGCCTGATGGTGATAGGCTCCTTGTGCTGCCGGGTCCCCAAGGTGCCTGGTGCTGCCTGGCCCATGGTGGTGCCTGGTGCTGCCGGGCCCCCTGGATGCTTGGTGGTGCCTGGTGCTGCCGGGCCACTGGTGGTGTCTGGTGGTGCCTGGTGCTGCTGGAACCCTGGTGGTGCCGGGCCTCCTGGTGGTGCCTGGTGCTGCTGTGCCCCCAGGGTGCCTGATGGTGCCGGGTCCCAGGGTGCCTGATGGTGATGGGCTCCTGGTGCTGCCGGGCCCCCAAGGTGCCTGGTGCTGCCTGGCCCATGGTGGTGCCTGGTGCTGCCGGGCCCCCTGGATGCTTGGTGGTGCCTGGTGCTGCGTGGCCACTGGTGGTGTCTGGTGGTGCCTGGTGCTGCTGGACCCCGGGTGGTGCCTGGTGGTGCCAGGCCCCCCTGGTGGTGCCAGGCCCCCCTGGTGGTGCCGGGCCTCCTGGTGGTGCCTGGTGCTGCTGTACCCCCAGGGTGCCTGATGGTGCTGGGCTCCTGGTGCTGCCGGGCCCCCAAGGTGCCTGGTGCTGCCTGGCCCATAGTGGTGCCTGGTGCTGCCGGGCCCCCTGGATGCTTGGTGCCTGGTGCTGCCGGGCCACTGGTGGTGTCTGGTGGTGCCTGGTGCTGCTGGGCCACTGGTGGTGCCTGGTGGTGCTGGGCCCCCCGGGTGGTGCCGGGCCCCCCTGGTGGTGCCTGGTGCTGCTGTGCCCCCAGGGTGCCTGGTGCTGCCGGGCCCCCAGGGTGCCGGATGGTGCTGGGCTCCTGGATGCTTGGTGGTGCCTGGTGCTGCCGGGCCCCCAGGGTCCGGATGGTGCTGGGCCCCTGGTGCTGCCAGGCCCCCATGGTGCCAGGCCTCATGGTGCCTGGTGCTGCCGGGTGCCTGGTGGTGCTGCCGAGTGCCAGAGACTGGGAGCTTCAGAGGACTAAGCTGCTGGGTACCTGGTGCCAGAAACCAGCAGCCACAGAGGAAGAAGCTGCCGGGTGCCTTGTGCCGAAGACTGGCAGCCTCAGAGGAAGAAGCTGCCTGGTGCTGGTGAGCGGGAGACTGGGAGCCACAGAGGAAGAAACTGCCGTTTTCTGGAAGCTTGTGGCCCCTGCCTCCAGAGCTCAGCTCACCCCCTCAATGGGTAGGGGCCCTGGGAGAGACCATACATCCCTGTGGCTCCTGCAGAGCTCAGCTCACCCCCAGTCTATGTGCTCCTAGCCCTCTACAGTGCTGTATATGCTCTGTGTCTCCTTTATGATGTATATATAGCAGTCTCCTATATGATGTATTTGATTTACAAAACTTATTGTCACAGAATCGACTGCGCTGCAGACCAACACAAAGCTGGAAGATCAGATATCACCGAACATCGCAGGACACTGAGAAGCAGCTGCAGCCATCAAATTAGGTGAGCTAATTAATTAAATGTAGCCGGGTAATTGTCATGGTGATGTGCAGCCTCTAAATGACGGTAGAAATTTTAAAATGTTCCTTTCCCCGGCAGGAAAAAGGTTCCCCACCCCTGTACAAGGTAATAAATAACAGCACCAGTGTTATTCTGCCTCATGTTGCAATAGGAACAAATGCCGAAATGCCCGCGCTGCCAACAGGAATCACCAGGAAACGAAGAGTTAACTGGGCAGATTTTTTCTTTATTTCATCCTACGCGTTTCGGAGCCTCTATCCGAGCTCCTTCCTCAGGGAACAACAAGAGCACAATGGAAACAAATTTGCATATCCACATGCCACCTTTGACCCCATCGCAGTTCCTTTTACTTGATGGTAAAACTGTCCCAAGAAAGTAAAAAAGTTATTCTTTAGAATGAAATCGAGACCATCCTTGATGAAATTCTTCTGTTTCAAGGGGATCCTGTTGTCCTTTTCTAGTACATTTTCCACACACATGATTCCAATTTCATGGTCTATATTCGTGTAAAGAGACGCCACGTCCAGAGTTATGAATTTATAGGAGTCCTTCCATTTAATTTCTTTCAGGATGTTGATCAATTGAGTTGAATCCTTAATGTAACTATCAAGTAGTATGACATGATCTTGCAGTATTCTATCAATATAACTAGCCAGATTGCTACTTAAAGAGCAAATACCCGAAATGATGGGTCTCCCTGGTGGGTTTCTCAGATTTTTATGTATTTTAGGTAGATGGTATAGAAAGGGTATAGTTGGATTCTTATTGGTCAAATACTTCTTCTCTTTTTCATTGATGGTGCCCTCAGTGAATGAGTTTTTGATAAACGTATTGAAAGTCTTGATGAGTGTTGGATATGGGTCAGTATCAACCTTCTTATAATATGTGGTATCTGACAGTATATTCATTGCCTCATTCACATAGTCATTATAATTCTGAATCACTATGCCTCCTCCTTTATCTGCACATCTTATCACTATATCCCTATTTTTTTTGTAAATTTATCAAAGCCTTTCTTTCTTCTTTTGTTATGTTATCACTAGATTTGGTTCTGATCTTATTAAGAGAACCTAAATCATTCAATACCATGTCTTGGAAAGTCTCAATATGATGTCCTTTGCTTGTTAAGGGATAAAAATTGCTTCCAAATTTGATTTTAGGATGGAAGGATACATCATTTTCACTCTCATTAATAATAACAGGACCGTTCGCTTTTGTGGCAAAATGTCTTTTTAGGGTCAAATTACGTACATATTTATGTATGTCAACAAATAGGTCTAGGTCATCAGGACTTCTTTGTTCCTTTTTTCTTTTTTTTTCTCTCTTTTTCTTTTTATAGTAAGGTTTCAAGCAGTCTCATTTGAGCTTGAAAAGGAGCAGCAAATTGACTTATGAACAGTTGTATGGAATTGTTTGTGTTCTTTGACAGTTTTTACGATGGAATGTTTACAAACACCGTGATGTCACATTGTTATCCACCCTATCACTGACGTCACAGTACAGGGGCTGTCACTTCTTTCTTGGCGCCTTTTTGGGTTTAAATAAGATTGTTTCCATTGTGCTCTTGTTGTTCCCTGAGGAAGGAGCTCGGATAGAGGCTCCGAAACGCGTAGGATGAAATAAAGAAAAAATCTGCCCAGTTAACTCTTCGTTTCCTGGTGATTCCTGTTTGGCAGCGCGGGCATTTCGGCATTTGTTCCTATTGCAGCATTCCTGTTTCCATGTTTATCGTGAAGGTGCGGCCCTGCAGCAGCCATCTTATAAGCCATCTTACAGGCGATTATACTGGTTGTGGGTGACACAACTGAATCAGGTGAGCAGTTCTTAATTTACACCGATATAACTTTTAAAAAAAAGGATAAGACCCTATGCGCATTTATCTCACGTTTGCAGGTTATATTCTGCCTCATGTGGCATTTATTGTTCACATCCCTCTGCTCACATAAAGAACAATATATAGAAAGAGATTAATGTGTGACTGGGGAGGACGTAGTTCAGTAGGGGAGTTTTTCCAATAGTGGGCAGTGAAATTCTGAAAGGTTCAAGGGGTGGAGGCGGAGCTTGGGTGGAGGTGGAGCCTGGGTGGAGGTGGAGCCTGGGTGGAGGCGGAGCTTGGGTGGAGGTGGAGGCGGAGATTGGGTGGAGTCTCAGGGGACCCCAAAATTTTGCCAGTAAGGGGCCCCGAAATTCCTAGTGGCAGCCCTGCTAATATAGGTTGGTTTGCTATATCATACTTGCAGGATTGCTCCAAAAAACTGCATATCATGAGTTAATTAACTTCCTTAGCATCTAATTAGGACAGCTGTGTCTGAGGGGCAAGGTTTTATCTGTATATAAGGATTGTTTGCACTCATTTGTGTTATGCTGTAGATAAAGAACTGTTGTTCGAAACGCGTCCAGCCTATCTTGGGACTGCGTTCCCATAATAACATGCAACAATAATTTTATGCCTTGATGACATGATTAAATAAAGAAGAAACTTTTATATGGAGAAAAAAACCAGCCTATCTTGGGACTGCGTTCCCATATTTACATGCAACAATAATTTTATGCCTTGATGACATGATTTAATAAAGAAGAAACTTTTATATGGAGTTCTGTCTGGTGCTGGATCCTTTACTTCTACATTGTGGATTTCTACAGACAGTCAATCCAGGCACCACCGGTCCATTGGAATTGGGTGAGCACATATCTCCATTCCCCTTTCCTACTAGAAACTACCAGCACCTGTCTGTCCTGCCCTGCTCTCCTGTTTTCCCCCTTACTGGAGCAATTCAACCTGTAAACGTGAGATAAATGCGCATAGGGTCTTATCCTTTTAACAAAGGTTTGTAGCGGTGTATATTAGGAGCTGCTCACCTGGCTCAGTTGTGTCACCCACAACCGGTATAATCGCCTGTAAGATGGCTTGTAGAGAATGGCTGCTGCAGGGCCGCACCTTCACGATGACCGTGGAAACAGGAATGCTGTAATGGGACAAAATGCCGAGTTGCCCGCGCTGCCACCAGGAATCACCAGGAAACAAGGAGTTAACTGGGCAGATGTTTCTTAATTTTATCCTACGCGTTTCAGAGCCTCTATCCGAGCTCCTTCCTCAGGGAACATCAAGAGCCCATTGTGCTCTTGATGTTCCCTGAGGAAGGAGCTCGGATAGAGGCTCTGAAACGCGTAAAATAAAGAAACATCTGCCCAGTTAACTCCTTGTTTCCTGGTGATTCCTGGTGGCAGCGCGGGCAACTCGGCATTTTGTCCCATTACAGCATCCCTTACTGGAGCAGACACTCCTCTGGCTTTCAGAGGTCATGCCCTGCTGCAGCAGTACTATCCCTGAACTCGTACTCCCCTCATCTGCTAACTTAGCAAATTTATTGGGGTGGGCCAGATCAGGGCTAGCCTCCCTGGCACCCTTCCCTCTACCCCGCCTTCTAACTGTCACCCAGCTAGCTACCTCACTGTCCTGCAGCTCCATGCTACCATCCTCCCCCACATCTATCCCATTGAGCAGCTGTTCAGTGAGCAGCAGACTCCTTTCCATATTGTCTATGGATCTCAGCGTTGTCAGTTATTCATTTAGATCCAGTATCTGGGCTTCTAAATGCACAACATACTCACATCTCACACAGCAGTATGCACCCTGACCGGCTGTTCAAGTATTGCATACATGTGGCAAGATGTACACTGGATGGCATTGCCAATTATGGAGCTCATTTCCTAATGGGGATTGCACCAGACAGAAATGATAAGTAAAAAGAAATGCAAAGTATTAATAAAATACAACCCACAATTCAGTAAGTCCTCCCTTTCAAACTCCTGAATCCAAAGTCACTGAATCACAAGTCACACACTTACTTCAAAGTACTTATGCTCGCGGTCACACTCGCTAATGTGGAGCCCCAGGCGGGACTGGGGTACTCGGTACCGGACCGGACGGTGGCTTGGGATGTCACAGGTGGCTTGGTCCGGACCGTGTCCCTGGGCCCTCACAATAAAGATGGGGATTATTTACAAGGGATTTGTCACGGGTGACACCACCCACTTGGTGTGGCCAGCAATGGGGCCGCCGCTGCTGCAGAACCTCCGGGGGTGATGGAATGGCAGCGGGGATGGTATAGTTCCAGTGGGGAGAACTGTATCCCCGGGGCAGTAAGGGTTTAAGAGTCTGTTGTGCAGGTGTAGTTGTAGCACACTTACTTTGCAGGCTGCAGGGATCTCTCCTCCTGGCTGCTGCTGACAGGCTGGATCTGTAGGGAGGAATGTTCTGCAGATAGAAGCAGGCAAGAGAGGCAATGCAGGGTTTTCCAAGGATTTACTCTGTTGTTCTTTCAAGCAAGTTACAGGTTATTTGCAGTTGTTACACAGTTCTCAACACACAGTTGCTTTCTCCCTTTCCGGGTTCCCTTCTCTCCTGCAGCCAGGCTCCTCTCTCCCTGTGACCCCTCACACAGTCTTTAGGTGTCCTTTCCGGGCTATTGCATTCTCTTTCTCTACTCTGTGTGACACTGGACAGTATGGCGGTGACTCGGGCTTCTGTGAGTCCTAGTGCGTCACTTAGCTGCCTGTCCTTTAGGGTTAGGGATCTCAGTCTGGAACTCAGACCCCACGTCGTGTTATCTGGGGATACCGGGTGAACTACGGTCCCCTTTAGAGCTGACACTCTACTCTAGCCCAGCCTCCAACAGTCCTCTAGCACGAGGCTCTGCCAGGCTCCTTCTCTGTGTTCCTTCCAATATTCTAGGAGGGCTTCTCCACCTGCGACAGGTTGCTTCAGCTGCTGTCTTGGGCACGGGTTCCACCGTCCCTCTCTGTCTCTCTCACACTCCTGGTGGTTTCAGCGTCGGACGGGCTTTCCCCCCCATCTGGCTCACACTGGCTCAGTACGGGTCTGCACTCCTCGGCTTAGGCTCTTCCAGTCAGTGAGTCTTTCTGTCTTTACATCTCAGCTACTTCAGCCTACTGTCTTCCTTCACTCCTCCCCCTCTCTATATACTGTCAGTCACCTGACCTCTGGTGTGCCCAACCCACTCCCCTCATCCACCACCCCTCTGGTCTCATATAGTGTCTAACCTCAGGGCTGGATGTAACCTCTCTGACACGTGGGTTATGTGGGCTGTGAGGGTGTTAGTGTTTAACAAGTGTCCTACCTGCCTGGCTGCAGTACCCTTTGTGGCCTCCTGGTCGCAGGGGCGCCACACTAAGAACTAAGATTTACATTTTTTTTCCCTTAGCAGAAAATCAGCCTACAGCTCAGTGTACTTCCAAAGGACTGAAGCCCCAACAAGCTGCTACTTATAAACCCTTAATTATGTACCCCCACCATTAATTAACCCCTTGTAAGTATAGCTACACCAGAGGTTTTAAGTGCAAAGTAGTTAACCCTTTAACTTACAGGTAGTAAAATAAGAGTCTATAAACTTGTAGAGAGAAAAGAAAGTCCAATAAAATGAAAAAGATAAAAAAAAATAAAAAAAAAAGCAGTCAGCAATTCACACAGGTATTTGTTGCAGGATTCCCAAATACCTCCTCACTGAATCACAAGTCACACACTTACTTCCGTCCGCACTTACACTCCCGGTCACACTAAGCTCGCGGTCACACTCGCTAAGAACTAAGATTTAAATATTTTTTTTTTCCTTAGCAGAAAATCAGCCTACAGCTCAGTGTACTTCCCATCATTACATCGATCGATTCAGCTCTGCATGGTCTCCCTTCCCCATAGGAACATGGTATCTTCCTATCCCTCCAACTTTCAATGGATCATCATCATCATAATTCCTCACTGGAATGTAGGCTGATCCTGCAGCTCCCAGCATCCATGCCCCTGACACACCTCCTGCTTTTTTACTCCTACATGAAGCTGCCCGGATGAAGATTATAGTTCCCATGAGGTAGGGGTCAGAGCTGAGGAGTAGGTATGATTTTATCAATTTAAAAGAGATCTAAGACTTGTTGGTTGTGGGGGAGAGCTGTCCAATAGCTCTCCACGTTACTCCTCAGGGAGAGAGTCTATATTTTTAGACCTGCTCCCCATAACCCATCCTACCCATACTCGAGGAGGAAGCGGCTACCTTCGGCCTATAATGGAGGATTGTATATATTGTATTAAGATTGAGTTTGATTTGTTTCTTTAATCCTATTCTTTTCGTCTACTCTCTAAATTTCTTCTTACTTAACCCCCTACTCCCCTTCCTCGTAGTTATTTTCTGTATTTACCTTCCCCCTCACACTTATTGACTGTTTCCCCCTCATCCACCTTACCCTTTCCTTTAGGCGGTGGGAAATAGGAGACAGACATCTCTGTCTCAGGGACGATGCCATCTGGAAGCGTGTCTTCGCTGCGATGTGGTTCTATCAACGTACGAGGCCTACACAGCCCAGGAAAGAGGTCTATATTGGCCAATTATCTACGTAGAGAACGCATCCAGGTGGCGTTCTTACAAGAGACACACCTGAGTGCCTCCAAACCATACAAATTGACCAGCCATAACTACCCTGACCTCTACCACAGCCTCTCTCCTGACCCGACGTCCAGGGGAACAAACATACTCATATCCCGCTCAATCCCGTGGGAACTCGTAGACCACCAGGGTCGCATGATCTTGGTAAAGGGACGCATTGCGTCACAGCTCTTCACTTTTGCTTCCCTGTATCTACCTAACACGCACCAATACGGGACCCTGCAGACTCTGTTGAATCAAGTGGGGGAGTTTGCGGAGGGTACACTGTTACTGGGAGGGGACTTCAACGTCGCATTAGAACCAGAACTTGAACACCTCCTCAGGACTGCATGCCACATCGGCCGTAGGATTACGTGGGATGAAAAGGCTCTTAAACGACCACCAATTGATAGATACGTGGCGCCTGCAACACCCACATGACAAAGACTATTCCTACTACTCGACAGTACACAATTCTTATTTGAGAATAGACTACCTCTTTATAGGACACATAGACTTGACGTTGATTAGAGAGGCAGATATGGACTCCATCTCTTTTTCCGATCATGCCCTTTGTACTCTGGAGATAGAGATGCCACAGGTATCCCCTAGACAGTGGCACAACTATGGTCAACAAACTAATGCTTATGGAGGAATTGACAGCCTCAGTGAACGATTCTTTTATGAGATTCTGGACCACCTGGTACCCCTGGATGAATTTCCAACAATCCCCTGATTACAAACACTTGTTCCAAAATATTTTTTAACTACATAAATAGTAAGAAACTAAAAAATGATGGTGTTGGCCCCTTTAAAAATAGTCTGGGTGAAATGGTGGATGAGGATGAGGAAAAAGCCAATATGCTAAATGACTTTTTTTCAACAGTATTTACACAAGAAAATCCCATGACAGACAATATGATCAGTGATAGCAAAAAGTCTCAATTAAATGTCACCTGCTTAACCCAAGAGGAAGTATGGCATCGTCTAAAAATCACTAAAATTGACAAATCCCCGGGCCCGGATGGGATACACCCCAGAGTGCTGCAGGAATTAAGTACTGTCATAGATAGACCATTATTTTTAATATTTAAAGATTCCATAATAACAGGGTCTGTACCACAGGACTGGCGTATAGCAAATGTGGTGCCAATATTCAAAAAGGGGACAAAAACTGAACTTGGAAATTATAGGCCAGTAAGCTTAACCTCTACTGTGGGTAAAATCCTAGAGGGTTTTCTAAGAGATGCTATACTGGAGTATCTGAAGAAAAATAACCTCATGACCCATTATCAACATGGTTTTACGAGGGACCGTTCCTGTCAAACTAATCTGATAAGCTTCTATGAAGAAGTAAGTTCTGGACTGGACCAAGGAAATGCAGTGGATGTGGTGTATATGGACTTTTCAAAAGCTTTTGATACGGTGCCACACAAAAGGTTGATACATAAAATGAGGGTAATGGGGATAGGGGAAAATATGTGTAAGTGGGTTAAGAACTGGCTTAGTGATAGGAAACAAAGGGTGGTTATTAATGGAACACACTCAGAATGGGTCACAGTTAACAGTGGGGTACCACAGGGGTCAGTGTTGGGCCCGCTTCTATTTAATATATTTATTAATGACCTTGTAGGGGGCATACAGAGTAGAATCTCAATATTTGCAGATGACACTAAACTCTGCAGGGTAATCAATACAGAGGAGGACAATTTTATATTACAGGAGGATTTATGTAAACTAGAAGCTTGGGCTGCTAAATGGCAAATGCGCTTTAATGGGGATAAATGTAAAGTCATCAATAGATCTATAGATCCTAGAACTGCAGTGTACAGCTCTGCTTCATCATGTAGCAGGGCAGGAACTGTTCTCTCACTGGAGTTCCCCTTTAAGGATGCAGCTGCAAATGCGGCAAAACTGCCAGATCTGCCGCAAATTTCAAAAATCACTGATGTGAAAGCAGCCTAATTCTAATAAAAAAATATATCAGCAGTTTCTTAGCACAGAATCCTATATTTCTGATGACAGTGATTATCCATGCAAAATAAACAGCCATGTGTGAAAACAATGGATATACCGTATTTTTCGCTTTATAAGACGCACCTGATTATAAGAGGCACCCCCAAATTTGGTGAAGGAAAAGAGAAAATAAATAAATTTAACCCCTTGCCGACACAGGACGATGTACAACGTCCTGGGCCGGTAAGGGGGCTTTGATGTGAGCTCCGGTGCGGAGCTCACATCAAAGCACTGACATCTCAGCTGATCTCAATCCCTGACAGCGGGATCCAAGGCGGCTGCGGCGGGGAACGCGTTGTTCCCGGCCTGCTCCGGAGATCCCGCGATAGTATTGCGGGATCTCCGGTGCTCATGTGACAGCCCGGGGTCCTGGCTAGACCCCGGATGCTGTCAGAGTTCAGTTTCCTGTTGTGGTTGGCAGGCGCTGCTAACCACAACAGGTCCGCAATTCTGAGAGATACAGATCTCCCATCTCATCTGTATCTCCCAGAAGCGATCGGACTGTGTAGCAGGGTGCCTCTTAAAGGGGCAGTGTAAAAATAAGAATTAATAAAAAAATCAAGTTTTTAAAAACCTTGTAACAAAAAAAAAAATAAATAAAAAAAAAATTATATATATATACAGAGAAAAAAACAGGCAGCACTCCAATAGGATCTCAATGTGGATTTATTCCAACCTCATGTGCGACGTTTTGGAGTTGATCCTCCTTCCTCAAGCATCTTGAGGAAGGAGGATCAACTCCGAAACGTCGCACACGAGGTTGGAATAAATCCACATTGAGATCCTATTGGGTGCTGCCTGTTTTTTTCTCTGGATCTATTGAAGGACGGTTGAAGCACCGTTATGCAGGAAGTATTGCACCCACTGTTCTGTTAAGGTTGTGCTGATTCTATTTTTCATATTTTTATATATATATTATATAATTGCCGTAGCGACTTCCGGCGCTACTTCCGTGGCTTTGTTCGCGTGGCTCGGCACTTTATCCAGGACTTTCTCCGTGGCCGCGTAGCGGGCATTGCGAGCCGTTGCCGCGCGAACAAAGCCACCAACATGCCCCCCTGAGCATGGGGCTGTAGTGTACATCGCTATGGTATACTACAGCCCCATGCCCAGCCGCCTGTCTGCCCTGCTCCCCTCGCCGCCGGCACGGGGCTGTACTGTACACCGCTATGGTATACTACAGCCCCATGCCCAGCCGCCTGTCCGCCCCGCTACCCTCCTCCTCCTGGACGATTTTTCGTGCATTATATCTCTATGGGAAGTGAGGCGGTATTCTGATTGGTTGCTGTCTGCTGCCGGCGACCAATCAGAATTCCGCCTCACTTCACATAGAGATATAATGGGAGATTTAGAATTTCAAATTTACCGCTAAAAGTGAGGCTCGATTCTGATTGGTCGGCGGCAGCACACAGCGACCAATCAGAATACCGCCTCACTTCCCATAGAGAAACATTAGCGGTGTCTCGCGAAATTTATGGCCGGGCCTCTGGTTCTATTTTCGGCCATGGGGCTCGGCTGTGGTCGGTCGTTGGACCGATAGATAGATAGATACATACATACATACATAGATAGATAGATAAAGATATAGATAGATAAATAGAGAAATTGATATAGAGATAGATAAATAAATAGAGATAGATAGATATAGAGAGATAGATAGAGATAGATAGGTGAGTAGATGCAGGCGCGGTAAGTCTGGCACGTCGGTCCCTTGCGATTTTCCTGGACCGGCAACAGCCGAGCCCCGTGGCCGAAAATAGAACCAGGGGCCCGGCCATAAATTTCGCGAGACACCGCTAATGTATCTCTATGGGAAGTGAGGCGGTATTCTGATTGGTCGCTGTGTGCTGGCAGCGGCCAATCAGAATAGCGCCTCACTTCCCATAGAGATAGAATGGACGAAAAATCTTCCATTCTATGTCTATGGGAAGTGAGGCGCTATTCTGATTGGTCGCCGTCAGCACACAGCGACCAATCAGAATACCGCCTCACTTCCCATAGAGATACATAGCGGTGTTTCGGCAAATTTATGGCCGGGCCCCTGGTTCTATTTTCGGCCACGGGGCTCGGCTGTGGTCGGTCGTTCCACGGGCACGGAGACTCGCTTCACGTCCATTGCTCGCGCCTTAGCAATGGCTCGCAATCATTGCGAGTCGTTGCTGATGCGCCAGCTATCACCGCGAAGCGCTCATTGCGAGTCTCCGGCCCCGTGGAACGACCGACCAGAGCCCAGCCCGTGGCCGAAAATAGAATTAGGGGCCCGGCCATAAATTCGCCGAAACACCGCTATGTATCTCTATGGGAAGTGAGGCGCTCTTCTTATTGGTCGCTGTGTGCTGGCGGCGACCAATCAGAATAGCGCCTCACTTTGAGCGGTAAATTTGAAACTTAAAGTCGTCCATTCTATGTCTATGGGAAGTGAGGCGGTATTCTGATTGGTCGCCGGCAGCACACAGCGACCAATCAGAATACCGCCTCACTTCCCATAGAGATACATTAGCGGCGTCTCGCGAAATTTATGGCCGGGCCCCTGGTTCTATTTTCGGCCACGGGGCTCGGCTGTTGCCGGTTCAGGAAAATCGCAAGGGACCGACGTGCCGGACTTACCGCGCCTGCAACTACTCACCTATCTATCTCTCTATATCTATCTATCTCTATTTATTTATTTATCTATCTCTATATCTATTTCTCTATGTATCTATTTTTCTATCTATATTTTTATCTATCTATCTATCTATCTATCTATCTATCGGTCCAACGACCGACCACAGCCGAGCCCCGTGGCCGAAAATAGAACCAGGGGCCCGGCCATAAATTTCAAGAGACACCGGTAATGTATCTCTATGGGAAGTGAGGCGGTATTCTGATTGGTCGCTGTGTGCTGCCGCCAACCAATCAGAAAAGCGCCTCACTTTTAGCGGTAAATTTGAAACTCAAAGTCGTCCATTCTATGTGTATGGGAAGTGAGGCGCTATTCTGATTGGTCGGCGTCACAACACAGCGACCAATCTCAAGAGCGGCTCACTTCGCATAGAGATGGAATGGACGATTTTTCGTCCATTCTATCTCTATGGGAAGTGAGGCGCTATTCTGATTGGTCGCCGCCAGCACACAGCGACCAATCAGAATAGCGCCTCAGTTTAAGCGGTAAATTTGAAACTCAAAGTCGTCTATTCTATGTCTATGGGAACTGAGGCGCTATTCTGATTGGTCGCCGTCAGCACACAGCGACCAATCAGAAGAGCGCCTTACTTCCCATAGAGATACATAGCGGTGTTTCAGCGAATTTATGGCCGGGCCCCTGGTTCTATTTTCGGCCACGGGGCACGGCTCTGGTCGGTCGTTCCACGGGGCCGGAGACTCGCAATGAGCGCTTCGCGGCGATAGCTGGCGCATCAGCAACGACTCGCAATGATTGCGAGCCATTGCTAAGGCGCGAGCAATGGCCGCGAAGCGAGTCTCCGGACCCGTGGAACGACCGATCAGAGCCGAGCCCCGTGGCCGAAAATAGAACCAGGGGCCCGTCCAAAAATTCGCCGAAACACCGCTATGTATCTCTATGGGAAGTGAGGCGCTCTTCTGATTGGTCGCCGCCAGCACACAGCGACCAATCAGAATAGCGCCTCATTCCTCCATGTATTCCTATGGGAAGGCGCCCTCCAATCACAATCACGGCGCCATTTTTGAAAATACACAGCGACCAATCACATTCATGGCGCCATCTTTCTGAGGTTGCCGCCTACCAATGAGATAAGGCCGCTTATTTATAGCGCGAAATTTGAATCTTCCACCTCTTTGTATCCTGTTTGTGGGAGAACGAGAAGCTACCGCTGGACCATCTGTTGGACTATATTTCAGCCAAGATATCCATCCTTCGTGAGGGCCGTCGGGAAGCAAGCGCCGGATCGGGTTCTGCGATTCATCAGCTAAGATATCCTTCTTGAAATATACCTTTTCACATCAGAGGCTATATTCCTGATGCTAACTTTTATTTTCACCTCTTTTGCTATCTTTTATTTTCACCACTTTTACTATCTTGCACCATGCAGCGCCAATCGGCGCTGCATGGAGCCTGCGTCACAGTTCGGACACTTCGCCGCTGCAAGCGCCGACTTCTGCGCTACAAGCGCAAACTTCGGCGCTTCTAGCGGCCTCCGCAGTGCATCAGACCGCTGTGGCCGAACACTTATTCAGGCGCCGCCCATACAACTTTCCGCTGTTCCCGCTGACCGCCGACCAATCGCATTCTCAGCGTCTCTTCCCATAGAGATGCATTGAGAAATGAGGCGCGATTGTGATTGGTCGCTGTGTATTTTCAAAAATGGCGCCGCGATTGTGATTGGTCACGGTAGATGGCGCTCTGATTCCGATTGGTCGGCGGTCAGCGGGGAAAGCCGCGCTTTCCCTGCCGAGGGCCTGGTTCGATTTTCGGCCATAGTGCTCGGCGGCATCGGCCTTCGAATTTTTTGGGATTTGATTACTTTGATTGTATTTTAATTAGTTAATGTTATTAAGATTTTAATTTTATATATATATATATATATATATATTTTTTTTTTTTAATTATTATTTATTATTTTTATTATTTTATTATTTTTCTAAATATAGTAATGTCTTATTTTTAATTGAATTTTTTTTTTGGATTACTTTGATTTTATTTTTATTAGTTCATGTTATAAATATTTTAATTTTATACATTTTTATTTTAATTATTTTTATGTGTATTTATTTATTATGTTATTTTAATTTTAATGTACTGAACTTTTGCCATTCCGAAAGATGGAGGAATGAGGCGCCAATGTGATTGGTCGCGGTGTATTTTCAAAAATGGCGCCGTGATTGTGATTGGAGGGCGTCTTCCCATAGGGATACATGGAGGAATGAGGCGCGATTGTGATTGGTCGCGGTACACAGCGGTTTGATTCCAATTGGTCGGCGCTCAGCGGGGAAAGCCGCGCTTTCCCTGCCGAGCGCCTGGTTCTATTTTCGGCCATAGTGGTCGGCGGCATCGGGGTCGCCGCTTTTAGCGCGGAACGCCGCGCTTGGAGCGGCGAACTCGGCGCCAAATTGTGGGAGTCTGTGGGAGTCTATGCCGGCGCTCAGCGGGGAATGCGGCGCTTTCCCTGCCGAGCGCCTGGTTCGATTTTCGGCCACGGCGTTTGTGGACCTTGGAAGTGTGTAGCTACGCCCCGCTGTGTTGTGATTGGACAGCGGCAACTTTACAGAGTAGCGCTGTGATTCCTAATGGTCGGCGCTCAGCGGGGAAAGCCGCGCTTTTCCTGCCAAGCGCCTGGTTCAATTTTCGGCCATAGTGGTCGGCGGACTCGGGGTCGCCGCTTTCACCGTGGAGCGGCGCACTTGGAGCGCCGAACTCAGCGCCGAATTGTGGGAGTGTGTGGTGGCGCTCAGCGGGGAAAGCTGAGCCACACACTCCCACACACTTCCACAATTCGGCGGCGAGTTCGGCGCTCCAAGCGCGGCGTTCCGCGGTAAAAGCAGCGACCCCGATGCCGCCGACCACTATGGCCGAAAATAGAACCAGGCGCTCGGCAGGGAAAGCGTGGTTTTCCCCGCTGAGCGCCGACCAATCAGATGCTCAGCGCCATCTTTTGAAGTTGCCGCCAGACCAATCATAGCACAGCGGGGCGGAGCTACATACTTCCACGCTACAACCGACCTGAGCCCTTGCGCTCTGGCCGAAAACAGAACCAGGCGCTGGGCATCCAAGTCGCCGGTCTCCCCGCATAGCGCCGACCAATCGGATTCACGGCGCCATGTTTTTGAAGTTTCCGCTGCCCAATCTCACAGCGGCTGGCGTCTGCCGCCATTTTATGAATGAACATTACGCGTCCGCCATCTTAGAGCGCGAAATTTGAATTTTTGAACTATTTAAAACCTAAAAAGCTGTTTTCACAGTACAATCTCACATCAGAGTATTTATTCCTAATGCCTATGCTTATATTAACCCCTTCTTTATACAAATTTTATATGAGCTACATTTCACCATATTGACCTGTTTTTTTAATACCTTATTAACCCCTTCTATTCTATTTGTGCTCCACTTGCTATCTCACTATGTGCTGTACTAAGGCCATTTCTACATTAACCTCTTCTATGCCATTTGCATTTTAATTGTGTGTCGCACTGTTTTATAGGGTTCTAACTGCTACATTAACCCCTTCCATTCTGTTTGCTATTCACTAACTGTGTCACTATGTGCTGTACTCATGACATTTGAAAATTAACCTCTTCTATACCATTTCTTATTTATTTTCTCATCCATACTGTTTTATAGGAGTGCAAGTAGTACATTAACCCCTTCTATTGTCTTGGCTATTCACTGCCTATGTCACTATGTGGTCTACTACTGGCATTTGAATACTAACTTCTTTAATACTATTTTTAATTTTATTGATCGTGCAGTATTTTGTACATGTGCCAGTGGTACATTAACCCCTTACAGTCTGTTCTATATTTTATTTCTACTTGGAGTGTGTTGTTATACTGTTAGGAGTACATTAACCCATTATATGCCATTTTGATTAGATTTCATACTAATGAGTCTGTAGGACTACTACCTGTCTTATATTTAACAGTTTGCATGTAATGCTACCTTACCACTGCCTTATTGTCGTGCCAGTGGAACATTAACTACTTTTACATACCAAATATATTGGTTGCATGGCATTTTACACTATATGACCGACTGGGGCCCCTTTCACACACGCGTTGTACATGCAGATTTACATAATTCCATAACATGTGGTAATATTCCGTATATTAACGCAAGTTCCCCATACCCGCCACCAGGGGTGCTGTTGCGTAAGGTCCCGCTACATCGCCGGATTAATGTTCATTTTTACATTGACCTGCCTGTTTCACCATGTACTGTGGAAGCTGCCTTATTTCTTTTTTCACCCTGCTTGGTCACATTGCGCCATTTGACGCTCGCCACTAATGTCGCTATTTCCCCAACTGCAGAGACAAAAATAAAAACCACTATTTCCACAATAATCACAAAACCCTAAGTTCAAGGTAAAAATGAACGCTACCTCTGCCATTTTGCCCCAACTTCTGCACCTCCACCCCTGCTGGCGGTTATGCGGAACTTGCCGTCATATCGGTACTTTAACCGCTTTTTTTAAAATGTTGGAACTCTGCATTTACAACGCACGTCTGAAAGGGCCCTTACATCCATTTGTTTTGCCTTCAAGTCTCTTTTTAAGGACTTTAAACACACTGATTTGCATTCACAACTCCATACAGTAAACATCATTAAATATTTGTTTCGTACTCTAAAAAAGTCCATCATTTCATTTTCACAGGTTATTGAAATACACACTTTCCTTTTATTGTTTTTGCCTATTTAGAAATAGTTATTATTGATTGTTTCCTTAACTAACACACTCTAGCTCATTTTGGATTGGATTCACTGCCTATTCTTACGAACATGAGCTCTCCAACAAAAAATATCGCTCTTGCCAAGGAGGCTGCATCTACGCCTAAGAAGAAGCATGCAGAGGAGACTTCGGAAGAGAGACGTCTTCGGTTAGATCGTGATAAGGCTGCTAAGGCGAAATGCACTGCTGAGGAGACTTCGGAAGAGAGATGTCTTCGCTTAGATCGTGATAAGGCTGCTAAGGCGAAACGCACTTCTGAGGAGACTTCAGAAAAGAGATGTCTTTGCTTAGATCGTGTTAAGGCTGCTCAGGCGAAACGCATTGCAGAGGAGACTTCGGAAGAGAGACGTCTTCGGTTAGATCTTCGTAAGGCTGCTAAGGCGAAACGCACTGCTGAGGAGACTTCGGAAGAGAGACGTCTTCGCTTAGATAGTGATAAGGCTGCTAAGGCGAAACGCACTTCTGAGGAGACTTCAGAAAAGAGACGTCTTCGCTTAGATCGTGTTAAGGCTGCTCAGGCGAAACGCATTGCAGAGGAGACTTCGGAAGAGAGACGTCTTCGGTTAGATCGTGCTAAGGCTGCTAAAGTGATACGCATTGCCAAACTCTCTTCTCCACTGAGACGTTTTCGGTTGGATGCTGCGAAGGCTGCTTCGAAGAAACGTATTTCTGAACTGTCTTCCGAAGAAAGAAGCCAACGAATGGCAAAAAGAGCCATGGCTGAGTGTCGCAGACGCAAACAACAAAAACTTAGAGTCACTGAAGAACCGTCTGACAAAGATACTACTCCTGCCTATTCGTCTACTGACATTCTACAAAGTGAACAGCCTTTAACACCTCCTATTACCTCCATGGGAAAAACAAAAGCAAAGGTTGACAAGGAGGCTGTGCGTATGCGCAAGAAGTGTGCGGAGGAGAGTTCTGAAGAAAGACGACTTCGCTTGGACAAGGAAAAGGCTGCTTTGAAGACACGGGTTTCAAAAGAGTCTTTGGAAGGAAGGACGGAACGATTAGGCAAAAAATCAATGGCTGCGCGTCAAAGATGCAAACAACAAAAGTTAATGCCTACAGGAGATCCGTCTGATCCTCATACTGCTGCCACCTCTTCGTCTGACCCTCATACTGCTGCCACCTCTTCGTCTGATCCTCATACTGCTGCCACCTCTTCGTCTGATCCTCATACTGCTGCCACCTCTTTGTCTGATCCTCATACTGCTGCCACCTCTTCGTCTGATCCTCATATTGCTGCCACCTCTTCTTCTACTGTGTTAACTACAACTGAACAGCCTTTACCACATCGCAAGGCCACATGTAAATGAAAACACTCTGCTGAGGAGACGCCATACAGCAAACATTATAAAATTATGAGGCTTAAAAGGACAAGACAGATACGTCAAGATACGGAGTCTCCTACGTCTAGACAAGTCCGCTTGGCCCATTTGACTGCATCACGTCGTGACCTACGCAGAAGTTCTTCCACTTCAACATTGCAAGAGGAAGAACAGAATATATATTCAGCTTCTTCATTTATGGAATGTGTTGAATCTACGTCCCTTCCACGTCTCATCTATGTAGGATTACACAATAAAAATCTACGTTTGTTATCTACACCTCTCCTACATCCAATGGCATTTACTGATCAGGATCATGCTATTGTAGAACATACCTGTGGTTCAATGAAGTTAATATGTGAACATTGTGAGGCTCTGCATTTTACTGCTGAACGCCCATCAGATCAACAGTTTAGTCTTTGTTGCTACAAGGGAAAAGTAAAGGTACCATTACCTCAATACCCAGAGGTCTTCCAACGCCTGCTGAAAGGAGAGAGTGAGTACAGTCGAAATTTGATGGAGAATATCAGGAGCATTAATAGTTCTTTTGCTTTTGCCTCCATGGGTGCCCATGTTTCTCTACCACCTGGACACGGCCCTTACTGTTTCCGTATTCATGGGCAAATTTATCATCGCACTGGAACACTCCATCCTGCTCAAGATCAACCTCCAGCATATGCACAACTGTACATTTTAGAAACTGCAAGCGCTATAGAACAACGGCTACAGTCTCCAGAAAATGTGAAATGTCATCCTACTTTAATGAGTATCATTGCTCTTCAATTGGATAATATTAATCCCTTTGTTTCGGCCTACAAAATGCTACGTGACGTTGAATTAGAAGAACAACAGAAGGCAGTAGAACATGGCACCGTCATGCCAAATATTATCATGGCCATTAAACAAGACAGACAGCAAGACCCTAGACGCTATAACAATCCTACTGTCAATGAAGTTGCTGTGGTCTTTGAACATGCTGATGGAGAGCCACCATTCAATAGAGACATTTTAATTCATTTGAAACCTGATCGAAATAACCCCTTGGCCCCAAAAACACAGCAAGTCAGTATTCTACACAGCAATTTAGATGCATTACTCTATCCCTTATTTTTCCCTCATGGAGAACAAGGCTGGCATGAGGGACTCAAGCATCAAGGCCAAAGTCCACGTAGGGTTACACAGCTCCAGTATTACTGCTATTTGCTGTCTGTACGGAATCGGTTCAATCCTGTCCTGAATGGTGGCAAACTAACATAGCAGTACTTAGTGGATGCGTATGTGAAAATCGAGGCTAATCGCTTAAATTTTATCCGTCAACACCAAAAGGATTTAAAAGTAGAGGATTATTGCATACTCCAGGAATATCTCCAGAAAAAATCTATTGAGAAAGGTATTCCCATTGGCAAGATGGTCATTTTACCATCTTCATTTGAATCCAAGACAATGATGGGAGTGCTGGTGTGTCACGGTCCGCGCTGCTGTGGCATGAATAAACTCACCAAAGAGACAGCAGTTATTCCATCCTTTTATTTCCTCCTCTCTCCTACGCGTTTCAGCGCCACACCCGGCGCCTTCCTCAGGGATATTACCCTTATCATGCCACAGCAGCGCGGACCGTGACACACCAGCACTCCCATCATTGTCTTGGATTCAAACCACTATCCAGTGGTCGGTGGAGGTCCTGCAGCAGCTGGAACACTGATTCCAAAACGCCTTCAAACCAGTTGTGGGGATCACAACTGGACCAGGTGAGCAGCTTCACAGCACCACCACCTTACACAAGTGTCATAAGAGATAGGGCACTATTGCGCCTCTTGTCCCCCTCCCTATTTTTCTTTTACATCTTCATTTGAAGGCAGTCCAAGAAACATGCAGCAACGCTATCAGGATGCCATGGCTATTGTGACTAAATTTGGACGACCGGATCTTTTTGTAACCATGACCTGTAATCCTAAATGGAGGGAGATTACAAACAATTTAGAGCCATGGCAGCGTGTGGAACATAGACCTGATTTAGTCGCCCGTGTCTTCAGAATTAAACTGGAAGCCCTATTAAAAGCCATTAACATTGGATTATTTGGCAAAGTTTGTGCAATGGTTCATGTTATTGAATTCCAAAAGCGTGGCCTACCACACGCTCACATTTTGATCATTCTGCATAGCAAATCCAAACTAAGAACTGAGGTTGAAGTGGATAATATAGTTTGGGCTGAAATACCTGATCCAGTAGAATACCCTGTGCTCCATCAAATTGTGATGCAACACATGATTCATGGACCCTGTGGACAACACAACCCCAATTCTCCATGTATGGATCTTGGAAAGTGTAAGAAAGGTTTTCCTAAAGATTTCCAATCAAAAACAGTCTTAGCTGAGGATGCATACCCTACTTATCAAAGAAAGGAAGGATCATCCTTTGAACACCATTCAAAGATGATTGATAATTCTTGGGTTGTTCCCTATAACCCTTTCCTACTATTAAAATACAAGTGTCATATTAATGTTGAGGTATGTGCTTCCATTCAAAGTGTTAAATACCTATTCAAATATGTCTACAAAGGACATGATAAAGCCAATCTTGAAATTTGCCAA
Source organism: Allobates femoralis (assembly GCA_033576535.1). Lineage (NCBI taxonomy): Eukaryota > Metazoa > Chordata > Amphibia > Anura > Aromobatidae > Allobates > Allobates femoralis. The sequence goes on along the minus strand of JARQOC010000007.1, from coordinate 13,953,485 downwards.
ACTAATATCCACCATGATGAAACACATCAATTCATGGATTCAAGATACGTGAGTGCACCGGAGGCAGCTTGGCGAATATTTGCTTACCCGATGCATAGACAATCGCACTCTATTATTCGCCTTGCCGTACATCTCCCACATTCTCAACCACTTTATTTTCATGAGGATGACTCTGTTGACAACATCAGTTACACAATGCACAGAAAATCCACTCTTATGGCCTACTTTGAGCTCAATGAGAATGACCCACATGCTCATGATTACTTATACCGCCAAATTCCAGAGCACTATGTTTGGAAACAAGGTGCATGGGAAATTAGAAAGCGAGGAGGTTCTTCAGTTATTGGAAGAATGTATACTGTCAGTATGAAAGAACAAGAACGCTACTATTTAAGGTTGTTGTTACTGCATGTCAAAGGAGCAACAAGTTTTGACAACATAAAGACTGTTAATGAAGTCACATACCCAACTTTTAAAGAGGCGGCATTAGCCCTTGGATTGCTCTTCGATGACAGTGTTTGGAGAAATACTTATTGGATGCCTGTGTTCTCAACATGCCTGCACAGCTTCGTGATATGTTTGCATATATATGTATTTTTGGTCCTCCAGCTCATCCATTGGATTGGAGTTGTGGCAAGAATTTAAACAAGACTTTATCCAAGACTACTGCCATGCATATCACTCCAACACTGAGGAGTGTGAGAATTATGAAGGATATGCTATGACTGATGTCCAAAATGTTCTAAAATTTCATGGCAAAATGTTTACTGATTTTAATCTACCACGACCAAAAAGAAAGCCACACATCGTTCCACAATACAACAAGGATGATGAGTTAAGAAGAGCTCAGCAAATGAAAGCTACTTTAAATGACCAACAACTTTTGGCCTATAATGCTATCAATCAAGCTTTACATGATAGAAGTCTACAACCTAAGTGCTTTTTCATTGACGGTCCAGGTGGCAGTGGGAAAACATATCTGTATGATTTATTAATTCATGAACTAAGAGGAGAAGGCGAAATTGTCTCACCTGCAGCCAGTACAGGGATTGCAGCTAACTTACTGCAAGGAGGAAGAACCATCCATTCGCTTTACGGAATACCAATTCCAATAAATGAAACATCCGTTTCCAGAATTAAAAATGATACAGATGCTGCACAACATTTGAAAAGTACCAAACTTTTCATTATTGACGAGTCCACTCTGTTATCTAAATATGCATTGCATGTGATAGATCAACTTTTACGGGATGTCATGACAACAGATATTTCCAAGAAAAATACAACACCTTTTGGAGGGAAAGTCATTGTTCTTGGAGGAGACTTTCGACAGTGTCTGCCTATCATACCTCATGGTACAAGAACTGACATTATAGAGAGTTGTATTAAATACTCACGACAATGGCAGCTTTTCACTCAATTGCCACTCTTCAACAACATGCGCTCCATTGATCCTGATTATAGCAGTTGGTTACTTCAACTGGGAAATGGTGAATTGTGCAATGATTTCAACCTTGGAGATGATATCATTGAAATCCCACAAGACATGATCTGCACTGGCTCACTCATACTTGCTATATTTGGGGAAAACATTCTCATTGATGTACATAACAATGAAAGCATTCAGATTGCTGCTTCACATGCCATTCTTTGCCCTAAAAATGACCATGTGGATATGGTGAACTCTAAGGTTATGGATTGCATTTCTGGTGAATACACTGAATACATTAGTGATGATTCCATTGATCCTGATGAGACTGAAGATCCAGACCAATATCCAGTGGAATTTTTAAATTCACTCACACCAACGGGAATGACTTCTCATCGCCTCAAATTAAAAATCGGTACCATTGTCATGCTTTTGCGCAACTTTAACAGCAGAAAAGGTCTTTGCAATGGGACTCGCTTGATTGTCATCGCTTTGTTTGACAATATGATTCAAGCAAAAGTCATTACTGGGTCTGCAGAAGGAAATGTGGTGTTTATTCCAAGGATTGATTCATCAGAGACTGGCTTACCTTTCAAGTTAAGATGTCGACAATTTCCCGTGAAGCCTGCTTTTGCCATGACCATCAACAAATCCCAAGGCCAAACACTGGAGAAAGTAGGGATTTTTTTGCCAGAATCCGTTTTTGGACATGGACAGTTTATGTGGCTTTTTCACGAGTGAAAACACGATGCAATGTTAAGGTGAAAGTGCTGGATACACCCATTCAAGACAAATTGCTGCCCAATAGTGAAATACTCTTTACTAAAAATATTCTCTATAATAATATTTTATTTTAAATTCTTTAGATACATATTAGATTTAGATACATAGTTACTTTCTAATTAAACACAAATATTACAATAAATTAGTTTAGCCATAGATGTATAGTAATAAAAAAAAAAATACAAAAAAATTAGTTTTGCCATAGATGTATAGGAATAGCAAAAAACCAAAATACCAACAAAATTAGTTTAGTTATAGATAGTCATTATAATTAATTATTAGATATAAAATAGTCATTTAAGAAATATAGTCTTAGTGTTCGTTTTCACTAAAAATATAGTGTATAAAAATATTTTACTTTAAATTCTTTAGATACATATTAGATTTAGATACATAGTTACTTTCTAATTGAACAAAAATATTGGAATAAATTAGTTTAGCCATAGATGTATAGTACTAAAAAAAAAAAATACAAAACAATTAGTTTAGCCATAGATGTATAGGAATAGAAAAAAACCAAAATACCAACAAAATTAGTTTAGTTATAGATAAAGTCATTATAATTAATTATTAGATATAAAATAGTCATTTAAGAAATATAGTCGTTAGTTTTAGTTTTCACTAAAAATATAGTGTATAAAAATATTTTACTTTAAATTATTTAGATGCATATTAGATTTAGATACATAGTTACTTTCTAATTAAACACAAATATTACAATAAATTAGTTTAGCCATAGATGTATAGAAATAAAAAAAAAATACAAAAAAATTAGTTTAGCAATAGATGTATAGGAATAGAAAAAAACCAAAATACCAAAAAAATTAGTTTAGTTATAGATAAAGACATAATTACTTATTAGATATAAAATAGTCATTTAAGATATATAGTCGTTAGTTTTTTAGCTTAGAAACATTCTTTTTATATTTCATAGTATATGTATATAAACACACATTTTGTAGTAGATTGTAGATGTGTATCATCTAAATGCTTGCATTTAGTGATAAGAACCTGAAGCTCCAGCAGTATAGCTGCTGAGAGATTTCTTTTTGTTTTTCACAGGGTGAGGTTTTTGTGAACAGCTAAGAGACGGGTGGGACGCCTGTTCACACACATCTCTATCTCGAGCTGTGTTCTGTACATATAAGTACATACATACATATAGGTATATATTTAGACACATAGGGAAAGAATAGACATTTTGATTTTAAATCTGAATTCTTCTTCTATTTGTGGAATTTATAGTGGGGAAAAAAGCAATTTTGCCACTTCCTGCCTAATGGTGACCTACAGTATTTTTACTGTAAGTTGCATGAAATGTATATGGAATTTGTGGTTTACTTGCGGCAGTCGCGGCAGATATGGTTTCGACAGTTTCAACCGCCAAAATCGCAGTTAGCTCTGATTTTTAGTGGTTGCATTTAGTGAACCTGTCGAAGCTGTGCTTGCCGTATTTACTGCAAGCTAACTGCAAGTTCCATATACATTACATGTTACTTGCTGAAAGTGAGCTGTAGGTAGGCCCTTTGGTGCCAAGTGCAGAAATTGTATTTTGTTATTCCACACCTTCTGCAAATAGCCGAAAAATATCTGATTTAAAAGGAGTCTAACTATTAATAATTAGGGATAGAGTAGAGTAGGTCCCACCAGCTGTAAGGCTACCTTCCCGTGGTTGGTGGGGAAACATGTACTGGCTAAATCATAGATTATTAACATTCATATATAAATTGAATATACATAATCTGTATAAAACATCGGTGCCAGTATATGTACGAAAAGCCTTGCCTTAGAATCATGACATGTACTACACTGACATATACCATACAAACATTGGTAGTTGATAGATATCATGTCTTATGTGCATTATTGTCAAATTTGAATGAATAATGTATACATGCATGCTAGACTCCCGATTCTTTAGAATCAGGCCGCCATCTTAGACATATAATGGACGACTTTGAGTTTCACATTTACTGATGAAAGTGAGGCGCTATTCTCATTGGTCGCCGGCAGCACACAGCGACCAATGAGAATAGCGCTTCACTTACAGTGGTAAATGTGAAACTCAAAATATTCCATGTATTTGAAGTATGGCGCCATACAGCGCGGCGCTCTTCTGATCGGTTGCCGCCTTCAGCGGCCGAACAATTGGAATAGCGGTGGCTGCTATGCCGCCATATTTGAAATATACTGAGTAAACTATACACAGATTCTAGAATCCCGATGCAATCGCATCGGGCTCACAGCTAGTATATATATATAAGTTCAAATCACCCCCTTTTCCCCCAATCACAATAAAAGTATTAAAAAAATTTAAAAAATACACGTTTGGCATCGCCGCATTCAGAATCGCCCGATCTATCATCATATTAAATCTGTTAATGAGAGCCATAAATTACGGGTCGCAGAACATGGCACAAAAAGTATGTTTTTGTGCTAACGTCTGAATTTTTTTTCACCACCTAGATACCAATAAAGGTATACATGTTGGGTGTCTACGAACTCGTACCGACCCGAGCCATAACCCCGTCATGTCAGATTTACCATATAGTGAACATGGCGACTAAAATACCCAAAAAACAAACGTGTTATTGCACTTTTTTTTGCAATTTCACTGCATTTATAATTTTTTTGCAATTTCCCTGTACACTATATGGTAAAATAAATGATTGCATATGAAAGTACATCTCGTCCTACAAAAAACAAGCCATCATATGTCTATATTGATGGAAAAATAAAAAAGTTATGGCTCTTGGAAGCAGGGGAGGAAAAAATAGAAATGAAAAACAGAAAATCGCCCGGGGGTGAAAGGGGTTAATGTTAAATGGGGTCTGTCTTATAATGCCAGTGTCCGTCTTACAAATCAGTATATATGTCCCTCATCCTACAATAGAAAAAATGAAAGTAGCACTAGGAACAGTTCACCTCGGGTGCAGCGTCCAGCAGTATTCAGCTGTATATAGTTACCAAAAAATCGGACAGCACTCCATATTGCACATCATGCCTTGCTTTATTGGCCCATTTGAACTGAACGTTTCGGTTCCTCAAGAACTGCTGGAAGAAGGTTCTTGAGGAACCGAAACATTCAGTTCAAATGGGCCAATAAAGCAAGGCATGATGTGCAATATGGAGTGCTGTCCGATTTTTTGGTAACTATCCGGTATATATGTCCCCATCCTGATACATATGCCCTCCCATCCTGGTATATGTATCCCTCATCATAGCATACATGTCCCCATAGTGTAAATATGGCCCCCCCATCCTGTATATATATATCCCATTCTGGCATATACATTCCCACATCTTATCTATATGCCCCCCATCCTGTTATATTCCCCCCATCCTGTATATATTCTCCCCAACCTTTATATATGCCCCATCCTGAAACTACGTCCCCATTCTGTATATATGCCCCCCCATCCTGTATATATGTGCCCCCATCCTGAAACTATGTCCCCCCCATCCTGTATATATGTCCCCATCCTGTGTATTGCCCCTTTTGTGTATATGCCTATTTCCAAACCCGGACCCCCATGGCTTACCAATATGCGGCTGCTGAGCAGGGATGCCGGAGGCAGGTTCAGGAGGGTGAGAGGCACAGGTGCAGGACCGACGCTGCGGGGGAAGGCACGAGTGCAGGAACGGAGTATCGGGAGATGAGAGGTGGCAGCGAGCGGTGGGCACCGCCATGTTTCTTGTGGCCGGCTGCATTCACTATTACTAACTGTGCAGCCAGTAAGGTGAGACTTCAACAAAATGGCCATGGCCGTTAACGGAAACCCGTGGCCATTCTGAAGTCTCTACCTTTACCGGCAGAGAGAACATGGCTACCGCCGGTCATCCCCCGCAGCTCTGGTAGTGCAGCTGTGCCCCTCACCCTACAGAACCTGCCTCTGGCACCCCCGCTCAACAGCCGCGCACCTTCCCCGGTAATATTTAATGTTTAATTTTTATTGATTAATTTTTTACATTCACTTTTTAAGATGCACTCCTGTTTACCCCCCCCCCCCCCCCAGTTTGGGGAAAGCAAAAGTGCATCTTAAAAAGCGAAAAATACGGTCTACTGTGAACGATAGGTCCTGACATTGATCAGCAGCTGTCAGGACACACTTGGAGAATAAGGTCGCTATTTCCTAAATAGAGAAGAGGCAGAGCAGAGGTCGCAGGGTGGCTCTCCTGACCTCTGCCACCACCAGTTTTAGGATTCGAGCAGAGAAGAAGGATGAGATGATAGACAGGCATTGTGGAATTTTGGACAGTAGGGAGGTGATGTCGGCCCCAGACAGATAGACCAGGGTGTCATCAGCGTAGAGTTGGTACTGAAGGCCGTGGGACTCAATGAGTTTTCCTAGGCCGAAGGAGTAGGTGGAGAAGAGTAGTGGCTGTACTGACCAAGCCCCGGCTCATCGTATCCCAAGCCAAGGTGTCAACTTCTGTTACTGGATGGCCTACTCCAGTCTCTTTGTTTAACTGCAGCAGAACGATTCAAGTTGTGGATGAGACCCATAAAAAGCTTTTGGTAGTTTATGTCAAGTGCTGCATAAAGTAGCTTCCCCTCCTCTTCCTCCACTTCAACATCACACACTGTATCAGAGGTGATACACCAATTACTCATTTCACCCCGTGGCACAACTCTCCAACCACACAATTGATTGTGGGGAAACACAGATGGATGATTCTGCAGAGATGTTCACACATTCATCTCGATGGGCATCAGAGGTCTGCTCCAAAGATTCACATACTCCAGAGGAGAAAAGCATCTGCACCAATGCCCAAAGTCCTTTGGAGATGGATGCAGGGATGGACGAAATAGGGTCCCAGCAGAATCCAGGCCCTCTTCACCAGACATTATACCGTGGGGGTGGACATGATGATGATGATGAGACTCAGATACCTGAAGAGCATCTGCACTGTTCTGTGCATTTAGGGAAGGAAGAGGAGGCAGGTGACTGTCACGGCGAGGAGAGGAACAACACAGAGGATGATGATAAGGTTTGAGATCCCACTTGCAATCAACCCAGAGTCATACAGCTAAGTAGCTCAGCAGAGGAGGTGAAGGAGGAGGAAGATGAGGAGGTTAGGTTGTAGCTTTCTGCAAAGAAACTGAGTGCTGCAACCACGACAAGCACTGCACTCTTATTCACAAATCTGGCTCTGGACAGCAGCAGTTGCGGGTCTGCAGTTGTCAGAGGCATCAAGAGTTGCCAAACCTTGACCTTTTTTGACACTACAAAGGATGACCCAATTCACATTATTTGCAAAGTTTGTAAAAAAAAAAAACTGCTGTAGAGGCAAAAAAACAACAATTTCATTACTACATGCATGAACAGGCACATGGCCCAGCACCATGCATTACTCTGGCAAAGTTACTGTGGCACCCCACTACGTAGGTGCCACAGAAGGGGTGCTGCACCCAGAAAAGTGGTGTAGTACTCCACTGCAATTGGGACAATGGTCACAAGATGGTGCCCTAGAGCTGCACCCACACACACACTAGAGATAGTGGTGGGAGGAACCCGGGGAGGGTCTTAGCGACCTCTAAAGGGAACCGGAGAGCTCAGATAGATAGTTGGAGTTGGAGTGAGTAGGAAGAAGTCGGAGGAGGAGGAGGTGAAAAGAGCAGGAAGACAGCCTGCAGGAGCAAAGAGGGCCATCTCGGCTGAGAGACCCTGACAGAGCACAGATCCCGACCAGTGACTAAGAAAGCAAGGAAACTCAGGAAGGCAGAGTTAACTTGAGTGGGGAAGTGAGTAACGGATAGAGTTTGCCCCATAGAAAGACACTCGGGTACCGGAGCCTGCAACTGTGAGTACTCCAAGTCTCACAGAAAATCCGCATAACAGGGATATTACAAATACAGCCCTGACTCCCAAGGTCCCACAAGAGGGAAGCCAGAAGCGCAGGAGCCACTGCGGCATTCACGAGAAGGTTAACCCGACGGGTACAAAAGGGAGATGAGACAGAAGCTAGAAACAGCAGGAGGCCAGTTCATCTACAAGAGATTAGGCTTCACATGGGAACAGAATAGAAGGAACGGAAAGGAACTAGAAGGAGGGTACCATCTCAAGCCAAAATCCCAATTGCAGCCCAGAGCATTCACCATTTAACATCTAATGAACTGTTGCACTGTAAAGCTGAATGAGAGTGTCTCAGTAAAAGTTACCCGGTGAAGTGAAGCTTCGACACTGCTGTATTCATTCTGTGCAAACTGTTTACTTTTACAGCATTGTTGCCCCCGGTGGTCCAGTCCCGCCTGCGGGGACTATTCCATCCAAGCCGCAATACCATCGACCACCGGAGGACTGTGGCGGCGCTGGTGAACATCACCAGACTCAGCAGGTAGCGTCATGACGAGACAACTTGGAAATAATCCCCTGTAAATAATCACCCTTTTCAGTTGATCCCCAGAGCCACGGCCTCGGGATGGCCACCCGTGACTTCCCAGACTGAGAGAGAGCCCGAGTGCCGAGTACCCCACAGCCCTGGGCTTGGCCCGTGTCATTACTGCACTAAAACTGGGCCTAGTGGGCCTCACCGTACACCTTCCACCACATCAACCACATCTGCTGCTTCTTCCTCCTTCGTCACTGTGGCCTCAGAATCTCCACTTGTTCTCTTGCTACAGTCAGGGCGAGTGAGAGCCTGTCAGCTGTTACGATCTCAAACACTGAGCACACCACTTGTTTGTCAACCCACCATAACATCTTCACCTGTACTTCCATGACAGTGTGGCAATTTGTCTAGTACACCCTACTGCACCCTCTCTTATCACAGCAGCCAGCCCTCGGTCCCACAGTTGTTGTAACAAGAAAGATTATTTCCTCCTACACGTACCAAAGCAAAAAGCTTGAACTTCACCATATCCAATTTGTTGGCCATAGAAATGCTGCCTTTCTGCCTGGTGGATACTGTTGATTTTCGAAAGTGCCCAGTGGCCATTACTTATCTAAGAAAGCTGTACCTGCACTACACCAGTATGTCGCAGACAACATCATCCATTAATAATAGAAAAAATTGGAGGCCGGCTCAACAGGACTAGATCTTTCTTTTTATTTTTCAAAAGAAAGTAAAGTGCTTACAAAAGAAAAATTTACATGGTCGACATGACCCAGTCGACGTGTTTTGACTGTACTAAGCAGTCTTACTCATGACTAATGGTCAAATAACATGCAGTTATTTATATGTTCTTTCACAAGGTATAACACAGATGTTCTTAATTCACTTAACAATTAGGTGCTACATATGGCAAGCGATATAGCAAATACTACAATGACATTACAAAACTGCAAATTATTAGTGTCCATGAATTTTTCCACAGTGCAAGTGGAAAATTATATATAAAGTCAAATATTAAAATCTGAGAGTCGGGGGCGTGGCTTGCTGATGCCGGAGTAGGACGCTGCTGTAAACCGCTCCGCTCCCGAAGCTCCCAGTAAAGCGACTTTCAGCTCTTCACCGCCGGTTAACTGCACATGGGCAAGCAGGGGAGGCTGCAGGGAAGCTCCGGTACCCCTTCTCAGGGCTCCAACAGCACTATAGACCGCTATTTACGGTCTTCTCAAACTCCCATTAGGGAGCAAAGCAGACCTAAGATGGCGGCGTCCTCCCAACCCAGAGGACAAGGAGCGCGGGAAAGGAGAGAGCAGGGCAGCCGCTACGCGCCCTTGCAGCAGGATTCTGAGGAGGAGACCGCACACATGGAGGACATTGCTAATCTTCCGACCTCAGAGATAAGTAAACTGCTTAAACTTCTCCCCACTAAACAAGATCTAGATAGATTGGCCAGCAGGATGGAGGGCACCTATAGACGGGAATTACAGTCCCTTAAAGCAGAATTCACCACAAGAGTGGAGGATGTTGAGAGTGTGCAAGAATCCATATTAAATGAGTTGCAAGCTCACAGGGAAATGTTGCAGATGCACTCAGAGATGATGGAAGATTTTATGTATGGACAAGAGGACATTGAGAACCGCAATAGGAGAAACAATGTCCGCATAAGGGGTCTCCCTGAGTCAGTGTCCCCAGTTGATCTGAGGAAAGTGGTGCAGGACTTGTTTAATACTGTGCTAGGTGAACCTCTGGGCTCTGAAATAATCATGGATAGGGTTCACAGAGCACTGGCCCCGAAACCATCAGGAGACCACAGACCCAGGGATGTAATATGCCGTGTGCACTACTTTACGATTAAAGAGGCTATCATGCAGGGGGCAAGGCAGCGGGGCCCTATTCAATTCATGGAAGCTGAGATTACCCTGTTCTCTGACTTGGCTAGATGCACCCTGCAGCAACGTCGAGGGCTGAGACCTCTTTTATCTCTCCTCAAAGCGAATGACATTAACTATAGATGGGGCTTTCCATTCCAGTTGGTGGCCCATAAAGATGGCAGATCAGCAACTTTCCGCAGGATTGGTGATTTGGACGCTCTGCTGAATGCTTTTGATCTACCCCACGTGGATTTACCGGAGTGGCCAGCTCCACGCCATCTCCCACCTCCCCAGATGAGATGGCAGGCAGGAGAGACGCCGCAACAGAAGCTCGCCGAGCCCAAATACTTGAAAACATGTCGTATTGTCTTCTAGTTTCCATCAGTACAGAGGACTCTGAAAGACTCTAATTGTCTAAATATGTCGGGGAAAGCAGGTTCCCTGTAGTGGGAGGTCTTTTTTTTTTTTTTTTTTTTCCTCTTTCCCACTCCCATCCTTTCTTCCCTTCCCTCATCCCACTAACCTTCACCCACCACCCCCCTCTACCCACTCCCCCCCTGTCCTCCCAACCCCTAAACCTTCTTGTATCCCAGTATTCTTACCCCAGACCCACCCCCTCCACGACTTTCCTCATACCCGGAACCTTGCACCTCTCTTTATATGGAAGAACGGCCGTTTCTCCCCTAAAAGTTTTCATGACCGGCGGTGTAGGTCATTGTTCAAGTTTTCACACTAATGGGAGGCCTTTTGGGAGCCGGAGTGGACTCCTCCTCGGCTTCCACAATCCTCCTAGAGTGCTGGGCGGTATGTTTACTGTCCTAGGTTGCACACAAATTGAAGTGGTTATAAGATTGTACTATAAGCTAACTTCTTCTTTCTTATTCTTTCTCTTCTTTTCTTATATCCCTTTCTTTTCCCTACCCTGTTTCTCCCCACCCCCCGGTCTAGACTGGTCTGGTATATATGGTATTGAATCGATACTAATTGTAAATGGCTGATTTAACATTTTGCTCTTTCAATGTCCGTGGGTTAAATGTCCCCGCTAAACGACGTCAAGTATTATATGCAGCGCATAAGAGACGAGCACAGGTCTTAATGCTTCAGGAAACTCACTTCAGATATGATTCAATCCCTAGATGTGAATCCCCTTTATATCCCCAGTGGTATCATTGCCCTAACCCCGATTCAAAATCCAAGGGAGTCTCAATTGGGTTTCACAAGTCATTTAATCCTGTGATCTTGAGACAACATTCAGACCCTGACGGTAGATTTATGTTTCTAGAGATTTCCTTTTCCACACGCCAGTATGTAATTGCTAACGTTTATTTTCCTAACAGGGCTCTGCGGCAGTTTTTGGCGAAATTTAGATCACTTTTGCAAGACTTCGCAGGAACAACACCAATCATCCTAGGGGGGGACCTCAACTATCCGGCCGATTCTGCGATAGATGTCTCATTGGGTAAGTCCAGCCGACCTGTGCCATCCTTGCGCTACCTAAATAGACAGTGGGAGAGATTGTCCCTAGTTGATGCCTGGCGCACACTTAATCCTGACGGGAGGGACTATACTTATTTCTCTTTTGTCCACTCTAACTATTCCAGGATAGATAGATTTTATGTGTCTCATTCTCTACTGGATTCCCACCTGCGGACGGAGATAGGAAACATTCTGATCTCTGACCACGCTCCAATTTATCTGTCTTTGGGCCTAGGTCCTGACGGTCCCAAGGAGTTCTCCTGGCGCTTGAACGAAAACTTATTGAGAGACCCCATCTGTAAATCAGAAGTGGAAAAAACGATCTCTGATTTTGCTATAAACCATGAAGCTGACCCTACCCCTGCTCCCATTAAATGGGAGGCTCTAAAATGCGTTCTAAGGGGAGTGTTCATATCTCATGGCTCTCGCCTCAAGAAAGCCAGAGCTCTGGAGGTAACCTCCCTTCTCCAGCAAATCTCGACTCTCGAGTCTAGACACAAAAGGAACGCATCTCCTGAGACTTACTCTGCTCTTTCCACAGCTAGACATAAACTCCTCTCCATACTGGATGACAAGGACAGAACCTTCATGAGTAAACTCAACTCGAAATTTTTCTATCTGGGGAACAAAAAGGGGAGAATATTGGCTAGAACTCTTCACCGTAGGGAGGCTAGACCCAACATAATGCAAATGAGGGGTTCTGACGGGAAGGTGCTCCATAAGACTAAAGACATTTTGTCAGGATTCCGGCAGTTTTACACTGACTTGTATAATTTGAAAGGTCACTTCCATAATTTACCCACACCTCTTTTGAAATCTAAAATTAGAGCCTATCTCGGGGGAAGTGGGACCCCCACCCTGTCACCCTCAGTCATAGACTCTCTGACCGGAGACTTCTCCATCTCAGAGCTGGAAAATTGTGTATCATCTCTGACCTCAGGGAAATGCCCTGGTCCAGATGGCTTCTCGGTTAGCTTTTACAAGCTCTTCCAAAAAGCCCTATGCCCTAGTTTACTGGGAATGTGTAACGAGGTGGCGGGGGGGGGGGGGGGGGTTCCTTTCCTCCTCAGGCATTGATTGCCCATATTGTAGTTTTGCCCCAAGCCGGGGAAGGACTCAATGCAATACGGAAGTTACCGTCCCAGCTCTCTCATAAACGTTGATATTAAAATATATTCCAAACTATTAGCTAACAGATTGAAAGTATTCCTCCCGGATGTGATACACCCTGACCAGGTGGGGTTTGTCCCGGGGCGGGAGGCAAGGGACAACACCATCAGAACAATAGCCCTAGTGGATGGGGCACGGAGGCGCGGGATACCCATGTGCATCCTGTCTCTTGATGCCGAGAAGGCTTTTGACAGGGTGCACTGGGTGTTCATGCAAGAGACCCTGAGATATCTGGGACTTCCGGCCTCTATGATACATAGTATTTCGGCTCTGTATTCGGGTCCAACTGCCAGACTCCGGATCAACGGTTCCCTGTCGGAGTCTTTTGCCATTGGCAATGGCACACGTCAGGGATGTCCGTTATCCCCTTTTCTATACATCCTCTGTATGGAACCATTGGCCTCCTCGCTCCGGTGCAGCCCCTCTATTCAGGGACTGGGGGAGGGGGAGTGAAGGAGCATAAACTAGCTCTCTTCGCTGATGATCTCCTCCTCTATGTCACCAATCCATTGATTACTATCCCAAATATACTTTCTGAGCTCAGGAAATATGGAACCCTTAGTAATCTAAAGATCAACTTATCCAAGTCAGTGCTGCTGGATGTTTCTCTTCCCCGGGTGATCTCCCGATTACTCCGTGAGGATTATTCCTTTAAGTGGTCTGAGGACTCCATACCCTATCTGGGAATTCAGCTGACTAGTAAGGTATCGGACCTTTATAAAACTAATTTCCTCCCTCTGCTGCACCGCGTAGAAAGAGACCTAATCAAGTGGACGAAGCTAAATATCTCATGGTTAGGCAGAATGCATGTAGTGGGTATGGACCTCCTGCCAAGAATATTATACTACTTTCAAACAATTCCAGTTATGCTACCAGCCTCTTTTTTTTCTCGCCTTAAATCTCAAATACTCAAATTCATCTGGTCTCATAACCGCCCTAGGATTTCATATCGCACTTTATGCAACCCTGTTGTTAAGGGTGGTCTGGGGCTGCCAGACTTTCGAACATATCATTCAGCTGGACTGGGGAGTTGTATACTATCCATGTTTAGCTTAAAGAATAGGAAAAGATGGGTGGAGGCTGAGTCTGTATACTCGGAAGACCCTTCTTTTACTACTATATGGGGAGGTAATACAAGTAGCAATCGAGACATACCATTTATATCCTCTCAACTACAATCTTTTTTAAGACATCGTAACCCCCACTTAGGGTTCACTTCAGTTCCGGGTCCCTTGACTCCTATTTATGGAAACCCCCGATTCCTAGTGGAGCCGGGCAGGGAGTCTTACCTGGGTATCCCGAGAGACTCTCACCCTACATTATCTGATTATATACATCCAACAGGTATGAGAAATCTCAGAGTTGTTTCAGGGATGCGACCCCCCTCCTGACTCTTGGCTATTATTTGCCAGACTGGCGAGCTACCTTAGATCCCTCCCTCATGCTCAGATATCTAGACCCCTAACAGTTTTCGAGCAAAGATGCAAAAAAGGGGAGCCCCTGGATCACGCAATTTCTGTCCTATATAAATGGTTCTCTAACCCCCTGAGAGAGATTCCGGAGACCCCTTCTTTCGTCCGCAGGTGGGAACAAGACTTGGACAAGACTTTTAGCCCTGAAGAGTTGGAGACTATATATATATTCTCCAGCAAGGCATCCCACTCAGCGGAAGCGCAGGACCGCAATTATAGGGTGGTTGCAAGGTGGTACAGGTGCCCGGTGGACCTCAATAGAATTTACCCATCAGCCTCACCTTTATGTTGGAGGGAATGTGGAGGGGAGGGAACCTATCTACATGTTTGGTGGAGCTGCCCACTTATAGCGGCCTTCTGGAAGGGGGTAGAGGACCTATATCGTAGAGTCGAACCGGAAGGAGAACTGTTCTCCCCTGAAGTAGCCCTATTAAATTGCTCGCATATGTCACTGTCAAGATTTAAAAGAAGCAAATTGAGGCATTGTCTTACAGCGGCAAGAACTTGATCGCGAGACATTGGAAGAGTTCGATAACTCCGACACGTCAGGAGTTGATTGCAGAGATAAACCGGATTTGCAGGTTAGAAGAATTAATGTCCTTTTCAGTTCTAGAATCAGGCTCTATGGAAAGACACTGCAATATATGGGCCTCTTGGATAATGTTTAGGGAATCTACAGATATGCGTTCATGGTTATCTGAATCAACCTAAATCTCTAATTCTCTAGGTTTAGACTTAGCTACACTATGTAGCCTAGGACCTATATTACATTCTTCATTGGAATAAAATACAAGACCGTCTCCCTCCCCTACCTCCCCTATCTGCCTCCTTCTCTATACCCCACTTTATCCCCCTCTTTAAATCTTTTAAATTTGTATGCCTGTATACAATATCCCTGTTTAGGATATTTGTTATTTACCTTTTTACTGATTTCATTCAGATGATATATTGTCACTTTGGTAGGTTATGTTTGCCTACATACATGAGTGCCAATATCCAAAATATATCCAAGCCACTTCATAAAGATCAGTATATAAACTAGCCTTTTTCATCAGTTTCATTGTATATCTGTATTCCAATTTCTAAGTGAGGTTTGTGTTCTTACCTAATCACTTTACCAAGTAACACCCAATTTTCAATGGCAAATAATTTTCTGTTTATTTTTTGGCATATGTCACATGCTGTGAAACGTTTATGTTTTTCTATGTTTGAAAATAAAAAATTTTGATTTACCAAAAAAAAAAAAATCTGAGAGTCCTCAGTGGTTGATAAATTTTAATGGCTAACTGAAAAGATGGTAAACAGCAAGCTTTCAAGACACTATAGCCTCTTGTCTCGAAAGCTTGCTATGTTTATCATCTTTTCAGTTAGCCATTAAAAGGTATCAACCATTAAGGACTCTCAGATTCTAATATTTTTCTATCTACTGGCTAACATGGTATAAAGATTTTTTACCATACATAAAGTCACACACCAAAATATTGAAAAACACATGCAACAGTGAAATGTTGAAATAAGAATTTTTTTGTTTTATTATTACACACCAGAATAAAAGCCCCAAAGTGTATTTAATAATAATAATTATACCGTGTTATTAAAGTGGATGTCACTTTTTCCAAGTAAAATATTATTCTAAAATTTTTATTAAAAAAATATTTTTATTGTATATGTAAAAAATGTTTACTTATGGTGTTTCAATTATTCTTGCAATTTTTTTAATTCCTTATTTCAACATTATAAACTTTTTATTTATAAACAGGTGAAAGCACAATACAAGCATTTATAAATGAATATGAATGCCTCACATGAAATGGCAAACATTCTTATGTGGCGCCCCAGTGGTCTGATTGCCACTATTAGTCTGCGGCAACCGGGGTCAGTAAGTCCAGTCACCTACAAACACACCCAACACACCCGGTCCCAGAGCCAGCAGGTGAGCCCAGGCAGTGTGACGGCTCAGGCTGCTATAGGATGGCGGGGGGAGACAGGTGGTGGGAGGGAAGAGAGCTGCAAGCAGTTAGGGAGAGGAAAAGAACAAAGGGGAAACACCCCGAGAAGTAAGAGGTTAGTTGGAGGAGGAAAGGAGACAGAGAGGATGAGGAGAGAGAGCATGGACCCGGAGGCCTGAACCATGATGAGGCCTGTTCCGGGGCTACAGACTGCAGGAAGCAACAGAGGGTGATAGGGGCTGGGCAGTGAGCGATCCACCAGCACACCTAAATCGGCTGTAAAGCAGAAGGACAGGGCGAGAACCAGGGGCCCAGTCTGAAGGTGACGAGGAAGCTCCAAGCTCCAACCTCAAAACTGGGGGCCATGAGATCTCCAAGAGCTGTGGCCAACTCCTGACGGCGCAGAGAAGGCTGCCGTACTAGGGGCAGGGGACCCTGCCAGTCGCCCAGGAAGACCTGTGGCTGCTAGATCGGGGCTCTGTGTGTGGAGGCGCGTGCAGGAAGTAAGAGAACAGGCAGCGCTGAGAGAGGAAGCCCAAGAGGAAAGGAACACGAAGGGGGTGTACTGGACAAGTCATCCTGGTTGCCAAGGACTACCCGGACCGCCGCTGTACCTGTACTGTAACCTGACGTATCTGCCGAAAGAAGCCAAGTAAACCGGGTTGGAGCTCAGACTATGTGTGAGACTCTTATTTCCCGCCTGAGGAGCGGTAGACTACCAGACTGCACAGACCACAGGCCATGCAGGGGACCTGCCTCAACCCAGCCAGCAGCCAGCTCTGCCCTGCTGGCCCTCTATCACCCCAAATCACCTAGACTCCGGATGCCCTGGGGACCCGCCCCTCCCGTGGGGAGCAATACCATCACAGCTGCCAACCCATCATCCCCAGAGGTCCCAGACCGCAGCAGCGGCCCCTACCTTCCACGGGTGGCGTCACGACAAACTCTTTCCTTTTTCTTTTCCCCTTCTTTCCTTTTTTATTGACCGCCCAATAGGAGACCACAGACCAGGTCACGCCACCGTGACAGTCCACAGCCCCAACAGTGTAAAGAGGGGCCCGGTTCCGAGTACCCCATGGCCCCCGCTGGGGCAAGTCACGAACAAGGCAACATAATGAAGGAACTTTTAATACAATACACTAGCTGCAAATTGAAAAACTTTGAAATACTTTATGCAATAAATGCATCAGATATACAGCCCTGGCAAAAATTATGAAATCACCTGGCTCTGAAGATGTCCATTTAGATCAGGGGTGGGGAACTCCAGTCCTCGAGGGCCGCAAACAGTGCATGTTTTCTGGATTTCCTTAGTATTGCACAGGTGATAACATAATCACTTGCACTGCTGATGATTCCAATCCCTGTGCAATACTAAGGAAATCGTGAAAACCTGAACTGTTTGCGGCCCTCGAGGACTGGAGTTCCCCACCCCTGATTTAGATGTTTAATTTCGTAGAAAAAAAGCAGATCACAGACATGGCACAAAACTAAAGTCATTTGAAATGGCAACTATCTGCCTTGAAGAAACACTAAAAGAAATATTGAAAAAAAAATGTGCTAGCCAGTAACGATTACTTTTGTAGACCAAGCCGGGGAAAAAATTATGGAATCACTCAATTCTGGGGAAAAAATTATGGAATCATGACAAACAAATAAAACAACACTCAAATACATTACTAATATTTGGTTGCACCACCTCTGGCTTTTATAACAGCTTGCAGTCTCTGAGGCATGGACTTAATGAGTGACAAACAGTACTCATCATCAATCTGGATCCAACTTTCTCTGATTGCTGTTGCCAGATCAGCTTTGCAGGTTGGAGCCTTGTCATAGACAATTTTCTTCAACTTCCACCAAAGATTTTCAATTGGATTGAGATCTGGACTATTTGCAGGTCATGACATTGACCTTATGTGTCTTCTTTCAAGGAATGTTTTCACAGATTTTGCTCCATGGCAGGATGCATTATCATCTTGATAAATGATTTTATCATCCCTAAACATCCTTTCAATTGATGGGATACGAAAAGTGTCCAAAATATCAATGCAAACTTGGGCATCAATTGAACACTAGATGGTGGCCCGATTCTATATATATATATATATATATATATATATATCATATATATAAAAGCTGAAGCCACTTACGTCTTCAAGGGACAAAAATGACGTCACACGACGAAAGTGGCTTGGGCACTTCACCCGCTCAGGGTGATGCAAGATGGCGGCGAGTGGTGGCGCTTTAGCGCCCACCGCTAGCCGCCATCCCAACACCACACCGCCGACATCC
The DNA here is from genome assembly GCA_033576535.1 of Allobates femoralis. NCBI lineage: Eukaryota > Metazoa > Chordata > Amphibia > Anura > Aromobatidae > Allobates > Allobates femoralis. The sequence goes on along the minus strand of JARQOC010000007.1, from coordinate 13,934,713 downwards.
TGCCAACCTTCGGCCCGCGTCCTCCACGCAGCCCCCCCGCTCCTCCTTCTGCCCCCCCGCTCCTCCTGCCCTGCCTGCACTTTCATCCACTCGCACTCCCCCTGCTCCTTCCGCCCTGCCTGCGCTCCTCCCCACTTGCGCTCCCCGCGTTCCCCCGCTGCTGTCTCATCTCTTATATTTACCCTCCGCCGAGCGCTTGCTGATGGGAGTAGTAGCAGGCATTGTGGTGATAGGACCTGCCATGATGTCAGAATGACATCTGCGTTCTGCGCTGTGATTGGCCCGCTTGCGGTCATGTGATATGCGACGTACTTATCACATGACCGTGAGCAGCCCAATCACAGCGCCGAACGCAGATGTCATTCTGACATCATGCAAGGTCCTATCAGTACTATGCCTGCTACTACTCCCAGCACAGAGCGCTTGGCAGAGGGTAAGTATAAGAATTTCACAGCCTCCTCCATCCCCTCAGCCTCCTCCATCCCCTCAGTCTCCTCCATCCCCTCAGTCTCCTCCATCCTCACAGCCTCCCCATCCCCTCAGCCTCCTCCATCCCCACAGCCTCCTCCATCCTCACAGCCTCCTCCATCCTCACAGCCTCCACCATCCTCACAGCTTCCTCCATCCCCTCTGCCTCCTCCATCCCCTCTGCCTCCTCCATCCCTCAGCCTCCTCCATCCTCACAGCCTCCCCATCCTCACAGCCTCCTCCATCCTCACAGCCTCCACCTCCTCCCAGCCTCCTCCATCCTCACAGCCTCCTCCATCCTCACAGCTTCCTCCATCCTCACAGCCTCCTCCATCTTCACAGCCTCCCTATCCTCACACCCGCACCATCCCCTCAGCCTCCTCCATCCCCTCAGCCTCCTCCATCCTCACAGCCTCCTCAATCTTCACAGTATCCCTATTCTCACAGCCTCCTCCATCCCCTCAGCCTCCTCTCCATCTTCACAGCCTCCTCCGTCCTCACAGCCTCCTCCATGCTCACAGCCTCCTCCATGCTCACAGCCTCCTCCATCCCCTCTGCCTCCTCCATCCCCTCTGCCTCCTCCATCCTCTCAGCCACCTCCATCCTCTCAGCCTCACTAGCTGACAGCGCCGCCATAATGTGTGACCTGATCCCTCTCTGCAGCCCCCACCCCGCCGCAGAGGACAATGGCGTGTGACTGGGGCTGCGATCAGCCCCAACACGCAGCCACGTCCTGCCCCCGAGCGGTCATGTCGCCGCTCCATCCGCATCTCTCCTCACCCTCCAGCCGCACCTCTCCTCACCCCTCCAGCCGGACCTCTCCTCACCGCTTCAGCGCCACCTCTCCTCACCCCTCCAGCCGGACGGTCATGTCGCCGCTCCAGCCGGACCTCTCCTCACCCCTCCAGCCAGACCTCTCCTCACCCCTCCAGCCGGACCTCTCCTCACCCCTCCAGCCTCCCGAAACATCAAACTCTGCTATCCACAGAGCCGCCTATATACTCTGCTACCCACAGAGCCGCCTCTATGCTCTGCTACCTACAGAGCCGCCTGCATACTCTGCTACCCACAGAGCCGCCTGCATACTCTGCTACCCACAGAGCCGCCTGCATACTCTGCTACCCACAGAGCCGCCTGCATACTCTGCTACCCACAGAGCCGCCTGTATACTCTGCTACCCACAGAGCAGCCTGTATACTCTGCTACCCACAGAGACGCCTGTATACTCTGCAACCCACAGAGCCGCCTGCATACTCTGCTACCCACAGAGCCGCCTCTATGCTCTGCTACCCACAGAGCCGCCTCTATGCTCTGCTACCCACAGAGCCGCCTGTATACTCTGCTACCCACAGAGCCGCCTGTATACTCTGCTACCCACAGAGCCGCCTGCATACTCTGCTACCCACAGAGCCGCCTGCATACTCTGCTACCCACAGAGCCGCCAGTATAATCTCCTACCCACAGAGCCTTCTGTATACTCTGCTACCCACAGACCCGCCTGTATACTCTGCTACCCACAGACCCACTTGCATACTCTGCTACACACAGAGCCGCCTGTATACTCTGATACCCACAGAGCCGCCTGCATACTCTGCTACCCACAGAGCCGTCTGCATACTCTGCTACCCACAGAGCGGCCTCTATGCTCTGCTACCCACAGAGCCGCCTGTATACTCTGCTACCCAGAGAGCCGCCTGTATGAACTCCTACCCACAGAGCCGCCTGTATACTCTGCTACCCACAGAGCCGCCTGTATACTCTGATACCCACAGAGCCGCCTGTATACTCTGATACCCACAGAGCCGCCTGTATACTCTGCTACCCACAGACCCGCCTATAAAATCTGCTACCCACAGAGCCGCCTGTAAACTCTGCTACCCACAGAGGCGCCTGCATACTCTGCTACCCACAGACCCGCCTGTATACTCTGCTACCCACAGAGCTGCCTGTATACTCTGCTACCCACAGAGCCACCTGCATACTCTGCTACCCACAGAGCCGCCTGCATACTCTGCTACCCACAGAGCCGCCTGTATAATCTCCTACCAACAGAGCCTTCTGTATACTCTGCTACCTACAGAGCCGCCTGTATTCTCTGCTACCCACAGAGCTGCCTGTATACTCTGCTATCCACAGAGCCACCTGTATACTCTGCTACCCACAGAGCCTTCTGTATGCTCTGCTACCCACAGACCCGCCTGTATACTCTGCTACCCACAGACCCGCCTGTATACTCTGCTACCCACAGAGCCGCCAGTATAATCTCCTACCCACAGAGCCTTCTGTATACTCTGCTACCCACAGACCCGCCTGTATACTCTGCTACCCACAGACCCGCCTGTATACTCTGCTACCCACAGTGCTGCCTGTATACTCTGCTACCCACAGAGCCGCCTGAATACTCTGCTACTCACAGAGCCGCCTGCATACTCTGCTACCCACAGTGCTGCCTGTATACTCTGCTACCCACAGAGCCGCCTGAATACTCTGCTACTCACAGAGCCACCTGTATACTCTGCTACCCACAGAGCCGCCTCTATAGTCTGCTACCCACAGAGCCGCCTGTATAGTCTGCTACTCACAGAGCCGCCTGTATACTCTGCTACCCAAAAACCCGCCTGTATACTCTGCTACCCACAGAGCCGCCTGTAAACTCTGCTACCCACAGAGCCGCCTGCATACTCTGCTACCCACAGAGCCGTCTGCATACTCTGCTACCCACAGAGCCGCCTTTATGCTCTGCTACCCACAGAGCCTTTTGTATACTCTGCTACCCACAGAGCCGCCTGTATACTCTGCTACCCACAGAGCCGCCTGTATTCTCTGCTACCCACAGAGCCGCCTGCATACTCTGCTACCCACAGAGCCGCCTGCATACTCTGCTACCCACAGAGCCGCCTCTATACTCTGCTACCCACAGAGCCGCCACTATACTCTGCTACCCACAGAGCCGCCAGTATAATCTCCTACCCACAGAGCCTTCTGTATACTCTGCTACCCACAGACCCGCCTGTATACTCTGCTACCCACAGACCCGCCTGTATACTCTGCTACCCACAGAGCTGCCTGTATACTCTGCTACCCACAGAGCCGCCTGTATACTCTGCTACCCACAGAGCCGCCTGTATACTCTGCTACCCACAGAGCCGCCTGCATACTCTGCTACCCACAGAGCCGCCTGCATACTCTGCTACCCACAGAGCCGCTGTATAAACTCCTACCCACAGAGCCGCCTGTACACTCTGCTACCCACAGAGCCGCCTGTACACTCTGCTACCCACAGAGCCGCCTGTATACTCTGATACCCACAGAGCTGCCAGTATACTCTGCTACCCACAGAACCACCTGTAAAATCTGCTACCCACAGAGCCGCCTTATGCTCTGCTACCCACAAGCCGCCTCTATGCTCTGCTACCCACAGACGCCTGTTTGTACATACTCTGACTGCTACCCACAGAGCCGCTGTATACTCTGCTACCCACAGAGCCGCCTGTATACTCTGCTACCCACAGAGCCGCCTGTATACTCTGCTACCCACAGAGCCGCCTGCATACTCTGCTACCCACAGACCGCCTGCATACTCTGCTACCCACAGAGCCGCCTCTATACTCTGCTACCCACAGAGCCGCCACTATACTCTGCTACCCACAGAGCCGCCAGTATAATCTCCTACCCACAGAGCCTTCTGTATACTCTGCTACCCACAGACCCGCCTGTATACTCTGCTACCCACAGAGCCGCCTGTATAGTCTGCTACCCACAGAGCCGCCTGTATAGTCTGCTACCCACAAACCCGCCTGTAAAATCTGCTACCCACAGAGCCGCCTGTAAACTCTGCTACCCACAGAGCCGCCTGCATACTCTGCTACCCACAGAGCCGCCTGCATACTCTGCTACCCACAGAGCCGCCTCTATGCTCCGCTACCCACAGAGCCGCCTCTATGCTCTGCTACCCACAGAGCCGCCTCTATGCTCTGCTACCCACAGAGCCGCCTGTATACTGGGCTACCCACAGAGCCGCCTCTACACTCTGCTACCCACAGAGCCGCCAGTATAATCTCCTACCCACAGAGCCGCCAGTATAATGTCCTACCCACAGAGCCTTCTGTATACTCTGCTACCCACAGACAAGCCTGTATACTCTGCTACCCACAGACACGCCTGTATACTCTGCTACCCACAGAGCTGCCTGTATACTTTGCTACCCACAGAGCCACCTGTATACTCTGCTACCCACAGAGCCGGCTGCATACTCTGCTACCCACAGAGCTGCCTGTATTCTCTGCTACCCACAGAGCCGCCTGCATACTCTGCTACCCACAGAGCCGCCTGTATACTCTGCTACCCAGAGAGCCGCCTGTATAAACTCCTACCCACAGAGCCGCCTGTATACTCTGCTACCCACAGAGCCGCCTGTATACTCCGCTACCCACAGAGCCGCCTGTATACTCTGATACCCACAGAGCCGCCTGTATACTCTGCTACCCACAGACCCGCCTGTAAAATCTGCCACCCACAGAGCCGCCTGTAAACTCTGCTACCACAAGCCGCCTGCATACTCTGCTACCACAGAGCCGCCTGCATACTCTGCTACCCACAGAGCCGCCTGCATACTCTGCTACCCACAGAGCCGCCTGCATACTCTGCTACCCACAGAGCCACCTGCATACTCTGCTACCCACAGAGCCGCCTGTATACTCTGCTACCCACAGAGCCGCCTGTATAAACTCCTACCCACAGAGCCGCCTGTATACTCTGCTACCCACAGAGCCGCCTGTACACTCTGCTACCCACAGAGCCGCCTGTATACTCTGATAACCACACAGCTGCCAGTATACTCTGCTACCCACAGACCCACCTGTAAAATCTGCTACCCACAGAGCCGCCTGTAAACTCTGCTACCCACAGAGCCGCCTGCATACTCTGCTACCCACAGACCGCCTGTATACTCTGCTACCCACAGAGCTGCCTGTATACTCTGCTACCCACAGAGCCGCCTGCATACTCTGCTACCGACAGAGCCGCCTGCATACTCTGCTACCCACAGAGCCGCCTGCATACTCTGCTACCCACAGAGTCTTCTTTATACTCTGCTACCCACACACCCGCCAGTATAATCTCCTACCCACAGAGCCTTCTGTATACTCTGCTACCTACAGAGCCGCCCGTATTCTCTACTACCCACAGAGCAGCCTGTATACTCTGCTATCCACAGAGCTGCCTGTATACTCTGCTACCCACAGAGCCTTCTGTATGCTCTGCTACCCATAGACCCGCCTGTATACTCTGCTACCCACAGACCCACCTGTATACTCTGCTACCCACAGAAAGGCCTGTATAAACTCCTACCACAGAGTCGCCTGAATACTCTGCTACTCACAGAGCCGCCTGTATACTCTGCTACCCACAGAGCCGCCTGTATAGTCTGCTACCCACAGAGCAGCCTGTATAATCTGCTACCCACAGAGCCGCCTGTATACCCTGCTACCCACAGAACCGCCTGTATAAACTCCTACCCACAGAGTCGCCTGAATACTCTGCTATTCACAGAGCAGCCTGTATACTCTGCTACCCACAGAGCCGCCTGTATAGTCTGCTACCCACAGAGCCGCCTGTATAGTCTGCTACCCACAGAGCCGCCTGTATAGTCTGCTACCCACAGAGCCGCCTGTATAGTCTGCTACCCACAAACCCGCCTGTATACTCTGCTACCACAAACCCGCCTGTAAAATCTGCTACCCACAGAGCCGCCTGTAAACTCTGCTACCTACAGAGCCGCCTGCATACTCTGCTACCCACAGAGCCGCCTGCATACTCTGCAACCCACAGAGCCGCCTCTATGCTCCGCTACCCACAGAGCCGCCTCTATGCTCTGCTACCCACAGAGCCGCCTCTATGCTCTGCTACCCACAGAGCCGCCTGTATACTGGGTTACCCACAGAGCCGCCTCTACACTCTGCTACCCACAGAGCCGCCAGTATAATCTCCTACCCACAGAGCCTTCTGTATACTCTGCTACCCACAGACAAGCCTGTATACTCTGCTACCCACAGACACGCCTGTATACTCTGCTACCCACAGAGCTGCCTGTATACTCTGCTACCCACAGAGCCATCTGTATACTCTGCTACCCACAGAGCCGGCTGCATACTCTGCTACCCACAGAGCTGCCTGTATTCTCTGCTACCCACAGAGCCGCCTGCATACTCTGCTACCCACAGAGCCGCCTGTATACTCTGCTACCCAGAGAGCCGCCTGTATAAACTCCTACCCACAGAGCCGCCTGTATACTCTGCTACCCACAGAGCCGCCTGTATACTCCGCTACCCACAGAGCCGCCTGTATACTCTGATACCCACAGAGCCGCCTGTATACTCTGCTATCCACAGACCCGCCTGTAAAATCTGCCACCCACAGAGCCGCCTGTAAACTCTGCTACCCACAGAGCGCCTGTATAGTCTGCTACCCACAGAGCCGCCTGTATAGTCTGCTACCCACAAACCCGCCTGTAAAATCTGCTACCACAGAGCCGCCTGTAAACTCTGCTACTACAGAGCCGCCTGCATACTCTGCTACCCACAGAGCCGCCTGCATACTCTGCTACCCACAAGCCGCCTCTTATGCTCCGCTACCCACAGAGCCGCCTCTATGCTCTGCTACCCACAGAGCCTCCTCTATGCTCTGCTACCCACAGAGCCGCCCGTATACTGTGCTACCCACAGAGCCGCCTCTACACTCTGCTACCCACAGAGCCGCCAGTATAATCTCCTACCCACAGAGCCTTCTGTATACTCTGCTACCCACAGACAGCCTGTATACTCTGCTACCCACAGACACGCCTGTATACTCTGCTACCCACAGAACTGCCTGTATACTCTGCTACCCACAGAACCACCTGTATACTCTGCTACCCACAGAGCCGCCTGTATACTCTGCTACCCAGAGAGCCGCCTGTATAAACTCCTACCCACAGAGCCGCCTGTATACTCTGCTACCCACAGAGCCGCCTGTATACTCTGCTACCCACAGAGACACTGTATACTTGTACCCACAGAGCGCTGTATACTCTGCTACCCACAGTGCTGCCTGTATACTCTGCTACCCACAGACCCGCCTGTAAAATCTGCCACCCACAGAGCCGCCTGTAAACTCTGCTACCCACAGAGCCGCCTGCATACTCTGCTACCCACAGACCCGCTGTATACTCTGCTACCCACAGAGCTGCCTGTATACTCTGCTACCCACAGAGCCGCCTGCATACTCTGCTACCGACAGAACCGCTTGCATACTCTGCTACCCACAGAGCCGCCTGCATACTCAGCTACCAACAGAGTCTTCTTTATACTCTGCTACCCACAGACCCACCTGTATAATCTCCTACCCACAGAGCCTTCTGTATACTCTGCTACCTACAGAGCCGCCTGTATTCTCTGCTACCAACAGAGCTGCCTGTATACTCTACTATCCACAGAGACACCTGTATACTCTGCTACCCACAGAGCCTTCTGTATGCTCTGCTACCCATAGACCCGCCTGTATACTCTGCTACCCACAGAGCCGCCTGTAAACTCTGCTACCTACAGAGCCGCCTGCATACTCTGCTACCCACAGAGCCGCCTGCATACTCTGCTACCACAGAGCCGCCTCTATGCTCCGCTACCCACAGAGCCGCCTCTATGCTCTGCTACCCACAGAGCAGCCTGTATGCTCTGCTACCCAAGACCGCCTGTATAACTCCTACCCACAGACCGCCTGTATACTCTGCTACCCACAGAGCCGCCTGTAACTCTGCTACCCACAGAGCCGCCTGTATACTCTGCTACCCACAGAGCCGCCGTATACTCTGCTACCCACAGACCCGCCTGTAAATCTGCTACCCACAGAACCGCCTGTAAACTCTGCTACCCACAGAGCCGCCTGATACTCTGCTACCCACAGAGCCGCCTTATACTCTGCTACCCACAGAGCGCCTGTATACTCTGCTACCCACAGAGCCGCCTGATACTCTGCTACCCACAGA